>NW_019773992.1:364148-454565 GCF_001039355.2 Lingula anatina
CGGGGCGGGGAGGGGGGGGGGGAGAGACAAGCAACATGAAACCTTGAAGAAGTTATTTACTTTTACTGAGAGATATAGGTCTGTAAACAAAGTTATCAAGCATACCAAACAAAATATCAACAATAATCAACCAGCATGACAACATCAAATAACATGCCGTAAAATTTTTTAAGTATGGCTGACTGCAAATTTCACAGAATAGGAACGGGTCACTTGGGCCAAGACTCACACAATAGCTGTCATCTGATACAAGACTGCTGGTCACTAAGGTTGACCAAACACAGACAGTGTTACATGTAGGAAACAGGACACCAGATACAGGTCAACAGTGAGGTCATCAAGGCACTGACCGGTTCATTGGCCAGTTGTTTGTGTGATTCACATAAGGTCAGTCACTGGTCAATCTCTCTGTACCTATTTATTTCAACTATTTCTCTATTTATTTCAACAAAACTATACAATTACAAAGAAACAACTGAGAAGATTTTGGACAGACTGTTCCCAAATAAATGTATCTATTTTCAATTTTCAATTTCAAACCACTTAGCAATTCTTTGGAAAACTTTAGGTATAACAAACTAACTTAAAAAGAGTAACATAAATGGAAAAGAGAGACCAGGCAGGCATGATACTTTTTCATTATACTAACTACAATAATTTTTTTACTTACTTGAAAAACTTGAAGCAAGCAGGAATATGAGATAAGGAATGAATATGAATGGCTGTGAAAATTCTTCAGTTTTCTGCCACTACGCTTTTCCTAAAATGAAAAAAAAAGTATTATGTATATTTTTCTGCTTTTTAAATGCATCAAATATTTTTTCCTTAATAAAAATGCCACGAACAATCATGCTTAATATTTTTGTTCAATGACTTAATTAAGACTTCCTCATAAATTGAAAGTATAATAAATTTAAAACAACATTTCCTGTTTATGTACTTTTGATTTAACTTTTTTCCTTATTAGAATGTCACATATACATAACAGGAAGCTGTCAATTTAAAAAATATCTCATATCATATGACAGTCTTATCTCTAACATTTACACCAAAATATCCGTAATTTAATTTGTTAAAACCTTGGCAATAAATGAAACTTGGCAAAATCTCTCTTTTCTTCTAGTAGTTATACAAGTACTTAATCTGAGGCTTAAATTGTTATTTTGTTAAGCTGCACCATAAGTAGAAATTCAAATACTGCTAACAGATTCCTGCCTTCCTCACATCTAATGCAATCGCCACGACAACATTCACAAGAGTGCTGCTGCAGCCATCAGGGGCCAGTTGCACAAATTTACCTTAGATTATTTGGTCTACTTCAGCTCAATTTACAGACCTAAGTACTGGTCTAAAATATTTATTTCTATTAGAAACCAGGCACATATTCCATACAGATTATGCACTGCCTGCTATTGTCTTACTGCCTGGACAACATGCCTGCTACAACTAAGCATTTTATGTCACTGCATTCTTGCCTGGACAATATGCCCATTACAACATGGCCATTAGTTAACTACCTGGACAATACACTTACAACTATGCCTATAACGCCACTGCCTTACTGCCTGCAAAATAAGCCTGTTACAACTATGCCTGTCATGTCAATGCCTTACCACCTGAACAATATGCCCATTATAACTTGGCATGTCATATGTACAAGTACTAGTCGCCACCTAATGCCTGGACAATGTGCCTACTACAACTATTTATACTGTCATGTCACTACAAGGACATGTGTCCATTACAACTAGGCTTGTCATGTAACTGCTTCCCTGCCTGGACAATATGCCTATTACAACTAGGTCTGTCATGCCATTGCATTACTGCTTGGACAATATGACTACACTTAACACTATACCTAGCTCACTGCCTTAAAGGAAAAACCAATCACTCCCAAAATAGTTCCAAAACTGTCTCGGGCCTTACCTGTCCACCCAACACTGCACCAAACTCTCCTCCTTGACACCCAAGTACAGTTAGTGACCACCAGGGTATATAATATCAACTATTAGTGGCCACTGGTATATACACATACACATCCGGAGTCATGTTCCACCAACACCAACATACTTTAAGTCTATTGTTCAGTGAATGTTGACTGAGTTTTCAGAGCAAACAGATATTGGATAATGTGACAACTTGGTCCGGAGTCACAATACACTGTGCTGTGCCAGCTACATGTTATTAGTTGTCTGTGCAAACTTGTCACAATAATGTCATACATCAGTGTAAATAACCTTGGCATTTTGGCTCATACTGGATGTTTTGTTAATATATGTAATCATAATTTTAGTGCTGTTTTCTTGATGGGGGTATCTGTAAATTGCCTATGTCAGTCAGTCAGTCTGCCTGCCTGGGTCTACCAGTGCAAATGTCTCTATCCGACCATCCATCCTCAACTTCTCGCCATTTTTCACTTCTTCTCTCCCCATCCATCTATCAATCCAGCCATCACAGCTACTTGAAATAATCTCACAGAAATAATAATACAACTTGCTATTCAACCAAACCTGAATCTAGCATCTTAGCTGTGCAAGAGGCTCCCTTGGGTCCCTGCTGGGTCCCCACAGTAATGCATTTCTGATGCATGTAACCAGAGCAGATTATAGGCTCTCTTAGGGAGCATTCAGATAAACCTATAGCATTAGCTGAATTGATCCTACTCTGCAATGGATCTTCCTTAGTGCCATTGCAATTGGCCTAAATGTCTGACACGCCTCTTTACTAGTAAGTTGCTTGGGGGTAATTAACAAAAAGGGTTCTTTGCTCTCAAAGAGGGGTGTCAGACAAGCCGATTACATAGAACACACTGTAGTGGGAATCTGCTCTAGACTTGGATCGATCAGGCTGTTACAGTGTTTGAATCTGAGCATGACCTTTGGGGCTGTGTAAGAGCAGGCCTAACCAACTACCAGACTCGGCACCTAAGGATCCTGAATTAACCGGTATATCGGACCACACTACCCGTTTTCAAGGTGTGTGTCAGATCGCATTTCGGAGTATCAGTCAGAACACCGACAGGATGAGCCCACGCTCGGCTGTCACCTTGATTGGATAGTAAACGATGGTCGTATTTAATCGCTATATGATTTTAAAACCGGGTGCATTAATTTGAAAGCCACCTAGATGAACCTTAGACTGCCACATTAATCTAATACAATGCAAAATAGCCCTATCAAAAGTGGTTAAAACATTCAAACCGAATGTCGTAAAGTCCCCATATACCCCCATAGAGACAATGAAATAGAGTACTCTAAAGTAAGAGTACTGTTTCAGGTTGTTCAGTCGAGCGTGGATGAGCTCGCAGTCGTCCTACAAAATTTGTTCTGGGGTATGATACTCCGAAATACGATCTGAAACACACCTTGAAAACGGGTAGTGTGGTCCGATATACCGGTTAATTCAGGATCCTTAGGTGCCGAGTCTGGTAGTTGGGTAGGCCTGAAGAGGCTCTCCTTGGAGCTGTGCAAGAGGTTCTACTGGTCCCCAGCAGGGTCCACAGAGGAACACATTTCTGAAGCGTGTAATCTGAGCAGCTGTAATCACCCCCACCATCCCACACTTACAGATATGTACCAAAAATAAACAGACACTGAACCTTTTCCGCTGGTCAGCTCTAAGTTGAAGCATCTGTACAAACTGCTGTTGGTTATATATATATATATATATGAATATCTCCAGCAATATCGATTGTGCTTTTATTCTTTTTGAGGAGAATGGTGAAATAAGGACTTTTAGCTTTAAACTTTACTTTGATTTGCAGTGAATTAATTAAAAGGAAAACCACGAATGATTGAACAATTTCTTTTTGCCAAAATTTCAGAACTTAGGGTCAAACTTCTGATTTCCCAAACTGAAACATTTTATCTAGAACTAATTTTTTTGCAGTATAAACCAAGACACAAGCAATTTATGTTTGCTTGTAAACATTTATTAAACCAAAGGTTATATCAACAATATTTGTAAATACATGTAGGGAACATGTACTGAGAGAGAGAGAGAGAGAGAGAGAGAGAGAGAGAGAGACTGACTACAGGTCTATACTAATATATGCCATTTGAACAATTTGCTATTAGATACACAACATTGAGAACTAACGACAAACTACAGAATGTTAAAAACAGTGCTGGTAATGGGTTACAGAGGTTTTGTAGAATAGAATATGCTCTTCTAACTCATCCATACATGAGATAACCTCAATTTTTTCTGCTTACATACATGTAAAAGGTTTTTAAGGCAGTAAATTACACTGTACCCCCTGAGACATCTTATTGATCACTAACTTACAAAAAAATCTGAAGTGCAATGAACTTTCACATTCTGCCAGACAGTTCTTAAAAGGTTCATGTGTATCTTAAAGTTGAAGTAAGCCCCCTCCCCTCTTCTTCTCCTCAAAGCATTTCACACGTACGTGCACATGCATGCACATGCACACTCATACAGTACATAAACACAGTAGTGAAAACAGAACTTTCCTCCATGTATCCCCCCCCCCCCCATTTCCCACTTTTTTAAAATCTTCCATAAAACATTTTTGACAATTCCACCCTTATCAACACAACTTAAAAAGATTAAAATACGAGGCGAAAATAATTATACTAAAGGCAAATACTTTGACTTCCTTTCCAGAAGAACACCAAAAACTACCATGTTTCCAACAGTGGCTGTGATCCTCTGAACATCAAATATGATTCCCCAAATATCTCTTCCTAACTATATTACCTACTTGTTTGAATTCTGCAAGATATATGATCGCTGAAGTACATTACTCGTCTTCTCCTGGTACTTAATAAATGTAATCCCACTTGGAAACTGACATAATCTCTTTTATACCAAGCAGTATTACAAGACCAGCTCCCTGCTGGAATACAGCTTACTTGGAAATAATTATTAAGAAACCCCTCATCATATCCCAGGAGAGTAAAGTGCATCTTTACAGGTCTGTGAACTCTGTGGTACCTATGCCAGGTAAATTTACAGGGTGCTCCAAAATTTTTGCCATACTATATATGTTTGCTTCAGCCAGTAACAGAAGATACAGAAGAACTGGAAAGGCACTACTATTCTTTCATTAGAATCCTTGTTACAGTCTAATGGTCCTTATAAATCAATGTATTCAATAGACCAAGCACTATTTAATTTACTGAACTTACTCATAAGCACTATCATGTGAATGTTGAACCAGTCAAAAACAGTCGAAGCAAAATTTGCCAGATCACACAGAACAGTATGGTAGATCCAACTATGATCTCAACCCAATGTCAAAATCTCAGCCCCTAATAAAGTTTTAAGAATTCATAAAATAGACCCAGTGAGTCTCAGAAAGTCATAATGATCTGAGACTGCAGCAGACAAGGTCTCAGCTCATACTCAGTTATCTTATTTTTGCAGCCCCTAGCATGATCTTTGATACCAGCTCACCTTGCGATCTACTTAACTCCTCGATTACAATACCTCTCACCTGTTCTATGACATCATCACGCCTCAGTCTACTCTTATTACGTCCCAAGGTTGATGTCTTCTTTATTCTATCTTTAATAAGCTTTACCTATGGTTCAGCCGTTACTAGTATACAAAATAAACTGAGAACAAGGTACACTAGAAAGTGCATTAAACAGTGAAATAAAAAAAAAAAAAATATATATATATATATATATATATATATATATATATATATATATATATATATATATATATATATATATATATATATATATATATATATATATATATATATATATATTGTCAACCATCTGACTCAGTATCTTATTGTCTACATGAAACCTCTGATCTGTTAAAATAATTTAATTCTTACTTGCCAAATTGTGTTTTCCATGAAATGTTGTTTCGACACTACCTTAATAAATTATACTTCAGTTTTATTGTCAATGAAATGTATTCTTATTTTCTATTTTAATAAAATAAAAACTACTAGTATTTGGTCTTCAGAGGCCTGCTGTTAAAATGGTGCTGGTAAAACACAAAAGTTATATCCTTCCTTCCTGACCTAGGGTTAATAGCCATAATCTAATATATTATATTCTTTGAAAAAAGTAACTGCAATTACAAGAAGCATTCCAATCTTTATTGGATCAAATCTTATAAACTGTGAAACTTAATCAGTCTCAGATCAAAGGTACACTTAATTTTCACCTGATCCTATGCCCCAGTGTGACATCAAAAATAGCAAACTAATTTAGATTATATCTTTAATCTAAACTGAACTTGGCTGAACCATAATCATGGGCTTTTAATTTCAAAACCTTAATAATTCCTGTAGAGATTTTATGTACTGAGTTTATTTTCCTTTTTGTAACAGTTAATGCACCAGTCAACTTTAAAAAATCCTGAGGTAGTGTTTTATAACTACTAGTAAATGTAAACTTTCCTATTAACCAAAAAGCAGAGCAGCAGGTTATCCTTTTCAAACTTTTAAAAAATCACCTCATTAAATGTTAAGTGTCCTCCATTCATAAGCTCAAACTGTATTTAACGGTTTAAAAGATTACCTTTTATCACATTATTAGAACCTACTATTAACATTTTAGGCTTTCACTAACATAACATTTAGTACATGTATTGCCTATCCAGGAATACCAATTCCCAAAAACAAATATAAAGTATTAAAATTTTTAAATCCCACTCTCGGCACTGCAACTAAAGAGAACAATGTGTCCAAGTTTATATACCTCAACTACTGCATCCATCTATTGCCTTAAAGCTGTATGTGCCGTGGGGGAAGTTTCTCAGCAAATTACTTTGCAAATTTCTCTACATGTGAAGTGATAGAGCTGAAGAATTTTAGATTTTAAAGTAAGCAATGAAATTGGACAGTTGAATTATAGTTGAATTCCCAGTCAAGATAGACTTTGTTTTGCGTGTGTGTAGTTTAAAAACTAAAGAGAAACCAAAGATGAAACAAGTGCCAACACTGATGAAAGAACTGATGAAGGTCCCAAGCAATACACCTACAAGGTGGTCACTGTACTGACAAATGTTCTCTTCTTTGCATTTATCTTGAAGAGTCTAGTATACATCATACATGTATCTTAGTCTATGACAAAAACACAAAAGAAGCTGAATAAATAGACAACCATTCTAAACAAATAAAACAAAAGTGATTTTAAACAGTGACAACCAAATCAATACCCCTACAACACACTGCCTTTCATATATCATGTATAACACAGAAAACATTGTAAGAGGAGTAATTAAAGGTGTTGTAAAATCTCCAGACAACACATGTATCCATCATGTCGAGTGTGTTGTTGTCGTCTCTGAACCAAATAGCGCGACACTGTGATTACATGCAGTGATAAATCGACTGCACTCTGGAAGCCACTACTGTCACAGTACAAAGGAGCGCTGAGCTGGTTTACTGAGCTGGTTTACGCTTTGTATGGGACTATACAAGACATTGGTCACAGTACCTGTCCATTTGTCTTTTTGGACTTCCTGTTTCAATTTTGGACAGCCTTTTTATTTTAAAAGATCTTTATCATTGGAGCATACGGAGCCTAGATGGTTTGTCTCAGTAAGAACATGAGCTGAGAGACTCTATTCACAATCTTGCCCATTTCCCATGACAGTAATTTACAGCTGGGACTGTGTCATTTTAACAGCATAAACATGGAGCAGCCCCAAAACCAACTGTATCCGATACAGTCCCATATATAACTATAATCAATGTCATTTTAATTGTTTCACAAGTCTAGCTCTGACCCATCCCTAGGCTACCAATTATATTCTAGTCTAGCAGGTACCCTTTTGATGTTNTGTTACTTGCCCTACAAGAACAGTCTTCCAGGTTATAAACTCTTTGCAGCTGGCAGTGCTTCTGATTATTACTACTACTTCAAAGTTAATAAGCTTAACTGCCAAAATGTAGAAACATTCTACAAATAATCCTTAAGTCAAATACTTTTCAATCACATCTTTTACATCATCCTAGTGCAGAATTATAAATGTAACATAATATTTAACTAATACACACCACTGCTAAGAACCTCCAAATTAACACTTTTAAAGCAAAAACAGGGTCTGAAATAATCTATATCAATCCAAAATTAAATACTAACAGGGCAAAAGAAAACAATACTAGTACTGTACACCATATGGGTGCACTGTCCAATGCATTAAGACATTACCACTTGGAAATCATCCACAAGTAATTAATGCAACCTTATCTGTTTAACTAATGAATAGATTGAGGCATCGTAATACCCCACAATGTGGAAATTATGTAGATTTGACACCTCCATGTCTCGACAATGACTTATTTATATCTGTCTGACCTCTAAGAATATCATACCATGTAAGCTAGAATTTTTTCTCAATCAGCATGGATGATCATTTAGCGAACTTAAAATAAATGACACTTTAATTGTGAAAAATTGCAAAAAAAATGTAGTTGTAAGGATCCAAATAGGTCCTGAGTCACCCATAAAAGGTGTTGTGTTATGTCATCAATATTTTGTTTCATAGAAAAAGTTTTAATATAATATGTATATTGTAATTCTTTTACATTTTCATACCTTAAAACAGAAGATATTTTCTGCTTAAGTGTAAAGACAGTAATGTTGTATTTAGAAAATGAGATTTACTCATCCATCCATATATTTTTGTGATTTAAAAAAGTTGAATGTCATCTTTATTTATATGAGAATGTTCGATGTTCTAAATGATATCATCCCTGACAAGAGAGCTCAGAGAAGTCTAGAAGTTACTTCTAACAGGGTCGTCACAGTCAGTGGAGAGTTGACAGATGTCATATGCCTAATGTCAAGCTCTGTCACACCTCCTAAGTGATATCATCTACAACCTGGCACTGCTAGATGACATCAAAAGTGACATCAAAGGTTGTCTCCCCACACACAAACCCTGTTGACAAGATTACAGAATATAGCAGCGTGAAGACATGGTGATTGTCATATCAGGTTACTGAAAAGACTGCAACATACCTAAAACTTCTAAGGCTGACAGGTTATGACACTTGTAGCAGATGTAAAGATGTGTTTTTTGATTGTATAAAATGTGGAAGATACGGACTGCGCATCTAGTATTGCTTTCCCTCCCCTTCCTCTAACTCGATGCTTGGGTAACTCTGCCATAGGGACTAACCTGGCATTTTGTTATTGTAACTGTTCATAGTAAATACTGATATGTCGGATAATAATAATAATAGTTATAAAGATGAGTGTTATATTTATTATGCCAAAATAGGTAAAATCAAAAAAGACATATGTCGGAAATTAATACAGATTTTGAGATGCACATGTACACTTTTTGAAACTGTTAAAACTGACATTGATAAATGTACAAGAGGAATGTCTGTAACAGTAAAAGTTGACATAATGACAACTAGACATGAAGTAGTACTTTTTCATTCCAACTACAAACATCCTGCCGATTAAATGTTCTTTTTTCATTGGAAATAGTGCCTGAGATAGCTGTAACTGAGGCCCTATAGACATTAAACTTCTATTTGTCTGGTGGTATGGTAATTACTGGAAATTTCTGCACACCTCACACGTATTATTATTATTTTACGTTTCAAAGATTGAACATTTTCAGTTATTCACAATAATATACCTTTTGAGAGAAAGCCAATTCACTTTTGAGAACTTTATTACCAACAAAACATTGTTTTGGGGACTATTAGTGATTTTTTTTCCCAATTTTTTTTTTAGTTTTTACCATAAATTGCTTGTCATGCAAGGCAATATATATATATACACTCACAAATGTCAGACAAGGTTTTATGCATGGAACATTTGTTTTTGTCAAATCAGTGTAAATAACCTACAATTCATTATCTTTTCAAGAAAAGATAACAAACAGGGCATTTGCCATGAAACATCCAGCATAGCAATCCTTCTTCGTCCCAGTAACAACCTACTAGTAAGGAATATCTTTATATTCATTAAAAAAAAAAAAAAAAAAAAACATCCACAAAATCTATAGACTATGGACTAGCCTGGCATGCTCTCCAAGTCTCTATCATATACCATAGTCTGTGCACGATGTATTGCACTAACAAATCTCAAGACTTACCTTATTTACCTGCTGTATCTACTAGTACCTGTGGAAACCTGTCTCAAGTCATCGGTCATCTTTCACTGTCCCTCAGTGGACACTGAATACATGAAGCAGGGGTCATTGGCTAATTAATACCTCTGGTGTCCAGGCCATGCACACAGCTTTTCATCAAGTTAAAAGTTAGGCCTCTTCCTACTACTACAGGGCAATATTGCAGCAGATGGTGTCTGTAATATATATCAAGTTATGACATTCTGGTTTACAATGACACCTCATGGTTAACTTGTTTCCATAACATTTGACTGGAGTTTTATGTCCGTAGCAGTCTAGAGATAGTGAATACATTACCCAAACAAAATCAAGTCTTTTTTAAAATTAAAATTTGCAATTTTTACCACAATAATTCACTAACCAAATTAAACTAGTTTAGCAAATGGATTTTACAAAGCCTATATTAGTTAATGTCTGACAGTAATGAGAACTATAACCTAACTCCAGCAGACTACAAAACTGATTGCACATTTCTTGTTTTGAGCCAACAGACAACCCAAGTGCTGCTGAAATCAACTTAGACACTGCTTCCTAAACACAATCTAGTCTCATGTTAGAAAACAAGACCCTATGAATCCTTTTCACAAAATAATGTAAGCCAGAAAAAGAGGTCTAAACCTTCAGCTGCAATATTTAATTCTATTGGACTACTACTAACTAACATCTTTGTCTAAAAATTAAGTCTACTAGTAATTTTTAGGCTTTTCAGCATTTAATTAAAATGTCTCTTTTGAAACCGGACCAAGCCCTTGCCAGCTCTCAGCCCAGTTTACTTGTCTTATGGAGGACTTATTTTGGCAAAACATCTCTAACTTAGATCGCATTCACAACGAGTTGAGACAGGCTTTACAAATCCTGGGGACTAAATATGGCGGACGTACATGAAAGAAAAAAACGCCTAAACGCCATGTGTCGTCCCAATGGAGCCGAACTTTAATTACTGTATCCCCGCAGGGACGACGCATGCAGAGGCGTGTGAGAGGCGGAGAGACTATTAAAAGATTAGGCGGTTTTTCTTTCATGTACGTCCGCCATATTTAGTCCCCAGGATTTGTAAAGCCTGGCTCAACTCGTTGTGAATGCGGTCTAAGGTCGCATTCAGAACAGTGGACTAACTAGTCCGAGGGTCAAGTATGGCCACCCACTACAAAGTTTGCCTTCTAATCCACTCATAGGCACTGAATAGATTCCCCGTGGGGAAGTTTTCAAGTGGGTGGGCCATATTTGACCCTCGGACTAGTTAGTCCACTGTTGTGAATGAGGCCTAAGACTCGCCTTGAATAGTGGTTTACAGGTATCCTCCCCTCATTAAGGCCCAACCACAGATGTTGTCTAGTCTGTATAATGATGAAACCACCAGCCATCAGGTGTACATCTAAATGTCATCTGAGCAAAAGCCACAGAGGTGCCACCCATCCAATAATGGATTAACTGAAGAAATACTTCCACTCCAGGAAGATGTATGAATGTAACAAAATATCTGAGTCATGCTGAGGAGCCAATGTTGTGATACATGAAACCTGCCCCCCCCCCCCCCCCCCCCACACACACACATACACATACACACACAAATACACACTTAATTTCTAGTCTTGCCCGACTCCAGAACACAGAATATATATATATATATATATACAACTTCCTGGAGTGAGACTTTGGACAGTTTTATTGAACTCAGTGCTGGGTGTGACCTGACACTGCCCACATCAAGACCCCCCCTGGGGTTGTGCTAGGACTGACCAAACTATAGTACTAATAATCATATGATATTAACATGGGTTGCTTTCTAGTAAAAGTTCAAACTTAGGGTTTAACTTGTCAGACAATACTGAACACTGCTTCCATACAGAAGTTATATCCCATTACTGGTATATACTCCAGTAGCCAGACGTTGCCTTGAAATAGACACATCTACACCAAGGAGCATCAAGGAAACAAACTCCACCCTTGGAACACATACATTTCTATGCGTTTTCTCTATTCAATTCCCACTGTTTGCAGGTGATATTTTCTTCTTAATAGCTCATTAAGCAACAGATATGCCCATTTAGAGCACCTTAATGCCAGCAATTCCAGTACAACAAGCCCTGATTTACCCAGTCAGGGCACTGCCAATCCATTAGTAAGTCCCTTCAAGTTTACAACCAGGTTATGTCCTTATGCCTCGCCTATATCTTGATTGGTTAAAAACAGCTTCCCACTACCTCTTAATAAATTGTGTCCCAAGCTTCTCCAACTGGTAAGGATAATTCTTTGACCCCATTTCCATACCTAGATCGATCTAGCAGGATCGACCTGAGGGGATTCTCCCCAAATAACATTCAACTTAAATGGCTATGTTGTCTGGAACGCCTACTGAAGCTGCAAAATGATAGTTTTAACTAAATGATAGTTTTAAAATAACCTCCTTCAGCAGGCATGCTAGTCCTCAGAGTAGCTTAAGCTGAACGTAACTCAGCGAGAAACCCATCAGATATGGATCGATCCTGCTAGATCGATCTAGAGATGGGAAAGGGGTCTTTGACTGTGTCTATACACAACATTAACAAGGGCTGTCACTTACTCTTCAGTTATGATGTCCCCAAGTACCTAACCAGTCAGTACAGCTCTTTGCCCACTGGCTATACACAACATTGAGCCTCAAAAGAGCTGTCATCAGCTTTACCTGAAATGGCTTTCCCGAGTACTTAACCAGACAGGGCAGCTATTCGCCCCTTAGCTATACACAAGATTAAGCTCAGCAAGAGTTGTCACTCACTCTCTGGAGGGCCGTCAGCTTGTCACCCTCTGTGTGTCCCCTGCGGACATAGCCTTATGACCACAATTACAGAACAATTAGTTATCAGCGGAACTTTGGATCCTGTGACCTAGACTGACCTTTGGTTTTGGAAATAGTAACATAATAGAAAGAATATACTAATGTACATGTTCCTTGGTTCTGTTCGTTGTCAACATGGTGATGGATGATGTCCGCCTACTTCATACATGTTAATGCAAATTTGATGACTGTCTGTAGCAATGGTTATGCATTTGTACATTATACATGTACTAGTACACTCAATGCCCATTACCTATACTGAGTATTTAGCTTTGTAAATTCATGGTATTTTCCCATTATATATTTTGTTTCAGCAAGTCAAAAATAATTTCTTTGGCTAAAGAAAATGAGAAATGTCTGACTATTTGTTTCAATATATCAATAATCATGATTTAAGTGAAAAATCAGTCTTTTTGCTAAATAAAAAGAAGGCCATGGTTGCTCCAACTGCAGTGCACTTATACTGGGTAGGATTATTTCTGGTTAAATTACAAGATTTAGAAATTTGTACGAAAATATCTGTACAAAATACAAAGCTATCTTAATCACCTCTAAATACAGAAATGCATCTCACATTCACCTAAACAAGACTACCCATGTACTACTGTAACCTATCAAATATGTAAAATCTAACTCACACTTTACAAATTATAAGTTCTTTTTACCTATCAACTTTTTAATTTCCAAGATTTTCCTAGGAAAGTTCCAGCATGCTTCTTATTCAATCTGGCCTTTCTTTCACAATGACTTTACCGTCCTCGAATCCCTTTTCTGATCATCATCTGGGCATGATCCAAATGGGTTCTTTTTGTTTGTTGGAATATAGCAAACCTGTGGAACTTAGCACGCAAGCCATCTGTCAAAATATGCCTTGATATTATCATAATACAATGATTCACTGAGTCCAGCTGATAGAAGTAAAACAATGATAAACAACTTGCCAGATTTATATATAGATATATAGTTTCGAGGTAAATAATGTCAAGAATAAAACTGCATAAAAACATCACTGAGAAAAGCTTGCTGTACAATTTATCTTTAGATTTATACAAAAAAAAAACAAAACTTATAAGTGGCAGGACTCTGGGAGAGGGGGAAGGACATGTTCAGAAAGGTCAATCAGAATGAAGAGGAAAGGGAAAAAACACGTTGAGAAAATAAAAAGAGAAAGAGAGTTAACAGAAATGAATTGAAAGATAGGTGGATGTCAAAAAGTTTTAAATCAAATTAACCCATTTCTTTGATCCGAGTTAACAAAAAAAAAAAAAAATCTGAATACAATACAATACAATCTGGTCTCTAAGTGTTCCTTACAAAAATAGCCTGCTTGCTTCAGTTAGCATCTCTGGTGTCTCATCATAGTAACCAAATTTATTCTTAATTCTTTCCTCATAGCTAGTTATGATTATCTGATGACTATCTTTTCTAAAATATTGTTGTTAGCAACCGTCATCTTCACTTTGTTCTTATCTCTCAGATATAAATATTGTAGGTCTGCATGCAAGGTAGACTGGTCAGACCAGGGTAAAAGACTGCAGTGGGTGTGTATGTGTGTTTATGTGAGTGCATGCGTGAGTGTGCACTCGCTTGTGCATGTTTGCTTGTATGTGTATGCATAAATGTGTGCACATGTATATGTGTGTGTGTGATGTTACGATATATCTTCTTTGTTGCCATGGACATGCAGAGTGATTTTTACTCAATTTCTACTTATAGATAGCTAGTCTTATGCTTGCATATCAATTTTCCCTCAAATACCAAAGTGATTTTTACTTGGTATTGATTGACAAAAATGGAAAATTTGTCTTATTCACTGTTCACATATTCAACATGGTGCAATCTGACTAAGAGAAGCCTTCTCTCCTGATAGTCAACTGTCTATTCATGCCAACGACCCCCTCTACCTCCACTTAAATGAAACAAATGCCTTATTCCAACTATTAAGTCCATTGAAACATGTTACAAATGTACAAGACAAATATTTCTGAATAAACTGAACTATATTTCTTTCATTTCCATTCACAAGACCACACAACTGCTGCATGTTTATGTCAATTACATCTAAAGCCTTTCATTTCCCCTTTTATTAGCTATACTGAATGACTCAATTATCTAAGTATACACACAGCTATTAATTAAATGAATTAAGAGGACTGAATTAATTTCCATTCCATATAACCATGTGGATGTATGTATACATGGATGATGGGCCAGCATACACAGCACTGCCTCTTAGTGTTAGATGGGATGCTTAAAGGCCAGGTTTTATTCATGGATTATTCACACATACACACCTTGAAAGTTGATATACCAGGCCTTGGCTGTCATGCTCTGTAATTCTTTTCTCTCCACAGGAACATATACACCCACAGAATAATGGACTCCCAATATACCCCTAAACAGGATTGCACAATTTTGGGGATTTATTTACCAATAAAATATCAGTAGAAGTGCAACAACACCTTACATTTTCAACTCAACTGGATATATTTTCAACAGTGGTTACAGTCTACTAAGTTCTATTATATTGGTTTATCTCATTACATTTATTTTTTAGTTTGTGGTTTGGTCAGTACAATACAGATCAGTCTTTTATGTTGTTTTACAAAAATATCTTGAAGTGGGGATACAAGTATTACTGCTGATACAGATCAGGAAATGCCTCATTTTTTTCCTACAAAACAAAACCACAAGAAAGCAATAAGTATACATACTACTAGAATGATGACAGTATCTTTTTAAAAAAATGCACTAGAAATAACCAAACTAAACATGTCTATTAGTACATTATATTATTCTTACCCCATTAGCTTCGTTAGCCCCAGTTTTCTTTTTAAAATGCGAAATAAAATAAACACAGGCCCGTAGCCAGAAATTTCAAAAGGGGGGGTCTTTTTTTGAAAAAGTGGACCTTTTCCCATAAAAACTTCATGTACCTAGAGCAAATTTTACCCAAAGTGGACCTTTATCCAGCAAAAGGGGCGGTTTTTTCGAACCCCCCCCTGAACCCCCCTGGCTACGGGCCTGAAACATGTGACAAATTATCTGTACAGTAATTTCCCTAAACTTTATAACCCCTACCTGGTTTACGCAGGTATGCATTACTAGCAAGGCCCACCTACATACTTCACTAGGTCAAGGTAAACAGGATTTCTCTTGGAGATCGGTTGCTTGCTTTAATGGGGGTATTCTGATTTCAGAGTACATATATCAACAACTGCTTGGGTGGTAATACACCTGGGGTATCTTATTGGAATATAACTCAGATAGTTAACGTTTTATAGCCAGTTTGTGTAAAACTTAACAGGAATAGAAAAAAGTTCTCTGCTTCAGCATGTAGATGAATGAAAGTGCTGGCACAAAAGAGTATTTAAAGATTTTCTACACTTATAATTTTTAATTTACTTCTGAGCATTATTCTTCTTGTACTGCTTATCTATTGAAACTGAAAGCAGATAGCCAAGATTGAATCTGGCCAAGTGAATTACATTTTCCTTTGCTGACCAAATAAAACCACAATATTTCAAATGTGCCACTGATAATAAGTTAGGACAGGGAAAACTTTTTTTAAATCAAAAAATATTTCCCAACTTCAGAAAACCTCTAAAACTAAGCCTTGCAATGTATCAAAACAAGTGAATACAACACGGAGAAGACGGTATATGCTATCAAGTTCTTATTCTACAACGTGACATAATTTTTATCACGATTTTAACACTTAATTATCGTATAGCTTGCGGCTGAAGCAAAACCTGTTTACTTGCTGCAGTGCCGTCTACGGTAGTACATGTACATGTATCAACACTGACGAGTGTGCCTACGAAATTTTAGTGCTAACGACACAAAACCGGGAACACTTTGATTCCCCTTATGTCATGTAACGTATTTAAATAATCATTTACAGTAACTATGTAAATTTGTATAAAAACAAGTTTCCTCTTACCTATGATCTGTAAAAAATCTCAGGAACTTCTAAATTTCCCTCGCTCAATGTTGTCTCCGTCTTCTCGTGTATTGTGAAGTACGTCATTTCCTGTTGTGGACTACGTCATCATTTTTTGCTGATGGCAGCCTGTGCAGCAACATGGGCATTTGGGATAGACGCGGTAAAAATTTGCAAAAATCTCCTGCAGACGGGCGATTCTTGTCTAGATGCCGTGGAGAAATCTATAAGGAGTAAGTTCTATAGAAAGATTAACGGGTTTTCCTTTGGGACTTTCTGTTCTAATGTGGACAGGCGGATTTACCGCTGGGAAATCTGCTTTGCCAGTCACTAAAAATCGTCTGCTGTAGCCCGTAGGCGTAGCAAGAATACATTTTAAGAGAAAACCATTCACACCGGGAAGATCGCCATCGTCGCAAATATTTTATGACTTGGTATAATACAATGCTGATTTCGTTATTTATTTGCCAGAGTTAACCGTGATTTAGAACATTATATTTAATTTAGTATTTGTAAATTGAATTTTACCTTTGTATTACATCCTAATTCCTATTATGCTTGACAAATATACAGTTAAATAAGAGGTAAATCAATAATGTGCGCTTTCAGAGAACAACTTATTTCTTTTTCTTTTGGTATATATACTAATTAACTGTTGCTAAAATGAAAATGTCAATTATTACTAGTCTTTTCCATGTGTTTCTCACTTTGTATTTATTCTTTTAAATAACGGCACTGTTTAAAATTTCTATGATTGTGAGGCTTCCCTTTATTCACAATTTCTGGTTAAAATGTATTCCTGGTATTTGCCTTTTCCCTTATATCAGTCCTGGAGGATGACCCAGCTTATGGCCGTTACCTGGTAGGGAAAGGAGGTATGCCCAATGCTGCAGGCACACTACAGCTGGATGCTGCTCTCATGGAGGGCAGGTCACTACAGTATGGGGGTGTGGCCGCTCTAGAGGGGTACATAACAAGATTTGTATTTCATCTTACATGTCATAAGATTTCATGTGTTAATTAATGCATCACTGATAATGAATTAAAAAAATACTATACAGTGAGTAAAGTACCATTGCCTAAACACACACAATGGATATGTAATACTAAAAGTTAGCTCAAGGCTATGACATCATCATGGTTGATAGCTATCAACAGAAGGAAACTACTGAAATCCTCTTTTGCTGGAGACTTGGAAAGTTCAGCTTTGTAAACCATGGGTAGTATTATACCTAACACTGTGAAAATTGCCAAAGATATTTGTAATAAAAACTTAAAATTGTTGTCCTCTGTAAAGATAGCCCTGGATGTATAGCACTAGTTAATCATTAAAATATACATAAGCTGAGAATGGAGTCATTTTATTGTGCAGAGAAAATTAACCCCTATTTAATTAATAACCATGATTAAGAAAATTATACTGCTCTTTATTTAAGGATCTCTACCCCCATCTCAGTGGCTCGAAGAGTGATGCAGGGGTCGCCACATAGCCTGCTAGTGGGACAGGGTGCCCTGGAGTTTGCTAAGAAGTGTGGCTTCACTACTCAGTCTAACGATCATCTGCTGACAGCACAAGGAAGGGAAGAATATGAAGTAAATGTGTGACTTATCTCAATCATACGTACCTAATACAATATAGTTATAGTGTCTGGCACAGTGTACAGCTGATGACACCTATGCGGGACTTCTGTAACACAGTGCATTATTTATTTATTAAATATAGTTTGTGTACATATATATATTAACATCACATTTTATCACCGAAGATAGACATTTGGTATGTGTAAACTTGATAAAATTGATTATTGACAACTTGGAATTTCAAATTTCTGTATTGAATATACCTTTTTATTGTTGATTTTTGTACTTTCTTTTTTATCATTTTATTTTTAGAAATTTTCTCATAGATTACACTATGAGAGCCTGTTTGATAAGCATGACACATTGGGTGTTATTGCTCTGGATAGGCATGGGCAGATTGCAGTAGGTAGGATATGCATTATTTTAGTTGTGGTATTTTGATGGTTGAGATGGTACTGTGATTGTGGCATTGTGGTTGAGATGCTGCTGCAGCATTTGAAGGGTTGTGGCATTGCAGCAGATGTGTTATTTTAATTGTTATGACATTGTGGTGGTTTTGGTATTTTGATAGTTGTGACATTGACAAAATTTTAACATTGACAGGGGTATAATGCTCATGTCAGTGGCTTGAATGTGACATGCTGATGACATGAGTAAGCTTTGTTTTTTGTTTTAGTTTAAGTGGGTTCTTGTTTGTTAACTTTTTTTTATATTTCAAGTACATCATTTAGGGTCAAAAGCTATCTTGATCTCTTTTAATTAAGGGCATATATAGTTTCCTCTTTCAAAATTTATCATTAGAGCATGTTCTCTTTTCCTATGTTCCTAAGGTGTGTCATCTAGTGGTGCCCCTTTTAAGGCTGTGGGAAGAGTTGGTGACAGTCCCCTACCAGGAGCAGGGCTCTATGCAGGTGCATGTAAATGGGCATTAGATCACTTAAGATATGTACATTTATGGTTGTGTATTCATTCAAAGTTAATGATCTGTCATGTCTTTGACCAAGTGGCATGATGAGGTGCAGTTTCTTTCATAAAAATACAAGTAATGTTCTGCTTTCCAGGAACAATGCAGAGATTTCTCTTGTGAACTGAAAAAGTGTCATTTGTCAGTTGTTTCATGGTAGTGAAACTTGCATTGTATGCCTTTAAATATACATTGAATTTCAGATGATAAAGCAGGAGCTGCCTGTGCCACTGGGGACGGAGATAAGATGATGAGATTCTGCCCTAGCTTCCATGTTGTACAACTCATGAAACAGGTACAGTTTCACCCCGACTTAAATACAGATATAGTCTGAGTGAATTTATTTATATTCTCTTATACTCATCACTGGTAGTGTTGTCTTTTGGTTTCAAATATGTAGAATGACGATAATGATGACAGTGCTCTAATTATTAAATGGTTTTCATTCTTCTTTAGTAAAAGTCAGTTATCTCTTGTAATTGATAGGCTGCATTTTGTGTCATGCTAAAACATTTTACTTGGAAACGAGTGCATGACTGTGTGGATGTTTTTAGGGACTGTCTCCCTCAGAATGCTGTTCCAGTGTTGTAGCAGAGATGGTAGAGAGACTTGGGGAAGATCCACCATTAGAAATAGGCCTCATAGCCATGAATATGCAGGTGAAACTTAAATTGTCGTGATTTAGTTTTTTTTTTTTTTTTTTTTAATTTATGCATTGCCATGATTTTTACAGGATATTTGTCAAACGGAAGTTAGTATCATAGATTTTGTGAAATTTGTAATTGAAGACTGCCTGTATCATATTGACAAAATAAAAACATATGCCTAGAAAATGTGCATCCGACACGTCATGTAATAAAAAAAAAAACTTTCACATACAGTTACTTTCTGTAGTGCCAAAACTGCATATAAACTTGACAGCAGACTTTCATTTTTGACCAGAGAAAGATAAATAGTTGGTTGCAGGGTTGGGGAATGCCCCTTTCAGCTATGTTGGATCTGTTTGACAGAGAGGAAGGTAAACAGATGGCAAATATTGTACATGAAGGACAAGGTGTGGACAATGAAAATGAGAAATGTTGGGGAAGGTATGGGATTTGAGTGAGAATGCCATTTTCATTTCAGGGTGAAATAGGAGCAGGTAGCACTGTTAAAATCTCCGGAGGGCATAATGGAAGTTCATCTTACAATGGATTTGCTTATGCTGTGTGGCAACACGATTGTGAAGACCCCAAGATACTGGTTCACAGCTGACGTATTCTGTATGGTAACATGACAGTAAGGCAGCAAGGAAACTGGTTCACAGCTGTACTATGGTGTATGGTAACATGACAGTAAGGCAGCAAGGAAACTGGTTCACAGCTGTACTATGATGTATGGTAACATGACAGTAAGGCACCAAAGATACTGGTTCACAGCTGACGTATTCTGTATGGTAACATGACAATTTATAAGGCACCAAAGATACTGGTTCACAGCTGTACTGTGGTGCATGGTAACATGACAGTAAGGCACCAAAGATACTGATTTACAGCTAAGTTATGCTTTATGGTAACATGGCAGTAAGGCACCAAAGATACTGATTTACAGCTAAGTTATGCTTTATGGTAACGTGGCAATAAGGCACCAAAGATACTGATTTACAGCTAAGTTATGCTTTATGGTAACATGGCAGTAAGGCACCAAAGGTTCTAGTTTACAGCTGACCTGTGATGTATGGTAACATGACAGTAAGGCACCAAAGATACTGGTTTACAGCTGACCGTTGGTGTATGGTAACATGACAGTAAGGTACCAAAGTTACTGGTTCCACAGCTGACCTAACATTACATAAAAGGAACCAGGATTTTGGTTCAAGGTTGACCTATGCTGTATGATAACTTGATGGTACATCCTTGTACACATTACATTACGAATATGTAATCAGTTTGGATAAGTCACAGCACAGCTGTCTGTGCCTGATGTATAAGAATTTAAAGCTATGATCAGCTATATGCCAGGATTTGCTATAATGTAATCTTGTGAATTAATTGAGTAAAGAAACTGAAAATAAATTCTTTTATCCCGTAAAAAATGCATTTATTGTCAGGTCAAAATAGAATATAAGGGGCTCAATCTTTCTTACAATACAAAACAATATTAATAGAGATTATGCTGTAAATGCAAAGCTGTTTAAAGTACAGACAAAGAAAATAACGACAGTGCACAAAATGTTTTTCTTTTTTCAATTTTGATATAATTTTGCATTTCATTTTACAGCAGAATCTCCACCACTATTGTTACCTTGGAAATTGAGCAAAAGGTTCAATTAAGCTGCTTTTTGAGCTTGACCTCCATTAAATGCTATTAATCCCATCAGAAAATTTGAGGCTAAGGCACTTGCATTTACAGTGAAAAATGCACGGTAACAATGGTTTTGATTACGACGGTGGCTACATGTTCAGATTGCGTCTGTTCATAAAAATCACAAAATACAAATCATATCAAATTAATTTCATTTTATTTACAGATTTACATAGTTATTGTCCTTAAAATATGTTAATGGCAATATTTACTTGGTATTCTATAAAATGTGCTAATCATAAGTATTGTGGATGTAGTCATTAAGCATGCTCCTATTCCTTAAAATTAAGGATACAAATAATTTCTAACTGGTCCAATGCTATAACGCAAGAGAACCTTCATTTTCAGTGTACAAAAAGCTTTTCGTAAGTTCTTTTCATGCTACACATGTATATAAACGTGAAAAAGATGCATAAGTGGATGCATAAAAGAGCCTTTTAATAACAATAAATCACAGCATGCCATACTTCATTATAACAATTACTTTAGATTATGCCTCTGCCTAATTAATCCAACTTGGCCTACAACACAGCACCATATGAAGGTCACAACAATGACCTCCCTTTTTTGGGACATGGCATACACTGCACAACTTAGCTATGAAATATATAGTATGGCATAATGAAAATTTTTGTAGTTTTTTTTTTAAAGGAAACTCAATGTTATCCTATGCTGTGTTATTTAACAAAAATTGCCTCAGACATTGTGAATCTATTTCACACTCCTTATAAGTTAAGATAATTTTACATATATTTACATAGGTATGATGACAAGTTAAATAAGAGTCTACATACATACAAATGTATTTGGTATACTGTAAGTAATAACATAATTAGAATTTTGACCTCTTTCCTTGGAAAGTAATTTTAAATAGCTCACATGATTTGCACATAAATTGACACTAATTATCAAGTACACAAAGATCGTTGTGTACAGTGTGCTGTTCTCACAGTAATTAGGTACTAATGAACTTGACTTCATGTGTCTGTGTTCCTATTTTACCCCTATCAAATTCTATGTCTCCTAAAGTTTTGAATCTAGACTTCATCATCAAATCCCACCGCTGCCACCAAATATTGTAATACCACCACCTGTGCATATAGTCTAGCAGTACTAAAATGTCATGGTCTTCAACCTATAATTACAACTTATGACAGTTCAACTGGTTTTCCTGCATTTGTAAGCAATAAAATTGGTACATCTGAACTCGCATTAACTTTACAAAAATCGGTGATCACCCAACTTTTCTTTTAATTTTACATATAAAACAACACATTTTCTTCACATAATAATTTTTTGCACTGATTTATCATCTAACTTTTAACCAAAGTTATCACAGAAGAGATAAACAGGAGATCAGTTAGCATCCCTGAAATAATAATTATCTCTCTCTCACACGCGCACACNGTAATGTTCACCAAGCAAAAATATTCTGTAGATTAAGAGAAATTCCTAAATGCGTCATGGCCGCAGGTCTTTTACAGTTACCTATATGATTGGCATATTTTTTCATATGTAGATCTAGCACCTTTGTGCAATTTATTGATTAAATTATTTGATTTAGATACAAATATCCCGCCGTTCCCGCTAACGCAGATATTTCAGCGCGACGGGTCGTTCATATAACGATTTTAACAGAAAACGGTTGAACTATAAAGTTCAGGGGCCTGTCAAAAAGCTAGGACCTAAATATTGAAACTTATCTTCTATCCTAGCAAAAAGTCAACGTTCTTATGCTCAGCGTGAACTTCTAAAAGTTGAACGGCGACTTTATGAATTATTGGTCTGTTGTAATGGTTTTATTTATGCCAATTTTACCAACAACTAATTAAAAGAAACCATAAGTTAGACTCCAGAGGAAAAGGAAAATACCCGAAATACAACGAAAAATAGTGTAAAAACATCATACCTATGGTACACCTATCAAAATCTCTACCCGTTCAGGACATTATAAGAATTTGTTTTGCAATACTAATTGCTTATTGAATGATGCATTAGCAGCAATCTCCACCATCCTCCCTTAAACAGGAGTCTGAATAATGATATAAACAGAATACTGTATTGTAAAGTTAAACTCAGATGACGCACATACACGTATGAGATAGATGGTCAGTCAAAATTTCCGTCAGAGAAGAAGCTGCATTAGAGCACTGGATGTGAAAATAAAACATCTGCCTTACATGTTGCATAGTAATTTATTCAAATTTCATATAATTTCTTTTCCTTTCAAAACCCCATTCTTTTGACCTCCTTCGAAAGCATACATGCGTTCCAGCTGGTAGAACAAAAGACCAAGAGAATGCAGTATATCATTTATTCATTTATAAGAAAATAATTTCCTTGAAAAACCAAGGCTGTCACAAACAACTCTGGGGAGAACATATAGGGACATATGTAAATGCCCAAAACCTCAAACTGTTCAAAAAGTTTTAGAAAATTAGACCTTAATTAAAGTAAGTCCGAATAATACTTGGTTCCTTATCAACTGTGTCTGTATTATACACTTCTTAACTCTATTAAGGAGTAAGTTGAGCCTTTGTTGGTTTGTAATTAACATTCTTACTCAAAAAATAATGGACGGATTTTGATAGAATTTTTCAGGATAGGTCAGAAACAGGCTCACTTAGAATCGACTAGATTTTGACGGCGATCCTGTAATTATTATTATAAGTAATAATGAGAATTGAGCTGTCTAGGCAGAAGTCTACTCTCTCTGAATGCTTTTCTAGTCCCTTTAAATTTCTTTTAATCTCTTCTATAACTAGTCATCATCATCATCTTTTGGCATTCTCTTGGACACATTAGCCTTGGCTTGACCCAGAGCTATCTGCCTTGCATTGGAGCCAAACGTCAAAGTGCTTATTGTTTCAGTAATATTCCGAACATCGGGGCTGACGGCCACAAAGAGACAGGCCTTGGCGTCGCCCCCTAGTGCTGGCTGAAGAATGTGTGTCAGCTTGGAATTCCTGTATGGTATATGCAGCTGGCTGGCACGCAGGGCACTGAACACCTGAAATGAGATTTAAGTGTATTGGGTATAAAATTGCTGTAACGTTTTGATCAAAAACCTGCCATAATCATATGGGTTTTCGTTAATTACCTGTACTTGAAGGCAATTTTCATTCTTATTTTGAATTATGTATAGAAACTATGACATATCTTAATTTTAGTTTACTTAATTTACAAACTCGTTTGTCCTTACTCTTAGTTTTTGCTGTTGTAAATTTAATTAAATTATTATAATCTTAATTTAATTTAAAATTACTATATGTGAAATATTTTCATCACTACAACAAACTTAAGCATCATACATTTGATTATCGAGATATTTAGAACATTGATGTTAAATTATCATCTCTGCAGGCCTGTAAATCAGGGGGAGGATGCCTTGCAAAATAAATAAATAAATAAATAAATAAATAAATAAATAAATAAATAAATAAATAAATGCCCACCTGTCCCAGTGCAGTAAGAGACTTATTAATGGCAGCTGCTTCCACTAAGCGCTGTCCCTGAGCCTCTGTCTTCCCGACTCTTTCTGAGCCAGCGAGATCACACAACATCAGACTTCCGCTGGAGTGGGTACCAGCTTTGCGGTTCAACCCTTCCACTGACAGCTTTAGAATTAGGTGAGACCGAGAGCTGGAGAAGAAATGTTGTGTCTGTCATTAGTGTTTTAAGTGAGAATACCCAGCAGAGTTGAATCCATCTAGCTAGTATGATGTGTCTATCTGAAATTTTTGTTGTGCAGCTGACCAAAGCTATTGCTTGACAATGTGTTTAAAGAAAGTTTCCTACTATCTTTAGTGCTATATCAGCATTGAATAGCCCACTATTAAATCAGCACCCCATAGAAAAAAAGTCAAGTATTATTTCTTATTTAAACTACAACACAAGAAAATGAATTAGAATGCATAAAGGTCAGATATACTTTGAGACATCTCCACAATACATTTAAAGAAGAAAAAAAAAATACCATGTCAGTTCTTATCCTAATGAAAATAAATTATAAATTCTGTTATTTGCTATTTTCACACCTCTGAGAGTTCATCTTAGTAGCAGCTGTAGTTCGGTTCTTATTTCCCAGTTCCATAACGCGCTGGATGTCCGCCATCGAGGTCACCTCGACCTCAGTCAGCCCAGGGATGACCACTTTGTTCCCTTTGCTCTGGACAGGTAGTGTCTTCACATCACTGGACAGCAAGTCCTGGACATTCTCATTGTAGATTTCTAGGAGTGATACCTGAATTTTATTTGAAAAAGAGACAAAATCTTGAAAACATCAGTAAAAGTTGTTTATATTTATTCAAAGAGAAAAAAATGCTTGAATTGGTTAGAAAAAAATTGTCTCTATCCATTTTAAAAGAAACAAACATCAAATCAATAAGACTGTTACATTCTTATTAAAAATGCAGAAGTATGAGGGTGACATTCTATGTAGTGTGATGAATTTTTTTCATTATTAAAAAGTAAAATTTCCTAAAAATTTCTATTATTAGATATTTCTAAATGTCAGCTGCTGTTATAAATGTTCAATAAAGACACCACAGACCTTTAAAGTATAGTCAGCTTTGTCACTCCTCTCTTTACAAATCTCTAGCAAAGCCTTTATTGATCTGAAGACAATGAAAATAGATATATAAGTCAGAAGTATAATTGCATCACAAATACTTACAATACAATTTTAAGATCTATGATAACCAACCGTAATAATTATATAATTAAAAAATCCATTACACATTAAAATATTTCCCTTTAAAGTTTTTAGTACAAAATTCATATATATTCTACAAGGCAATAAAGACCTGATATTGACTCCCGGGTCGTGCTCAGGTCCCATCATGGTGTGGGTCTTTCCTGACCCCGTTTGTCCGTAGGCCAAAATGCACACATTGTACCCGTCAACGCAGGAGTGGATGATTGGCAGCGTGTCTTCAAACACCTGAAACACAGTTTTGTCATATATTTGTCGCAGTATGTTTAATTTATATATTTTATATCATTTTCACATCAAGTGACAAAGTATTCTGGACTGCTCCAGTTTTAGATATTGTGACTGAAAAGGGTCCTTTTTCATGTATTTACTTAGCTCCTTCAATTTTTTTTCATAACTGCTGGTACAAATGCCCAACTGTTAAAAAAAGTTTTCAGTACGTCTGTTAAATTGAGAGGGAAGATACCTCAGTTTGCTTGGAGCTGGGGGAGTACACCTTGTCAAAGCTAAAAATCTTTTTCTGCTGTGTTGCTGGATTGAATGTTGCAATGTCCGAATCTGAAGGAAACTCTAAGGAGCACTCCACTCTGTTGTCATAGCGACATCTGGCAAAGACGCGGATGTTGCCTCTCAATTCTTGTAACTGAAAAATGTCGAGTAAGGGTATTAAGAAAATTATTACTGGTATTATAAAAATCCAGTTTTGCATTCTAAAATTGTTATTATTGGGGTTATATGTGAAATTCAGTATCATCCTCCATTACGAGAGAAACTAAAACATCAGAAACTAGAACTCAAAATCAGGTAAACCAATAATAATCTTGTCAATGGTCTTGCATATGGGGCACTCTGGTGATTTGGGTCAAAGCAATGAAATATCCAGGAAATTTATTGTTTTTGTGGAATAAATGTCCGATACTCAGTGTGTGTCTCTTTGAGTGAGTCTCAAGTTATCGCTGTACATCTGGTTGCACATCAAACCAAGCTTGTACAACATTCACCTTGTTATACAGCAACTTTCTTTCCAGAGCTTCCTTTCTGTAAAGTTCCCTGAGATCTTCAATTTCTCTGGATTGTCCACTGTCACAGCTCCTGATGTCACGCATCCCATTGATGGCCTGAAATACCGAGATGAATTATCAAATTGAACACATATGTTATGATCATTACAACTGGACATTATCATACGATATAATAATGTCATTTCTATAACTAAATATTAACTGTAGTTATTACATTTACTGTTATAAAGAGCTGCAGATTTCAAAAGATAAAATTTAAAGGACAATTATGATTATTTTAATGACCACGTGACATGCTATACAAAACTTTCATTTTGATTTGTTTGTTGTAACCAATGTAAGGAGTTATTGGCTATAAATCACTAATAATTCTGAGTTGCACATGTACTAGTAGTAGAGGTAATAGGCTAGCTGTCTGTCAGAAGCCCAGCAGGACTCAATCTACACATTCAATTGTGAGAATGTAATTTACTCTGAAGATGAAAACACACACGTGGCCACAGATGTGACAGCAGTGAGTGAAAAATTATATTGCCATATGTGACAGCAGTGAGTGAAAAATTATATTGCCATATCTTCATGCTCCCCTACAGTGGAAACAAAAATCTAGTTGCATAAATATCAAATTTAAAATGACCACAAATTAAAAACTTATCCTTATAGTTACAGTTCAAGTCTCACCTTCTTCATGAGGTCTGATATCTCCCCCACATGCTTCTTGACTGCCATCTTGAGCTGAATATGGGACTTGTGCAAGTTTTTGGCTGATTCGCTCAGTGCCCTGGCTGTCTTAGGATCAACAGAACTCTTCTCCACAGTTACGACCTGGTATGTCAATGGACAAACAACATGGTAATTACTTGATTTTTATGAATGGGGAAAATTGTGAATTTTAAATTCTTTAAACATCCATTCTTAAAATTAGAACATTCCTACTGAGTGGTAGAAATGAAACTGAAAAGCAGGCTACCTAATAGTACTGCATTTGACAGGAAAAGTACCAAGATCCTACAAAGATTTATATTTTTTTTATGTTTTTATAATTTTGTATATCTGAAAAATGTCTGAGTGGTAGCAACAACACTGAAAAGCAGGCTACCTACATGTAATAGTTCTATTCTATACAGAAAAATTACCACAAATGCTGCACAGATATAATGTTTTTTAGATTAAGAAATCATATAGCTGAAAAATGTATAATTTTTTCCCATTGATAAGACTGAGTCATTACCATACATATCAATGTCAGACAGAAATTTCTAATTTTCAAAAATATGGTTCTTTTTTTGCCCCTAATTAGTTGACCAAACTAGCTCCTAAAGAAAGTTATTAACTGAAATTCCACCTAACCTTTGCTGTCTTGGGCCTGGCTTCTTGCAGTGCTGTGAGACGCACATTGGTACTCTTGTTCTCTGCCTCGAGTGTCGACACTCTGTCTTCTAATGATACAACCTGCAAGAAACACAAGCAGTATTATTTATATAGAAATAGCTTATTACAGTTATATGTCAATATGGAAATTGTAAAAGTTGTATAATATTTGTAGCTAAGTAGAACAACAAGATATTGTTTTACTACATGTAATTTATTATGAGCTCTGACCTGAAAATGCACATGTTAAATGTACAGGCAGTTACCTTTTGATTGCTTTTCTTGAGCTCTTCCTTGCTGTTTGCAAGTTGCTGTTCCTGTAAGGAGAATCAAGTTACTTTTAGAAGATGTAAAAAAAAAAAAAAAAAAAAAAAAAAAAAAAAAATTAACAACACTGTTAGTCACTTTCATTTCCATCATGCTATAAAAGGTATTACTGGGCATTCTGGAGCATAACTTTATGGTGGACCTTAAATTTGTTTTTAAAATGCCATTGGTGGTGAATGCATATAAAGAGTCAACATTCAATTACATGTAGCCTCCTTGAGTGTACAATCTTTGCATGCTGAATATAGTAATTGATGCACTGATACAAAGAATCGTATGTCCAGGTAACAGAGAGCGTTAAAGAATCCAAGGGAGACCACTACATGTACAAGGACTGTTATCATGTTTACCAAGCTCTTGATAGTTTTCTTCAACTTTTCTATTTCTTTGTCCTTTTGTTCCATCGAGTTTGCATCAGCTGCACTGTTTTTTGTCCGTACAATTCCTGAAAATTATGGTAACATCAAAGAGCTTAGTTCAATGGGAAAATCTCAGTACTAAGTATTGCAACACACACACACACAAACACACACACACACACATGCACACCATTCTCTATATTTTTAATGGTACATGATTTTTATATCTAAATTTATTTTTGAGTTTAAACAATTTAGGTGATAGTTTTTGTTATTAACAAATGTGCATGAACTAAAAAACATTACTATAATAAATAAAATTAACTATAGGAAGCACAACTAAATTAAGTCTTTGTGATATCAACTTATTATGTGTATTGTGTGTATTAGGTATTATGTGTACACAAAAAGCTTACCCTTCAGCCATGGGTCTGTCACTGAAAATAAAAACATGAAAACTTTTTAAATGCAATGGTTGAAAAATGCAAGAGAAACAAACTTTAAGCCAATCATCACATTGGCTTAAAGAATAAAATCAAGATGGCAAGCTACTGAGTCTTAACCAACTTTAAAAATTAATTTAGAGGAAATCTAAAAAAAAAAAAAAAAAAAAAAAAAAAAAACTCAAATCTCAATCTGCAAACAGTTCATTATAAGTGATGTCTACAATGATATCATTATTTTGAGAATGATAAAAGGTGTCACTTATATATGTTTGAAAAGAAGATGGCCGCCTCACCTGGATCTCCAATATTGAAATACGTCGATATGCACTCGTGTGGGTCATAGTTTGATGCTCTAAGTGACGCTAAGATGTCATGACTATTTGTCCAGTCTGGGATTGTCTCCTTTCACATAAAATGTCACAGTTTGTTATGACATGCCATATATAATGCAGGCTTTAACATTAACAGACTTAACTGTCATTAAAAGATAATAAATAAGGATATGTCTTATTTTAAATAAACATTACCATGCATTTACTGATCTTAAACTTTCTTTGGACCATGTCATATATTCTCCAACAAATTTTGAAGAGATGAAGTATGATCAAATAGTGCAAAATCAAAATTAAGGACACAAAGAGAAAATCCAATCATATTGTTCTTAATGCTATCAATCAACAGTAAACTATAGTTTTTTTAACTTAAATATGACAGCCCCCCTCCCCCCAGAAAATATTCAGCTTTTTAGCAAACATTTACCATTCCGCTAACTTTTTTATTTACAGGAGTATATCCCTGAGAAAACCATGCATACATGCACCAGAACTTGGCGCTAAGGGGATAAATCAATACCATTACAAATACACTAGTTCTACCAGTACTAAAATAAAAAAATATACCTGAATGATATCCATGAAGTCTTTGATAACATCAGAGTGGATTTCATACCCAATGGGCAGTTTGATCCACTGACCAGTGTCATTGTCAAAGTAACAGTGGACATTGACACGTTCCTGGAAGAAAAAGATGTATCTCAATATGCCACCCTTTGGTGAATCATGTGCTGTGTAAAGTATAGTCCAAATCTTGGACGAGATTTCTTATGTAATGCTACAATATCTTAGCATTAATTAGGAAAGAATAAGTTTGCTAATTACATAGTAAATAAATCAGTTGTGCTGTCAACATTCTGTTTCATGCAAAAAAATTAAAAACATAACATGGGCTTAATTTATTATTAACATTCCAATAGAGACTATAAACACCTTTCAGGCAACAGTCGCCCTGCATGTCATAGGTAACTGGAGATTAACCACTGTTATCAACATGTACAGGTTAGCTTTCTGTATTATCTGCTAAACTCAGGGTTGCACCAGCAAACCAGAATATTTTCAGTTGGTAAGTTTTTGAATAAAAAAAAGTTTTTATCTTTGTATTGCTGAATAAGGAATGCTGCCTTAAAGAACTATTAATTTTTATTATTATTACNACAGGCATGCAGGCATTCAAACACAGATCCACAAATAAAATCCTGGTCAAGAAGCACTAGTATTTTGGTAGTCTACTAATTTGCATAAACCTTTTTCAAATTATTCTCAAGTCAATCCCATCTTCTATGTAGTACATATAAAGGCACCTTCTTATTTCAGTTAACTCATTAGTAGGAATACCATCCTCAAACACAAACAACTTTATTTTATCGGAAATGTCAAAAGTCTTCTTTAGTAACACCTTGAGCTCTTGGACTGTTTGATTTACGTTTAGCTGCATCATCTTAACCTACAAAAATAATTACTTTCCATTACTGTTTGTAATATGTGTTTCATTATCATCAGTACTGAATAACTGCAAAAGTAAAAACAAACTTTGGATTTTATACTGTGTTCTGATTGTTTAATTTAATCGCGTGGTGTTACAGTCAAACTTTTCTTTATTGCAAAATGTACGGTAGGTTCTATCCATTTCCTTCCTTCCCTTTCACGAGGTTCTACAGTAATGTCACATCCATCCTCATAGAGGTAAGTGTACACATATTTTGAGGGGTCCATCTCCCTCGCTCTGTAGGGAATAGTGCCCTCTGCATTATTATAATATAATGCTATGCCACATTCTTTTGGAATTTCAAAAAGCTTGCGAATTAGATTTTTTAAATCCACAATGGAGTTATCCAGGCATATGCTCAGCATTCTTACCTGGAGGAGGGAAAAAAAGCAATATTGGAGCTATGATTTAACATGCATCGTACTTTGTTAAAAAAATTAATTGAAATCAATCGTGCAGTTTTTGTCTAACAAGAGCTTAAGGACAGGATAAGCAGAACAAAGAAGACTAACTAACTCTGCCATTATTTGAGCTTGTCTTAGCCACACAGAGATTTAACTTGATTTGTTTTGTTTTTGTTTTTTTTAAACAACACAAAAAAAAAAGCAAAAACAAACAAAACAAATACAGAACAATGACACACATTTCAAATTTCACATCCAAAGCACTTTTCATGGCATTGACCAAGCATTTATATGCTTGCCCTTTCCAAATGACAAAAAAAAAAAAATTAAAATGGGAAAAAGCTGCTCCCACCCCCTCATAATATAATGGGCCTTTAGTACTCACCTTCGTGTCATATGTGACCCTGACAGTGACCGTGTGGGTGGGTGGTCCCAGGTTGACGTCAGCAAGTGGGTCAAGCTGACCATGGGTCTTCTCTAACTCCATATATCTGGAAAAGATAAGAAAAAATATGAAGACTTAGGGTAATTTATGAAGATCATATCCATCTTTTCACGAATCTTATTTGACATTCATGAGATTTGTTTTCTCAATTTTTTGTTTGTTTGTTTGGGAAGAGACACTAAAGAATCCCGAATCAACAACAACCTGAACCAAACAAAAGCAATTCTTTGCCTTTACATCTGGTGAGTAAATGAATACCTTTCTGGTTTTTCCTCAGAATCCATGAAGTGTCTCAAAAAAGCTCTTTCTGCTTTATCTCTTTCTTCTTCCTGGATTTTACTGCCATTCAGTCTATTGATCCTTGGCAGCCTGGCTATAAGGAACTGTCTACGTTGTTCTTCCTTCATATCCTAGATTAAAAAAGAAATCAACAGTTAAAACTATGCAGTGGTCTAGGAGCTTGTACTCTAACCTACATTATAATTTACTGTTAGGCATGTGCAATGAATATGATGAACTCTTGAATATGCACCTTAGGCGTGTTTGTGTGTGTGTACATGAGTGTGTGTGCATGCCCACACACACACAAACACACTAGTCACACACACAGGCATCCACTCATATACACAAACATGCATCAAGTCACACATACAAACAAACACACACACACACACACACACACACACACACATGCATCAAGTCACACACACACAAGCATTTAGCCACACAAACACACACAAAACATCACACAGACCCCCTCCTCACCTCCAGCAGTGGCACTCCCTGTAGTCTAACATCAGTGAGCGCAGGGAAACTGTTCAGCCTGTCTATCTCCTCCCAGCTGGTGATGCCAATCTTATTGGCATTCAGACTGACCACCTTTGGGAAACTTGCCTCGACTTCTGAGTCATCACAAAGAGACACCTCACTCTCTGCCATCACCAGATTACAAAGATTTGGGAAGGCCCGTCCCAGTTTGCATATTTCTCCCCAGTCCCTGAGTTTGTTGGCATTGAAGTGGAGGTTGACGACATTTGGATATTTTTCTTTGAGATCAACCTCTGTGTAATCATTGAGGCTAAGGTGAAGTTCTTCAACGCTGAAAGAAAATTCTTGTTCTAACAAATTTTTCTGAGGTTGCTTAGACAAAAACATATTTATTTTATTAAGTATAACATCACTTCTTTTTAGTAAGTATCAAGATTAATTTTAGACTTTTATACCCAACTATAGTGCAGTGAAAGGTTTCTAAAGTATGAATTTTGATCAAAACTAACAGGTAAATCATTTACATCGCTTCTACAAGACCCTGTTTAGGAGACTGGATAATGCAAATACGGAAGTATAATACTTTTTTTTTTCTTACCTTGGCATAATCTTCAGTAACACTTCCACAGTCCTCCATGCTGCTCCAGTCTTGTTTAAGATGAGGCGTTTTATATTTGGAAAACTTTGGTTGCCAACCTCATCATCAATCTCTGCCATCAGTGGGTTACAACTAAAGTTGATGCTTTCAATCTTTGGCATAACTGACATCATCTTGAATATCTGCAAGTAAAATAAGAATAAAATAGATCCTGGCTAATTAAAGAATTTAAACCAGAAAAAAATCATTCCTAGTCAATGAAAATAAAAATTTACATTTGTCTTTTAGGCAAATTTACTAAACTGCATTCAGCCTCATGAGAGGTAAATCTGCCACCACTCTAAAAAAACATTGTTGAGTGATCCAAATAATTTTTTTCGCTAAATTAAACAGAATTTAATTCAAAGAAGTCATCAATTTACAAAAAATTTTGGCCAGTGAGTAATGATTTGGTGAATTATTAACAAGTACTAAACAACATCATTACTCAGCATACCAAATCCAACATATCTCCATATCTGTGATAGCACAAATATCAAGTTTATTACTTCATGCAATTTAGGAGGATTCCAACTGATATGATTGTACCTGAATGACGTAGTATGATTTATTTAACTTACTTGAATGATATAAATCATGTAAATATCTGTTATCTTTAGAACTTAGTCTTAGCTACTTAAAAAATTCATAGGTGAGCACAAGAATAAAATACGGAGGTTAACATGTCAAACAGTGAAAACTGTATCAGACTTTACGAAAGGCCAAAAAATCTGTCAGACATTCGGTCTGACAAGCTTGAAAATTCTGTCAGACCGAAACAAAATCTGTCAGACCGAAGTAAAATAATAAAAATATGAACCATTATTCATCTTTTCATGTGTATTTTCTAACGTTTTAAATCATTGACATTAAATCAATTATTAAATTTTTGATATATATATTTGTAAAAAAGTAAAATTAGAAAAAAATAGGCAAAAAAATTACTTGCATAATAAGTTGCTTTTTATTTAATGAAAAAGATGCTGTGGAATGACACAAGGACTAAAAACAATACAAGTATGAAGAATGTGTAGCTAGTAATATCAAATGTATACATGTCCATAAAAACGTCTGTTAATCAGATAACCATTTCACACATTGTTTTTGGCAATAACATATTTGGCAATAACAATTCATTATTGTGCATTTTGAAACAGCACAATTGAAGCTTTGACAGGGACTGTCCGGTCCGAGTCTAAGTTTCTTCTTCATTTTATTTCTTTTTTTATAAAAAGAAACTCAAACTGTGAGCTTTCATCAAGTTCATGTGCACTTTCTCCAACTAGTGGTGAACGGTACAGTACATGCAAATACGTACATATGTTCCATAATTTAAGAACCCGTAATAAAGCTGTAACATTTATGTTGCTATTGATCAAAATGATAACTTTAGTACTCCTGACACTCGGCACACACTATTTTCCTCTCCTACAGATCATAAGTCCGCCAGGGCCTACCTTCTTTCCAATTTTAATAAACTTCCGTTTCTCTTCCTCACTTCATTTTCATTTTTGCCACGCTTTGCACCAACGAAATGTTTAAAGTTCAACAACGTCATTTCTAAGCAAAAAGCTTATCCATGAGTACTATGTACGACTGATAATGAAGAAACAGAGGATCAAGCCTGTAAAAACGCAAATAGCACGAGCACATGTGTTGCGGCCATTTTGTTGTGTAGGGGTATTACGAAAACGAAAACGAGACTGTACATTACATCATTCAGGAATCCCCCAACCTCAGCCAGTCACAAAATACTATTTGTGAGTGAAACTGAGGTTAATATATTATGTATAATTACTTGGGAACTCCCCGAGATTTTCACCCCGTCTCTCTTTTTGAATGAAGTAAAATATATCGTCCAGAAAAGAAACAACAACGTATTCCTTATATTTACACATTCCCAGTCAGTTTGAAAACTCGCCGGACATAAGGTCCGACGATACAGGATTTTTTATCGGACCGAGACGAAATTTGCCAGGCATGTCCGACGGTCCGACGCCTTTCGTAAAGTCTGCTGTATAAGACAGACTTTGTAAGTCCAGAAAAAGATTCAACTAGATGTCTAAAAAATCCTTAGAAACTCACAACTACCCTATATATGTGTACTCATAATCAGTTATCCTTTGCTTTAATTAGTGACCAACTATAGTTATTTGCTTTAAGAGCACCCACAGCATAACGTTTGATAGAGGAAACTGTTCTTAATATTACCTCTTTCCAGTCAGATATACAATTGTTGGCAATGTCTAGCTCTGTCACCTTATCACAAAGGTTGGCAATCTCTTCCTCATTGCCTGCATGTGTTATACTGTGGTAGTTCATTGCCAGTTGTCGTGGAAGAATTAACTGGCCAGAGTCTGAAACAATCACATATATAAGCAAAGAAAATTGAGAATAAGCTTATTTTGAAAATTGTAGCAAAATATTTTGCTGAAATTCATGTCCTCAATACACAGCAACACATTTTCAAAATCTATCATTTTCTTCACATATTGGAAATTGAATGATCTCCTTTACCATACCTGATTCAGGTTGAGCTAGGCTTATCTGGAATTTCTCCAATGAAAAATTAATAAGGCCTTGGTAGTAAGTCAAAGCACCATTGCATAGGGTGATGAAGGGGAGGTGTCACATCACCAACGTTGTACTTTGAATTTAAAGCCTATTTATATTTTTTTCTCTCACCTGTCATTCCTGGTGCTGAATTGGGAACATGCATAACCAACACCAGGTCATTGCCCTCAGGTATGTCACTGTCCCCATACTTGTCATGGAGGGCTTTGAGAAATGTCTTTGGTTCTGTAGCTTCTGCAGCCATGTTTATGCACCAATACTGTAAAGACAAAATTGACATATGAAAAACGATAATGTATATTTAAGTCAAATTAAGTAAGTGCTATGTTCAGGTGGTTAAAATAAGTTAGCCAAGTTGTTGATAGAGTGCTAGAAGCACTACCTATATTGCTAGCACATGCACTACGATTTTTTTACCTGCACCAAATGTAGATGCTCATGTCTCTACTTCCCGTCCTAAAAATTATTATTGATTCTCATAAGTTAAAGGTTCTGATTTTTGCCAAATTCAGCTCGAACTGAATGCAGTTTCATCACATCTACAGCAATGAACTCTGCAATGTCTCTTGATCTTATCACTGCATTTAGACGAACAATGCAAATGTTGATTACCATTTTCTGTAAAAATTGCCCCTGTTCATTCTAGCCAAGTTCTAGCGCTTCTGAGCGAATGTTGCCCAGATATTCAGTAAGCTCAGATTTATTTTTAACACAACAATAATGACTCATTCAGACCTCTTACACAAAACAGCTGACGACGGTTTGAGTCGGAAATGAGGTCAGCATTGAAAGAAAGTTATGTTTTCATCCATACCGCATATAATATCTGCAGCATAAAATTGTGATCACAGCTGATCTTTTACACTGAACGAAGCCACTATCGCACAGAAATAATTTAAATAGTAATTTTCGTTCTAAGAAAATACAACGGACACTGGTATATTCCACTTACCTGTCAGGCTTTTGTGTATTTTGTTTAAAACGTCACTGCAGACTGTGAATACGTCACACGTTTTAAAGGTCTGCATAGATTAATAAAAATGACACTTAAATTTAAAAATAAATATATATAATGTTACTAATATACTAAAAACACTTTTCATTATTCATTTTACACCGAATATTCACCAAGTAGACTGTGTAAATGACAAAATGTTAAATACGATTTTCAGTAAATATAAATAAGTAATCAACCCAGACCTTAAACGTCCACGTCAAAGCGATGGAGAAGGATAACGAAAAACTTGATTTGAGTGGAAATCTCGACGGCCCTGCAGAATCTCAGCCTCTGGATCTTAAAGCGAAGTTAGTATCAAATGGCATAACGTGAATCACATTAAGATGCATAAATATTTCTTTGACATTAAGTTTACAGAATGTGAGAAGTAAAACAAAACTGACAGATCGAGGCGCTGATTACCGGCATGCAAATGCAGTGATGCTTGATAGATACATTTTAATGACGCGACACGTTTACTTCCGCGTGTTAATTACTGGCCACTTGTCCTAGGGTTTCCACAGGTGGTCAACTTAACTAGTATGTCTCTGTTTTAGCATTTGTTATAAACTTGTTAAATAATCATGATCGATGAAAACAAATAATAATGTATAGGCATAAACTTTAAAGGCATTATACCCAAAGAATGCAAATTTAGTAACCAAATAATGTTTTTAAAGAAATTAATCAATATACATGTAATGTATTTTTTCACTTACAGACTCATGGCAATTCAGCTGTCTAATGTATCTGCCAGAGAATGGCTTCAACACCGCCGTGAGACAGTCAAACCCTGGACAGAATTTTTGAACACCGCGAGGTTTAAAACCCCCAAGTCTGTGGCTCCAGTGGGGAAGAGGGTTGTGCGAAATGTGGAACATTTTCAAAGCAATTATTTATTTGTATTCCTGGGTCTTATTATTTTTTGTTTGTAAGTCTGTTTCTTGTCGTGATTATTTGTCACGTGATTTCATGATTTACAATGAGTGTGGTGAATTGTTTTGTTTAATTTGTGCATCTTTAAAAAGTTTTCATCAATCTTAATGAGTCCGTTTTTGTATTAAAATGTACTATATTGTTTTTTCTTAGGTTGACATCCCCACTGTTAATAGTTGCCTTAGCTGTCTGTTTAGGAGCATGCTACATCATCAATTTAAAGAATAAAGAAAGTAAATTATCACTTTTAGGTAAGTCTTACACCCCATTTCCATAGATTAGATCGACCTACTTTAGATCGACCTAACTCCCTGGGGGTTCACGCTAAATAGCTGTCAGCCGGGCGGACACGAAAGTTAATTACCCACTTACAGCTTGTAGTAGGCGGGACGGACATTTAAGTCGGATTATCTGAAAGTAATCTAGTGAGACTCCCCGGGGGGATAGATCGTTCTAAAATCTATGGGAACAGAGCCTTATTATCAGTCAGAGTGAAATAATTTAAATAACTAGCTCACGGGAAGTGTCTTTTCTTTAGGAAGTTTTTATTAGCTAATGACTTTCCTCTACAAAGATATTCTATAAATTTGAGTCATTTTCAGATTTACAGGTAGGTTTAAGGAGGGGCAGTGTGACTTACGTATTCTATCAGTGTGGTACCCTGATATTCAGTTTCAGTATCCACAAGAACAAAATTTGAACTTCATGTCCCATTATTTACAATAACCTTGACCTTCAGTGACTGGTTTTCTGGATCTGTCCACAAGCATTGTGGTTTTCCAGGGGCCAATATATTCTGCTTTCAGTTTTCAGTCTGCTATGCTTTTAATACAAAAGCTGATGTCACACTTGCTAACCACTCATTACATGTTGTCAGAGTTGTCTTTAGGCTTTAAAAAATTCATGTGTGAAGTGATCTTTTGACAACAGATGTTCGCTGAGTGTTTGTCAAGTTATTTTCATAGTCCACTTTAATATTGTTAAGTACTTACAAAAAAGCAGATACTTGTTATATAAGCATTATTTATTAAACAGATCCAGGACTTTGCTGTTAAATTGATACAATGCTAAGCTGAAATGTAATTAGTAGACCTGAAGTGACTTAGTCTACAGTACAAGGCAGCGGATGTAAAATGATCATTATTTTTAACTCTTGAGAATTCATATTATGTATATAGAAAGTGCTACCTGCATATTTGTGAGAGTTTTTGGTTAAATATTTATCATTGGTTTCAAAAGCTTGGTCTGGCTTACTGGTTATTTAGGTAGAATGAGTCTGCGTTTACTGTGTTGAATCAATCATAGCAAATATATAACTGTCAATTTTTTTTTTTTTTTTTTTTTTGGCAGTGTTTTTATTTTGTTTAAAATTTTTCACAAAAGATTGAAATTTTTATACACTTACTAAGCAACTGAAACTAATAGCTTTTAGAAACCAGTCTCTGTTCAGCAGTAATTAATAATAATAAAAATGGCCATCAATATATGCATGTTAATAGAAATACCAACAAAATTGAGAGTTATGAACAAGTAAGTAAATGTAAATGCTGAATTTAATAACTGAACCCAGGCAGAAGAAGGATTGTTTTATGTACTTCTTTATCATACAATATGTTTTATAGATTTATGGTTGATTTTTATATATTCCGTCCTCAGGCCATGAGGTCAGCCTGGCTCAGCAGTATGGAGCTGTTGGCGTGATATCATTCCCTCTGTTCTGGCTGGCTGGAGCAGGATCTGCAGTCTTCTGGGTTATTGGTAAGTTTTGTTTTTCTCAACGCACAATGTTGATGACAGTCTTTAATGAAATATGTGGTGATGAAATGCTCATAGATTACGCTACCACATCTACAGCTTGGTAGTGCTAACATTAACCAAATGCTGAAACTGAATTTAACTGGCGAAACAAAATGGGGTTGAATTGACTTGTTTTAGCCTAATTTAAACAAGTTGGAGAAAAAAGTGATGAAAAAGTAGGGATTTAGCTAAAAATTGCTTGTGCTACCCCAGAAAAGATTCAGTTTGATATTTTGTGTGGTTGCTTTTGTATAGTAATAATTAACATGACATATACCAGTACTGTGATAGTTCATGGAATTTGGAGTTGATTTATACTACTGGGTAGTATTTGTAATTTTTTGGATAGTCCTGAGTAAACATCTAAACACTTTCAAAGGTATATATGTATCATTTTGCCCACGCATTGTTTAATATGCAATCTTGAGTATTATTACCAACAATTGATCATAAATATTATCGCACTCTAGGATCCATCAAGATCAGTTGAAGTCATACTTTACAGATGGGAGAAATAAGCAAGAGCTGAAATAGTAAATTAATTTTTTAGATTTCTTAATATTTATTGCTGTTTTAATATTTTATGAATCAAATTTCAGGTGCTTCATTTTTCCTCATAATGGCTCATGCGGTATTCTATCAGACGACGGAGGAGTTGGAAGGGTTTGCTGATCTCAACATGGAAGTTGTATAGCACCCCATTTCCATAGATTAGATCGACCTACTTTAGATCGACCTAACTCCCTGGGGGTTCACACTAAATAGCTGTCAGCCGGGCGGACACGAAAGTTAATTACCCTCTTACAGCTTGTAGTAGGCGGGACGGACATTTAAGTCGGATTATCTGAAAGTAATCTAGTGAGACTCCCCGCGGGGATAGATCGATCTAAAATCTATGGGAATAGAGCCTAGGTGGCAGTCAAGTACAACAAGACAATATCACACAGAAGTTTTATAGGTGGCGGTTAATATGCCAAGACAATCCAGCACCGCTCAACATCAATGTATGGGAAGTGTTGTAAAATATCAAGGGTGCTGATGTCGTGTAGCATTTTTCATGCCCACTGTGGGACATAGTATTTTTCTAATGGAGGCTGATGTTAAATAATATTCAGCAGGAGCAGGCACTCTCTTCAACAAATGCTTAACTAATGCTACTGCATTTTCATATGATATTGTTTTTATTCTGGTATGGGTACATTTTTTGACTGCAGACTAAGTAATATTTCAGGTGATAAGCAAGACATTTTCGAGATTGAAATTTTGAAGTTTGTGCAACTGGTTCAGGATTCATTATGGTCTTTAGGGTTAAAAAAGAAATTTGTCTTTCTCAGTGGCATTGGAATGCAACAGACTACAACTGTATAAATATTTATTTTCACCAGAGAAAGGACTATAATGATAAACACACACTTGATGTTGCTGTGAAACTTGCCATAATATAGTACTGGTACTGTATGTAATATACTTGAGGGAACAGGACTCATCTTAGCTGTGATATTTTCCCATATTTTTGTCAGGGAAAGGCACAATGCAGTCTGTGTTTTCTTGTGTGTTTGTACATGACTATATGCATATCTATATTCATGTATATATTTAGTAGAAAGGGGGTTTGATTACACCAAACAAAAGGTTTGTGGAAGTTCTGCCAAAGGGGAATAAAAATATAATATTTTGTTGAACTTTTGTTGTTTTGGAAACACTGCAAAAGACAATTCTTAATGTCTGGTGCAGAAAAAAAAATCACTTCTAGATCTTCAGTCTTACTAGTACTGGCTTACAATACCTTTGTTACATGAGACCCAATTAAAATTTTGTTTGTTTGCCATTTGAATAGTTTTTCCAAGGCACTTCAAATGGTACAGTCCATAAACATAATGCATTTATACTGACATGATAAAAATTGAGGTGGATGTAATGTAAATTTTGATTAGGTGAAAAATATTGATGTATGACAGAAGCAAATTCCTTGGAATGCTTGATTTTGGTTCGTTAATTCTCATCTGATCACATGACCACACACACACACACACACACACACAGAAAATGGCTTAGCTGGGTTTTCTAATGCAAAATACTCTGTGAAACACATGTTTGCATCTTCAGCATTTTCTCTTAATGCCATTTATCAGCTTCACCTTGTTTATATGTACATAGCAACAGGCCAGTTACACGCGCACACACATTCAAAAGGAAAGGAAAGCCGACTAAAATGCATTGGACAATGCATCCATAAAACACTTTTCTCTTTTTTTGGTCTTTAAGCAACTGATTGAAATATATACATTTAGTGCTCAATAAACACAATAACTGCCATTTAGCATATTGTGAATGTCTTGGCGGATATTTATTCCCCAATTGTCAGTGGTCTATTTGGGTACGATGAGGTCAGTCGCAGGCATTGACAGCCAATCCATCCAAAAAGCTTATAGACCAATATCACAAAGTCGCCTTTGTGTAATCGGTTATCCGATTATACAGCCTAAGCTTAGCAAGATCTTTGTTTTTATTTATTTTACCCCGACCGTCTGGTGAGAGATTAGTACGTCTCACAATTATGCGTAATCTCAGAAGTCGAATATTTGTTTGTTTTTGCAGTTTGACATTTTCATCATATCTAGAAGTTGATCATATTTAATCGACCATAATATAATATCTTCAAGGCTTTTTATTTTCACAGAAATAAATAAAAACAATCTCTCGGGAACCATATCAAATTTTGATACAAAAATATAACTAGAAAAACACTCTGAAAGCGCAGGCCTCCGCCAAGGCAGCAATTATTATTATTATTGATTATTGATCCGGATCACCACCAAAAACTAATCATCTGTTCCTTGGCCCACTTCTGATAGTTCCTGAAAATTTCATCAAAATCGCTCCATAACTTTTTGAGTTATGTTGATGACAGACGGACAAACAGACAAACAGGGAGGTAATAACTTCACTATCTGCCTGAAATTGAAAGAGCGGCGCAGTCTGCATGCGTTTGTGCGGAGGGCGTGTAACTTACCTAAGATCTTAAGCTTCACTAGTACTCTGTATAGGCTTCAAGCCTTGCTTCAGTTACCCGAAATGGTTGTTTGATGACGTTTTTTTTTTTTTTTTTTTTTTTTTTTTTTTTTTTTTTTTTTTTTTTTTAAACTAAAGAAACCATCGTGAAAACAGGTGCGCGAAACCAGGCATTACAAACACTCGTTTTTTACCTTGCACTGGTCATTTGACCAGGTAAACCTCAAGAGTAAATGACTTAAAATTGTCTCACTAAGGCCCATCGTACCAGAGGATTTCTCACGTCCATCCCGAAAATCGCCAACTTTTTTGCAGCGGGCCTGTCGTTACTTTATGATGCGCTAAAACTGTGGGTGTGAAGTCGGTTAACACTTTGTCTTCGCTACCACAATGTTATCGTAAAAATTCTGTCTACAACACAACGAAATGACAACGCACAGCGCACTCAGCCGAAGTAAACCAAGGAGGGTGTTATTGGAGCTTGGAGATTTTGGACACGAAGAATCAAGGATTATGTGAGAAAATTGGTAATGACTATTTTGAACAGGTTTGGAATATACCCCATTTGGCGACATACCAACATACGTGTCGTCTTTTCGCCTGTGTCCATCTATCTATATTACATTGATCACTTTAAAAATCCCTTATCTTGATAACAGGACTGGTCGCAAATAAGTAACAGTGATATTAAACTAATATACAAACAACTGAAATGATCGCGTTAATAACTGAAATGATCGCGTAAAGTGTAAGAGATGGCTAGACTTACGATGTTGATCGAAAAATCAGATTTATACAAAAAAGAAAATATTATGTAAAGTGTTCAACTTTAAGTAGAGGGCCTGGATGCGGTAATTACTCGACCTTTTCAAAGAAGGAAATTGTGAATTTGGCGGTCACAGCATTTTGAAGTCATAATTTCTTAAAATTAATAGTCTTATTGAGCGGTAGCAACAAAATTAAAAAGCAGGATATTTGACAGTTCTATTAATGCTGTAAAAGCACCACAAATGCTATGCAGAAATATAATTTTTGTGATAAATTATAAAATCATGTATCTGAAAATTTGATAATTTTTGCCCATTGAAAAGGCCAAGTCATTAGAGCATTTCTAAAAACTTAACAACAACAACACAAATGATTTTTTTTTCATTCAGAATAACCTTTATTTTTACTTTCCTACACCACGTACAGTTTCTGGTGGATGCAGTTTTACAGGACTACATTGTTGAAGACTTATGTACAATACTGAGAAAAAAGCTTAATTTCCTTTTTTTGTAAAGATAAACAGTAAGATAATTCCAGTTGAACTGGCTGCTGATACTATTTTAACAATAACCAGAGTAAGAAAGTTCATTCTAGATTTCCCAAAAAGTGGTACATCAACTCCAAGTTTTGAAAGGTGTCAGTTTAGAGGAGGGGAGGGGGTGGGGTAACTTATAAGTTGCAACTGTTGTTCAAACCTGGATGCACATTATTTAAACAATAGTCAATTGACTGATATAAGAAGGGCTTTTTAGAACCCCTCCCCTTCTTAAGGCTTATATCTTAGACCTATAAGTGTTATATAGTTCTTTAATTGGTAATACAATACGAGAATGCATCCATGCTCACAAAACTGTGCCAGTGGACATGCAATATGCTTCCCAATGACCTCTCTTACAACTGACTAAATTTTCTGCCTTTTTTTTCATATAAATAAACCAAAAAGGACAAATTCCAAAGACACAACTTCACGACGTCATAAAGATTACTATAAAGACTGTAGAAATTTTACAAATGGTGGAAATCAAGCTGTTTCTACATATCACAATACAGTGAATGGCAGGGGGGATAATTATGGGCCAGACAGCTCGTGTTAGACTGATGTCGAGTCTGTGTTTACCCAACACTGGCTCATCTGCTGTAAAAGATGGACAGCACTGCCCTAACGCATTGAGCTATCTTGTGTGTGTGTGCGTGTGTGTGTGTGTGTGTGTGTGCGCGTGTGAGTGTGTGTGTGTGTAAAGTATCTAGTTTTCAATCACACTATTGCCATCCTGGGACTGGACAAACACTAAAAATGTCGACAACCATCTGATACTGTGTGGAAACGCATAATCAGACGACAGGAATACTCAACACTTTATATGGTGATACAATATCATTTTTGGCTAAAATATAAAATAGCTGGACAATGTACAAAACTGTTTGTTCTTTGGGTTGATTAGGCCAAAATATGGAAAATATCTAACCAGTGTCACTCTCTGCGAATAAAAAAAATTTCTACTTTCAAATCTTATTATTATATCGACTCAGCAAAAACTTTATCCACCATTTCCACAATAAACTGTAGTATTTTGTCAAAATATGCCAAAACTTCTGACTGTGACATCAAAAATAGACTTCAAACTTTCACATCTTCTTCAAGCCAAAGCACAATTCATTCAATCACTTTTGAAAACAGACTTAAGATCCAAAGAATAAAACATAAAATTGAAAATGTGGTCCGAATAACAAACTAAATGAATTGGAAAACTAGAATGAACAGAACTAAGTTAATAAAATAGAAAGAAATAAAATGGAAAACATTTAAAAACTAAACTAAACAAACATAGCACCAGTAGCCAACTTACAGACCGACAAAGCAAATGGGGCCATTCAGAATTGATGATCCAAGTACTAACCGATCTGCTGACTAAATATGGCCGACCCCACTTCAAAAGCACCAATTCCTTGAAGGTTTCCCCACCTCCACACGCTCCGTCGCAGCAGAGGCAGAGGCCTAGCAATTAAACCACTACTATGTTAAATGGCGCATGTGGAGACGGGGAGACAATCAGGGATCAGCGGCATTGCTTTTGAAGTGTGGTCAGCCATATTTAGTCAGCAGATCAGTTAGCACTCGGATCATGTATTCTGAATGACCCCAATGTCAAAACTACAAATAATATCTCATGTAAGGCAAAGGAGACCTTTTTTTAACTCTCAGAAAACAGATGGATAATAAAATGTGCCAAATCATATGTCACACATTAATGTTATAATAGTGCTTTAATACGATAGTAGCTAAGAGAGGAGAGAGAGGGTAAACGAGTTGGCATAAAATGACCTTGCCCCTTGCAATGTCTGCCATAGTTTTTATATGAGTCAACATCTGATGAATAATTTGACAAAATGCGATATTCCATTTCTTCCTCTTTGCACNTCTAACATTGATCACTTTTAAAATCCTTCATCTTGATAACGGGAAGTAACAGTGATATTCTAACTAACATACAAATTGAGAATAACTGGCAAGTTCAGATGGCGTTAAGTTTAAGCGATGACGAGGGTTCACACTTACGATATTGATCAAATGAATCAGATTCATACAAAAAAGAAAAAATATTCTGTTAAGTGTTCGACTTTAAATAGAGGGCCTGGGTTTGGTAATTACTCAACCTTTTCAATGGGGGAAAATTGTGAATTTCACGATCACTGCATTTTCCAAGTCATAATTTCTTAAAATTAATACTTTCTTATGGAGTGATAGCAACAAAATTAAGAAACGGATACTTTACAGTTCTATTCTAATGCAGTAAAAGCACCACAAATGCTACTCAGAAATATGATTTTTATGATTATAAAAAGTTTGATAATTTTTGCCCATTTAAAAATATGAGTCATTAAAGCATCTTTAAACACTTTAAAGTAAAAACAACAACACCATTTTTTTTTCATTCAGAATAACCTTTATTTTTTACTTTCCTACACCACGTACAGTTTCTGGTGGATGCAGTTTTACAGGACTACGTTGTTGAAGACTTATGTACAATACTGAGAAAAAAGCTTAATTTCCTTTTTTGTAAAGATAAACAGTAAGATAATTCCAGTTGAACTGGCTGCTGATACTATTTTAACAATAACCAGAGTAAGAAAGTTCATTCTAGATTTCCCAAAAAATGGTACATCAATCCCCAGTTTTGAAAGGTGTCAGATTAGGGGAGGGGGTGGGGGTGGGGGGGGTGGGGGTAACTTATAAGTTGCAACTGTTGTTCAAACCTGGATGCATATTATTTAAACAATAGTCAATTGACTGTTATAAGAAGGGCTTTTAAGAACCCCTCCCCTTCTTAAGGCTTATATCTTAGACCTATAAGTGTTATATAGTTCTTTAATTGGTAATACAATACGAGAATGCATCCATGCTCACAAAACTGTGCCAGTGGACATGCAGTAAGCTTCCCAATGACCTCTCTTACAACTGACTAAATTTTCTGCCTTTTTTTTCATATAAATAAACCAAAAAGGACAAATTCCAAAGACACCACTTCACGACGTCATAAAGATTACTATAAAGACTGTAGAAATTTTACAAATGGTGGAAATCAAGCTGTTTCTACATATCACAATACAGTGAATGGCAGGGGGGATAATTATGGGCCAGACAGCTCGTGTAAGACTGATGTTGAGGCTGTGTTTACCCAACACTGGCTCATCTGCTGTAAAAGATGGACAGCACTGCCCTAACGCGTTGAGCTATCGTGTGTGTGTGCGTGTGCGTGTGAGTGTGTGTGTGTGTGTAAAGTATCTAGTTTTCAATCACACTATTGCCATCCTGGGACTGGACAAACACTAAAAATGTCGACAACCATCTGATACTGTGTGGCAACGCATAATCAGACGACAGGAATACTCAACACTTTATATGGTGATACAATATCATTTTTGGCTAAAATATAAAATAGCTGGACAATGTACAAAACTGTTTGTTCTTTGGGTTGATAAGGCCAAAATATGGAAAATATCTAACCAGTGTCACTCTCTACGAATAAAAAAATTTCTACTTTCAAATCTTATTATTATATCGACTCGGCAAAAACTTTATCCACCATTTCCACAATAAACTGCAGTATTTTGTCAAAATATGCCAAAACTTCTGACTGTGACATCAAAAATAGACTTCAAACTTTCACATCTTCTTCAAACAAAAGCACTATTCATTCAATCATCTTTGAAAACAGACTTAAGATCCAAAGAATAAAACATAAAATTGAAAATGTGGTCCGAATAACAAACTAAATGAATTGGAAAACTAGAATGAACAGAACTAAGTTAATAAAATAGAAAGAAATAAAATGGAAAACATTTAAAAACTAAACTAAACAAACATAGCACCAGTAGCCAACTTACAGACCGACAAAGCAAATGGGGCCATTCAGAATTGATGATCCAAGTACTAACTGATCTGCTGACAAAATATGGCCGACCCCACTTCAAAAGCACCAATGCCTTGAAGGTTTCCCCACCTCCACACGCTCCGTCGCAGCAGAGGCAGAGGCCTAGCAATTAAACCACTACTATGTTAAATGGCGCATGTGGAGACGGGGAGACCATCAGGGATCGGCGGCATTGCTTTTGAAGTGTAGTCAGCCATATTTAGTCAGCAGATCAGTTAGTACTCGGATCATGTAATCTGAATGACCCCAATGTCAAAACTACAAATAATATCTCATGTAAGGCAAAGGAGACCTTTTTTTAACTCTCAGAAAACAGATGGATAATAAAATGTGCCAAATCAAATGTCACACATTAATGTTATAATAGTGCTTTAATACGATAGTAGCTAAGAGAGGAGAGAGAGGGTAAACGAGTTGGCATAAAATGACCTTGCCCCTTGCAATGTCTGCCATAGTTTTTATATGAGTCAACATCTGATGAATAATTTGACATTCCATGAATAATGCGATATTCCATTTCTTCCTCTTTGCGCTACATATTTTTAATTCTTCCTGTTTGAACTACTACAGACTTTGCAAGTGACACTGTTAACCTTAAAGCAAAACAGTCCTTATAAATCTTTATCAGGAAAATTATTTGAAAAGATGTTTTAATTCACAAAACAGTGACTTTCCAGTAGTGCGCTGATAGTTTGATAAAAGTTATTGATTGTATCGGAGTACCATTTCTCTACTCCTGCTCCCCCTCTGGCTGAGACAAATGGCATAGACCATTCACATAAAGCACACATCCTGAGAAAGTTCATTTTCAGCAAAAATGGGGGTACAGATAACACCACCTTTGCAGTTCAGATAATGGACTTCATCAGATGTGTGCAGCATAAATTCTTTTACAATATTAAAGTATGTAAAATATAAATGATTACTGTGCTTATATATAATTTTTTTTCATATAACAATTTTTATGTCTATGTACAACATGTACAAAGTAGTAAAATATGATTCTGCCTGAGCTCAAACTAAGCCATGCCACAAACTACAGATGTAGAACCTCGTCATTAATTTCACTCAAAATACAACTACCAGGGCAGCTTCTCAGTATTCCCTCCCATTGCATCCTCTACCTGCTGCTTGGCAACTGGCTTACATAAACATATGTGCCCTTGAAATGCATTAACATAATTTATCCAGCTTCATGTTGTGGAGCCTCTCCACTCAGCCCAGGTACACCTCGCAGGTGAAGTCTGACTCTCCAATGAGTCAACATCTATTCTATCCTCCTCCACTATTTTTTTTCTTCCTTTATATATTTAACAAAAATAGCAGCATTCTTTGAAATTTATGGCCTGGGTCAAAAAGAATCCACAGTTAAAGAAATATGATAATGTTGTACATGGCCTTGTATGCTATCATACTTTCACAAAATGGCACTGTATTCATAACCCCCATTTAACAGCAGAACAATGACTCTGAACGCATATCATGATTACAAAAACACTTTGAAGTCATATTTCCTGCCCTGAGAAAACTTTTTGGAACCAACAGAACTTTCAAGTGGCCAAACTAGAATCTAAAAGATCTGTGAAAAGCCCTGCAGGCCATGCATCCAACCAATCATATCACAGAAACCAGTCCAATGGATTGGGACGCCAAAATCAGAAAGGTGAAAAAAAAGTTGTAATTATTTAAAATTTAAAATTCTTTCCATTGTGATTTAATAAAATAACACTAAAAGTTGGGAACATCCATCTTTTCTTTTTTAATACTACATTTAGTGAGTCCTTTTTTATCTCAGTATATTAAAACACAACCAATATGCTAAGATAAATGGGCCATGTTTCAAAATGGCTGCTCCCAGAAGAAAATTTAAAATGGCCACTCTCCTCAAACAGCCGAGATAAAGACAGGCGTCTTTCTATACTTTCATGCAGCTTACGACAAACATCATTTGGCCAACTTAGTAAAAACATGTACAAGAAAGATAGAACAATTTCATTTTGATAAAAGAAATCTGAAATCACCTTGGAGTTCCACCCACATAAAACCTACTACCAATTTAACTTTCTAAAATCAGGCACTTGACAACATTCAACTCCAAGGCACAAATGTCGATCACTTTGCTGGACCAAGCATTGGCGATCTGTTACAAATTCACATATATGTATATGTAACAGAGTGATATATAACTATAATAGATGCTAGCTGGCCTCAGTTAGGCTAAATGCAAGGAAACACAAGGTTTCATCTTGGCGCACTGGAACTGCTGAAAATTCAAGTCACAACTGATATCTTGTAACAAATATTGCTCCAGATGTCTTCTCTCAGCTTTTTCTAATAATCTTAGTAACAAGTTCAACCAAGTTTTCTCAGTGCTTAATCAATGAAGTTACAGGCGTAACTATGTTACCCTAGTCTTTTGTTCAGTAATGTTACCACAGACACCAAGCCAAGAATCACCATTGTATCATGTCCAGTTTTTACTTTCATGTTCCTTCCAGTGAATCAATCATCATCCTTGTCCTTCTGGGGGGTGATGTCACATGCTCGAAACAGCTCCTCTGGCGTGTATCCCAGCAAGCTTTGCAGGTCACAAACAAATCGGTACACATAACGTTTACCAGCAGTCTTATGAATGATATTCTTATCGTAATAGTATCGCAGGCCTCGGCTCAGCTTCTCATAGTTCATTTTTGGTTTGTTCTTCCTCAGGCCCCAACGGCGAGCCACCTCGTCAGGATCGGACAGTTTAAACTCCCAGCCGTCCCCGGACCAACTGATGAAGTGTTGGCAGGACTTGTCTGTGAGGAGTTCTAGGAGGAACTGCCACAGCTGGATGGGTCCACTCCCTGGAAGAATACACCACATACATTATTACCACAATAATTATATTAAGATAGATTTAACATANTGTATCATGTCCAGTTTTTACTTTCATGTTCCTTCCAGTGAATCAATCATCATCCTTGTCCTTCTGGGGGGTGATGTCACATGCTCGAAACAGCTCCTCTGGCGTGTATCCCAGCAAGCTTTGCAGGTCACAAACAAATCGGTACACATAACGTTTACCAGCAGTCTTATGAATGATATTCTTATCGTAATAGTATCGCAGGCCTCGGCTCAGCTTCTCATAGTTCATTTTTGGTTTGTTCTTCCTCAGGCCCCAACGGCGAGCCACCTCGTCAGGATCGGACAGTTTAAACTCCCAGCCGTCCCCGGACCAACTTATGAAGTGTTGGCAGGACTTGTCTGTGAGGAGTTCTAGGAGGAACTGCCACAGCTGGATGGGTCCACTCCCTGGAAGAATACACCACATACATTATTACCACAATAATTATATTAAGATAGATTTAACATAATGTTTAATCACTTTCAACACCACAAAGATTATTACCACAATTATTATATCAAGATAGATTAAACAGGCACGTAGCCAGCAATTTCAAAAGGGGGGTTCTTTTTCTGAAAAAGTGGACCTTTTCCCATAAAAACTACATGTACCTAGATCAAATTTTACCCAGAGTGGATCTTTTCCCAGCAAAAGGGGCGGTTCTTTTGAACCTCCCAGAACCCCCCCCCCCCCTTGCTACAGGCCTGTTAAACATAGTGTTTAATCACTTTCAACACCACATAGATTATTACCACAATAATAAAATAATTAAGAAAGATGCAACAGAGTGCTTAAATAATTTTCAATATAATTGTAATTATTACATTCCAAAATGAAATTCTCATGACTAGATGGGGTTAATTCCTGTTAGGTAAGGAAATCATACACTGTAATTCATATTAAATTAATCTAATGGCATTATTAAAAATGAAGTATTTTTTTCAATGTTGGAATGGTAATTTTTTCCTATAACTTTTGTCACTGAAGTACTGCGATAAAAATGAACAACCACTTTGAAAGTAACTCCTCCACACATTGTTAAAAAAAAAACTGTCCCCTTTTTTATCATTTCATACAATGCAAAAAAGGTTTCAAGTGGAATAAGTTTCACATTTCTAACATCTCAGTACAATCAAACACTGCACAAATTCCACATGACTGGCTGACACCACCACAGTGACATACTTGTGGTCAGTTATATCAGGGTGGGGTGGTACTTTGGTCACAATGACTAGCTAACATTAAGTACACATTTAAGTACCAAGTTTGACAAAACTTAAATGATAATTTTAGAAACTGATCTTCAACTCAATCCCCCCCCCCCCCAAAAAAAAAACAAAAAAAAACTTGATAACCTTGGATAACACACTAGCATTTTCTCCCAGAGAGAGAGAGAGAGAGAGAGAGAGAGAGAGAGAGAGAGAGAGAGAGAGAGAGAGAGAGATTGTGACATCCTCCTCCGTTTTTTGGCCAAGCTTAATTCTATTGTGTTGAAGACCAGAGTCATGCCAAAAAATGAAAATTATCTTAATTGTTAATAAGGCCTCCCGCTGACGCTTAGCTATTAGCTGTCTCCCCTTCACAACTTGGCAGACATGTTTTCTCAAGTACCTGTTTCCTGCACACATGTGACTGGGTTGAAATGAGGGGCAGGAGGAACAGGCGCTTCCAAGATCGGGTGTGATTAATTTGCACATTCCACTGTAGCTACCTTTTTCCTTTCCAAATGATAAAGCAAATTCTGAACTAAACAGATACAAAAGCCAACTGTCCTAATTGTAAGAATCAACAGAATGAAGCCTTAAATATTTTTTTCTATCTCCTCTCTTATCTATTCCATTCATTCACCGCTATTTTTGAATCAGTGACCTTAAATATAACTTAAAGAAAAGGGAAACAGAACAAGTTTTTTATATATGAAAGCTAAAATCTGGAGAGATCACAAAAGACAGAAAAGTCAGATACAAAACACTGCCTTAACTAGATGCCAATAAGGATGTAACAAATAAGCAGTAAAAAAACTTCCCAGCTGGCATTTTTTTGTGCTCACAAAAAATAACTTTGGACAAACGTCAAAAGAAATCTACAGCAAAGTGTTCCTTATATTTCTGCCAAGTTACTGCTAGACAGAATAATATTAACAAAATGTGTCTGAACATGACAAAAGTCATGCAGAGTGCTGTAAAAAAAAATCATAAATCCTGTAGCTCTTACAAAAACGAAAATACGATGATCAAAACTTAACACATATTCCCTGTTTGGATAAAAAAGTGTCAACTGGAATTCCCTTCCTTCCACACCTAAAACGAACCCGAAGGTGCTAATCCTAACCACCTGCTTAATGTATTATGGAAAGAAAATTAAACTCTGCACATCAAACCACCTAGTCAACTATATCAATATGTCTCCCATTTCAGCCATCTTCTGTTTTGTCACACACTTCCAAAGAATCCACCTTTCGGCTGACATTTTCAATAAAAGCAAATCCCCATTTTAAGATCAGCCATCATTTTCTTAAAAACTCACCAGAGTATCCAGCAAGCGCGGCTGCCTGGATGACTGGCTTGGACTCTCCAGGACGTTCATGGACAGCATGAAGATGGCGGAAACCACCTCCGCTCATACTCAGCCGCAAGTCATTGCTTGACCAACTGTCTGCAAGCTGATCCTGATTGGTCCAGCACTCTGGGACTGTCTGAAATGGCGGCTCACGATGGTCATAGTACTCGGGTGTGTAGGGTTCACGCTTGAAGACGCGCTCAAAGGGATGGGGTGGCTCGGCTTGGCGCTGGTCAAGGTACTTGGCTAAAATAAGTAAAAAAATAAACAAGTTGTATGAAAAATATATTCCTGCAAAACTCTGCAATTTGTCCAAATGATAAAACAGAAACTGAATGTTTATAAGAATTTAATTCTGACAGAGTTGGAATTTTTGAGAAAATGGTTCACACTGCTGTCAAAATCTCCTCAATTATGTTTAATTCCACCAAAACTAAAAAATGCTTCCTACAAAGAATTTCTCCAATATATTCATCACTACTGTCTCTGATAAAATGTGATCAAGTTTGTGTAATAAAAAGCTGAATCAGAAAGTCGGAATCCCAGGGAGCACATTTCAATAAGCCAAAACAAGATATGGGTAAAAAAATAATATTTCAACGTCCTTCTTACCATCAGTTAAAAAGTTTAAAAAAATATACTTCACAATGTTGTGAGATGTAAGTTACATTTACCTCACTCGAATCCATTGTCCTGTCATACAAAATCCATAAGAAATACCAGAACAAGCTGTCTTCCTTCGATGNGTTTGACAAAACTTTAATGATAATTTTAGAAACTGATCTTCAACTCAAACCCCCCCCCCCCCCCCAAAAAAAAAGAAAACTTGATAACCTTGGATAACACACTAGCATTTTCTCCCAGAGAGAGAGAGAGAGAGAGAGAGAGAGAGAGAGAGATTGTGACATCCTCCTTCGTTTTTTGGCCAAGCTTAATTCTATTATGTTGAAGACCAGAGTCATGCCAAAAAATGAAAATTATCTTAATTGTAAATAAGGCCTCCCGCTGACGCTCAACTATTAGCTGTCTCCCCTTCACAACTTGGCAGACATGTTTTCTCAAGTACCTGTTTCCTGCACACATGTGACTGGGTTGAAATGAGGGGCAGGAGGAACAGGCGCTTCCAAGATCTGCTGTGATTAATTTGCACATTCCACTGTAGCTACCTTTTTCCTTTCCAAATGATTAAGCAAACTCTAAACTAAACAGATACAAAAGCCAACTGCCCTGATTGTAAGAATCAACAGAATGAAGCCTTAAATATTTTTTGTCCTATCTCCTATCTTATCTATTCCATTCATTCACCGCTATTTTTGAATCAGTGACCTTATATATAACTTAAAGAAAAGGGGAACAGAACAAGTTTTTTATATATAAAAGTCAAAATCTGGACAGATCACAAAAGACAGAAAAGTCAGGTACAAAACACTGCCTTAAGTAGATGCCAATAAGGATGTAACAAATAAGCAGTAAAAAACTTCCCAGCTGGCAATTTTTTGTGCTCACAAAAATAACTTTGGACAAACATCAAAAGAAACCTACAGCAAAGTGTTCCTTATATTTCTGCCAAGATACTGCTAGACAAATAATATATACAAAATGCGTCTGAACATGACAAAAGTCATGCAGAGTGCTGAAATCTGTAAAAAAAAAAAAAATTAAAAAATCCTGTAGCTCTTACAAAAACGAAAATACGATGATCAAAACTTAACACATATTCCCTGTTGGGATAAAAAAGTGTCAACTGGAATTCCCTTCCTTCCACACCTAAAACGAACCTGAAGGTGCTAATCATAACCACCTGCTTAATGTATTATGGAAAGAAAATTAAACTCTGCACATCAAACCACCTAGTCAACTATATCAATATGTCTCCCATTTCAGCCATCTTCTGTTTTGTCACACACTTCCAAAGAATCCACCTTTCGGCTGACATTTTCAATAAAAGCAAATCCCCATTTTAAGATCAGCCATCGTTTTCTTAAAAACTCACCAGAGTATCCAGCAAGCGCGGCTGCCTGGATGACTGGCTTGGACTCTCCAGGACGTTCATGGACAGCATGAAGATGGCGGAAACCACCTCCGCTCATACTCAGCCGCAAGTCATTGCTTGACCAACTGTCTGCAAGCTGATCTTGATTGGTCCAGCACTCTGGGACTGTCTGAAATGGTGGCTCACGATGGTCATAGTACTCGGGTGTGTAGGGTTCACGCTTGAAGACGCGCTCAAAGGGATGGGGTGGCTCGGCTTGGCGCTGGTCAAGGTACTTGGCTAAAATAAGTAAAAAAATAAACAAGTTGTATGAAAAATATATTCCTGCAAAACTCTGCAATTTTTCCAAATGATAAAACAGAAACTGAATGTTTATAAGAATTTAATTCTGACAGAGTTGGAATTTTTGAGAAAATGGTTCACACTGCTGTCAAAATCTCCTCAATTATGTTTAATTCCACCAAAACTAAAAAATGCTTCCTACAAAGAATTTCTCCAATATATTCATCACTACTGTCTCTGATAAAATGTGATCAAGTTTGTGTAATAAAAAGCTGAATCAGAAAGTCGGAATCCCAGGGAGCACATTTCAATAAGCCAAAACAAGATATGGGTAAAAAAATAATATTTCAACGTCCTTCTTACCATCAGTTAAAAAGTTTAAAAAAATATACTTCACAATGTTGTGAGATGTAAGTTACATTTACCTCACTCGAATCCATTGTCCTGTCATAAAAAAAATCCATAAGAAATACCAGAACAAGCTGTCTTCCTTCGACGTTAAGTATTATATATACATGTAATTCTACTCCATAACAACTGTTCTGATGATATTCCTAGTTTCTTGTGTGAACTTTACTAGGTGCCTCTTCCTTTATATAAAACTTAACCAGAACCATTAAACCGTTTTGGGGCCCAGTGGCCCAGAAACAAGAGTTTTCGAAAGAGAAAGATTTAAGAGAGAACAAGAAAGATATTGTACCGTACCTCTACAATCTAATGGTGGCCTGTACTTCTGCTCAGGAATGTTGGGGTAGAACTCGTGCTCGTAGTAGTTGTTTGCATGTGCAGCAGCATGCGTTGGGTCGTGCAGGCGATGGTAGTCTGCGTCCTCTCCGTATCCTGGTGGTATGAGCTGTTCTCCACTCATCTGATTCAGTGTGTGCATGGATTCAGAGATGGGATAAGCTCCTGGGAAGAACATAATGATAAGCGGTTACGCGGGCGGACGTGATTCGTCACAACAACAACCGTGAACAAATGTTACCTCGATGATTATTATTGCCTCGTAATTTTCTACAGATGTTACCGCCACTTCAAATTGTACGACTTCCCGGCACTATCTCTTTAGTTGTTGAGATTGTGACCCGCGGGAGGATGTATTGAGGATGCTCCTTATCTGCTTGCTAACAACGACTTCCACGGCTTCGTGCAGAGGTGCTAAGGGCTTACAGTTAATGCCCCAAATGCAAGGACTTGACAATTTGTTCCGTTTCTCCTAAATGCGATCCAAATTCACATCCTGTGCTCATATATATCACGATTAGCGCACCATATATGGTGAGAGGCCCGGCAGCGCTCAACCGAGCCCTCGATTAAAAACACATGCGCTTGCTGTTTAACTGACTTGTTTATGCCTCGCGAATAGAGTACGAACCAAAGTGCCTGTGAGAAGCTTTTCCGTTCCACACTCAAAATCTCAGCTGAATACCCAGCAGTAAGGTGTACCACAAAACAACTAGTAGCTCTAACAAGATGCAGAATTTCACTGGGCATCTATCTTCATAACCCCTCGACTTATTGCCAACTACCAAACAAGACTAAACTTCTCAAAAATTACTCCATACCAAAGATTCTGTCAAATTAGACTCATCTTCCACAGTTAAGTCATTGTTCTCCCCCTACCACCTCGACCATGGTGCCATCCTGTGATAGCAGCAGATCATGACGGAGACTTCCTCCCGATGGCAGACATCTTGAAAGTGATGGATCACTAAAGGCAATGGTTAGGCAAGGTATTTGATTTGTTAATTGAAAATGTATGCTTTCTGACTCGGGAGGGGAGGGGGGGTGTGGGATTTACCAGATCTGAAGGAAATGGTCAATGATGTCTGAAATATCTGTTAATCTCTCTTTCCCTCATTTTTATTTATTTGCTGAAGATCAATAGGAAGAATTATTTTTCCAACTCTGAAAATTGTCAAATATACAATTAGTTATATAGTTATATTTTAAAATTCTAATTCAAACCTTAAATATGTGAATCTTATAATGACATTCAGAAAAGACATTGACCAGCATGTAGTTCATCTCACTAAAATAAAACAAGTTCACATCTGTCCCACGCGCAAAAAAACCTGCTGATTGGCTCAGTAAGGGTTGATTATCCAATTGCAACAGGTCTTCCGTTTCCACAAACCAATCATGGAGGTGGTTACTAACAGGTGAATTACACAGAGGAAACTAGCTCCACTTGAGCTGGAAGTCAGACACATGAACTTCAACCTATTTCAATGACCATAAAACCTGTGTTTAATGAGCATCAAACCAGACTTATTGTATGTTTCCATCTCTTTACTGATTTTTTAAAGAACTTAAATAGACTTATGGAGAAAATAAGCAGTAAACTGCAGTCTTTTATTAAAGGTTTTGTCGGGGGGGGGGGGGGGGGGGAATATTGAACAATCACTGGTACAGTTCTATTCATGAAACCCTATACCATTCCTTATCACCATGCTAAGTGAGTTCATAACTTATAATATTTAACCTAGACAGCATAAATATTTTACACCCAAGAACTGTACAATTAAGTAGTTTTCCCAGTTTATTCTTCTTCTTATTATTATCATTATTTTGGTTTGAAAAAATATTTGGAAAAATTTTCCTTTTTTTCCTCAAGGAATTGGGCATTTGAAGAGCAATCATGGTTTTCCCCAGAGGAAAATAACCAAGTTGCTTTAAAAATTTGTTAAGTTAACTGTTTATACAACAAAATTATCCCCTTCTTCTTCCTTTTTATTTCTAATTCAACAAGTGCTGTGCTTTGTTGCTTCACTCACTTTAATTTCACTACATTCAGAATTTAAAACATGTTTCCAGTTATACAAAATAACTATAATTCCAACTCATCCTATCTAATGCCTAAATGAAAAGAGCGCGATCTGAAAGCTACACTGGTAAAAAAAGAAAGGCATTTGCACTACACATAATAACATCCAAACTCACCACAGGCTTCATAGTTCAAAACGAGTGCCATCAGATAAGGAGAAGGTTAGCAAGGTATTTGCCTTTCCACAGGAGTGTCAACCGTGCTCTGGTTGAGCTGAAGTACTGGTTAACCAAACAAGAGACCCCTTTTATAGCAGTTTTCAACATTTGAATTTTCCCTGAAAATTCCCTGCTAATCATGTATTTCAGTGCAAATTGAAGGTGAGAACGGGTTTAATTTTCCTTCTAATAGTTGTTAATTGAAAAGCAGATTTACATCATCATCTTCTGGTGAAAATCCTCACTTTTCCTTTCACACCTCAATTTCAGCATACATCCCTCTTACCAGAAACTTTGGAAAAAGTGTCAAGTTCTTTTTCAGAGAATTTTTTTTTTTTTTTTGCACTAATGGTATTAATTAGTAATAAATGCAAATAAAAACTGCAGGATGGGTAATTACCACAGCTATCATTCAGGTTATTGGAAAGTTGGCAAAAAAATTTTCCAAGAACTACTATCAGAAATTTCCTCTTGCTATCTTTAGTCCTGGGTCAAAAAATTCTTACTTATGATTTTCAGGAACATTTACCAAATTTTACATGCATTTCTCTCATATCATGGCATCACATTTTACGTCTAGAACAACGATTACTCTCTAACGAATACTAGCATAAATATGACCTGCATTCTAGGGGTTATTGCCATGTTCTGCAGGTGCATCCCCCTGTGGCGCTATCACAGGAAAACGTTCATTACGCTAGAGCAGAAACAAGGCACTTTGCGATAGGTCATAACCTGCGTCTATAAATTACTCCTAAACTGACACAGTTTTCTAGTATGATGGTCTGCAAAAAGGGAAAACGGGGCACTAGGATGCCAGACTGCAGACGAAAGTTCAGCCTCGCCAAAACAAAACTTCTTTTGATCTGCTTCAAAGATACCTTTTATCTCTTGACACTGTCAAGTTAAGAAGTGATGTGCTGATTTTTTTTTAGGTCCCAAAATCTTTTCATCGCTGTGTGAGTGCATGTGCACATGAAACTTTGTGTTTATGAATGTACATAATTTCTCTGCCTTATATAAAGTGCTATTTATAGATTGATTATTCAACTTTTTTGTCTGCCTGCCAGTCCTTTTTCTTGATCAGTATTGAAAAAGATACCTCAGTCCTTCATTCATTTTTAATGTTCTTATCTATTTCTTTTGAACTTGTTCTTTTCCATATTTTTTTTCATTCATGAAGTTAAGGCAAAATTCAAATAGTTTACAATACTGCCCAAAGTGGTCTTTCTTTGTGAACATTCAATACTATAATTATTATAGACAATTTCGAACAGCATTAAGTGATCTAAATATTTAAACCAAGAAATCACTTTAATCAGGAAATTCACTCAAGACTCAGACATCCTTATGATGCATTTTAATGACAAATGTTCTCTGTTGTCATCGATTTTTGTTTATCATACACACCTCCAAATCCTGAGCCAGAAGTGGGAGGGGGAGGGGGCGCTGTGGTCGCTGCTGGTGAAGGTTGTTGTTGTTGTTGTTGTTGCTGTATTGGTTGCTGTCCCTGTTGTTGTGGCTGTTGCTGTGCTGGCTCTCGTGCTGTTGAATAAATTGAATTGTAAATAAACAACTTCTAGGTGATCACCAATAAAAAAAACTTCAATAGCAATTGCTTTCTGTGTAATTTGTGTACTTTAAAATCTAAGACAATTCTTAAAGAAAAAGTATTCTTTCAAAAAGAAAACCTATTTCAGTTTTGCAAAAAAAATATATATATATCAGATTTGGCACAAAAACATCTGTCAGAAAACTTTCAGTAGACTGTATAAAATAGATAGCTTAATTTATGCTTAACTCTCATTGTGTGTCTGTGTATTAGTCATTTTCAGTGTTGGCACACAACTCAGAAAACATGACTTTCTACTTAAAAGCAAAAGTATACATAGGGCTTATGCAACTTAGTGCTTAACTCAAGAAAACATGATATTTTTTTGTGGAATTCTAGAAAGATCCAACTAACAAAACAAATTTTCTAAAAAAAAAAAATTGCATAACTTTAGAACACAAAATCATAAATTTCAACTTCATCTTCTCAGAAAATTTTAAGTATGTTGTTAACTGCAAAGATTTTTTCACATTTACAATCTGATGCAAACAGTCGAGTTCTTAGAGTAACTATTTGGGAAATAACATTTAATACTTGAAGAACTTTAAAAAAAGAAAAAGTGCAGGCCAAACAATGAACCCAAATTCAAGTCATGCCAATCAAATTTAAGTAAAAATTGAGTCTCTCTCATAATAGAGATGGAAACTGATGAATTATTGTCTCAACAGGTTAGAACACTCAACAGAAGTCTAAATAATCAAAACTGTTACACAGATTGCACTTAAACAAATAGTTATGAACTAAATGTCAAAGAAAATTCTAAATTTCATCACTTTTATCCTCCCCCCATCCCCCCCCGTTTTTTTTTTTTTTGCTAAAAAATGTCTGAAGCACACTGAATGCCAATAAGTTCAAAGATGACAATTTATCGATACCAATTTTAAATAAGCAGGCTTTCCCTCGGTAAGATTGGTTGAGAAAGTGCTAAAACATGAATAACTGTAAATGACTGTGCTAATTATGGAATAACTGTTAACGAAAGCGCTAATCACAAAATTACTGTTAACGGAATTCAACTCATTAACACATGTACAGAGCTGGTTTAAGGCTTTTTGCTGCCAGCACCTGCCAGTTTAAAAGTTACCTAAGTTCATGAACCCATCCTCAAATACGGACTGACTGAAGTTCTCAGGTACATTGCCCAGTGCTGCCCTCTGTTGTTCAACTTCTAAAACATGAAAATATGGGAGAAATTTAGTTCTTTTTACAAAAAGAATGGGCTGTAGGATTCAGTCCCTCTGTTGAATGCAAATGTGATGACAATTCATAGCATGACCAGTATTTACATCTCAAAAACTTCACAACTCATTTAAATTTGTGTTAAATTTGTGTTAAATTTCATATCTATTCCATGTATTACTGACATGTTTTTATTTAATTCCTACATTATCTTAAACACTTCCAAGCTTTGACAATATAAATTTTCTATATAAATAAAAGATAATTGAAAAAAAAAATGTTTGTTCGTTGAATTGTCATTACTTTATATTCATATATTTAAATAATTTTTAGGACAATTTTTCTTTTTTTTTCTTCTAACCTATACCTTTCTGCATGATCTCCAGATGTTCCCAAAGAATTTCTCCCACAAATGGAGGACACAGAGCCAAGAAATCATCCTTTGGCAGGTCGCAAAGTGTGGAGCCCACCATATTGGCAAAGTTCTGTACTTGCACGCCCTCTAGGTTGAACTCTCGGATTGCCCACTGGAGCCACTGGTAGATGTTGATCTCCGACCACTGCTGGGGGTCTGAATGAAGGAAGGAAGGAAGGAATGAATCAACTCAACTTGATCAAATAAAGCTCCAGGGCCTAAATATTACATGGATGAAATAAAACAAGGTTTTAAAAGGCAGAAACGATGCCCCAAAATCAATTCCCACAAATCCATCAATGTAAAATTTTTGTGCTTACTTAGTATCAGTGGGAGATCAATATACCCTTTCATTTTTTGAATAGATGTAGGGGACAATATCATTCCACAAATTTTTAATTATTTCATTAGACCACAACAGTTATATCATCAATATTATTATTGATTTAAACAGCCAGCAGAGTCACACATGCCAACTCACTCATGTATGTCAACATGCATCCCAACTTTGTTGCTTTGACTGCCCCCTATTGTTCAGACTAATCACTAAGCTAATTTTTCACCACATGGATGGTAACCTGATGTAACTGCCCCCTTTTGGCAGTACTAACAACTAGTAGCTCTTGAGCCACCTTTTGACATCTTAATCCCTGTCAATCAGTGTCAAGATGGTCATATATTAATTGGATTAAAAGAAACAAAAAGTTGAACCCTTGGACAGGAAGTCACAATTCTCTGGTTAATTTAACACTGCAGGCGGTACATAAACTTTATGCTGTTGCAAGTAGAGATATGAATTTGGAGAATTTTTCTAAAAAAGTTTTATAAGACTTCTGCCAGAAGTTACATTTCACTGGACACCTTTAAAATAAGTGTTATGGTGTTCATTTAACATAATGGTAACCAAGAGCCAGGGCCTAATACTTCTCATGAAACCCTTAAACGTGCAGCGTTAATTTCAAAACTTAAGAAGAAATTTATCATGTTATCACTATACGGGTAGATGAAAAGTGAAGTAATTAGAAAACAGTCCCAACCATCAGTAAACATTGCTGTTCATAATTTTCAGAGGTGTGAGCAAACAAAGAGATGCCAAGCAGAAGTGAGCAAGTACTCTTTTTCATTTCTGAGCAGACATGAAAAGGAATATAACTTGATGAAAAATTATTTTTTAAAGGAAAAACATTCAATGTTGCAATGTTAAGATCTAACATATTGCACTCCTTTCATGAAGTTATTAAAAAAGTCTGGAAGTATTTCAATAAATAGAAGAGCCCTTTGAAAAGCAACAAGAGACTTATACCACAAAAACACTATCTAACTGTGGGTCAAACTTAATTGTATAGAAACAAACAAGCAAAAAATCAAATGTCAAAAAATATAATACTTCACCAGCTTACCAACTATTTGGTATAGGCCTTACCCTAGGTGCTACTAAATTCTCCAAAAATTTTTTCATATATATTTTACAGAATTCTTGCTGGAAAAGCCTTTGATTTTATTGACCAAGGAGAAGTCTTGTCAAAGCCAGACCTGGACTGTAGACAGAACAACTGCGAGATTAGATTAACAATCTTTTTGCAGCCCAATTTCTATCCCTAGATATGGCAGCTTCAAACAGATCTCTCCACTGAAATTTAATAGCGGCTTTTACAAATTCAATTGAGAAAACCCAACACAAAACTGCTTCAAATAAATCAGCTGAGCAACCTTGCTATGTGTGACTTGAATCAAAAGTACTATTATTTTCTTTCGTGATAGATTTCTGAGAAGCAAAAAATTGTCATTAAAAAATTGCATATAACTACACTTAACAAAATTTTAGAAGTAAACTCACTGCCAATAACTGCACACAATCAATTAACCCCCCCTTAATGCTGGACGATATCCACTCTGTGCTCTTTGTGCAAACCATGAAACTGGCATTGATGTGGTCATAGAAAGGAGGCACACGCAGAATGAATGCTCAAAGATCGGCCAGCTGTCGGTATGTAAATCATTAATTTTTTTTCACTCTCAAAAGGGGCTAATCAAAAATGGCCAACCCACTTGAACGCTTATTGTATTTTCAATGTGGGGAATCTATTCAGTGTCTAATCGGGAATTAAGCAGTAAGTTTTTGATAGGGTCGCCATATTTGATCTGCAAATCTGCAAGTCCGCTGTTCTGAATTTGCTTTTAGAACACACTTATTACACACAAGCACATTCCCTGAACACTGGTAGATGGTATGTTTAGAGCTCATCAAGCCATGGTCAGTTTCACTGCCCATGAGTCAAAGATGACACACTTCACTGAACCACAGCCCATACATCCCTGGTCATTACCATTGGTCACTGACACCACAGCCCCTTTTTGTGGTCAGACTGGTCAAAACAACGTGGACAATCGGACATAAAAACAAACTTCCCTCTCTTTGCCCCAATTCTTCCCCCGTGTATATTAATGGGTAATCTGCAGAGTTCCTCCCTAAAAAGAAAACTTTGAACACTTGTTGACTCCAAATGAAATAAAATCGGGTCATTTTTAAGTCAGTATGTTACCTTATTGAAAGGTTGGGGGCATTCTAAGGCTGTATTCCCACAGCTTTTAGATCGATCTATCTCCGCGGGGAGTCTTACTAGATAAGTGTCAGATAATCTGGCTTAAATATCCGTCCCGCCTACTACAAGCTGTAAGGGGGTAATTAACTTTCGTGCCCGCTCGGCTGACAGCTATTTAGCGTGAGCCCCCAGGAAGTTAGGTCAATCTAAAGTAGATCGATCTTATCTCTGGAAATGGGGTCTAAGTCTCTGTGTGTCACTGTTCTATGTGACATAGGGACCACTTCTGATGTTGTTTCAATGACATCTGAAAGCTGGGCTGATGGGACATCTTGTCATGGTTGTTTTGACTCTATTCATTGAAAAACTGAAACCTGAGGCCTTAGATGTTTTACATATAATTCTACATCTCCAACAATCTCTTCATCTTATTTGGACATGATACTCAATTGAAAGGAATCTCGCCAATAACACACTAACCACACATATACCGCAGACAGCAGTATTAAAACAAACAGTTTGAGATAAGATCTCACAGAAAACAATCCTGGACTTTTTACTGTTCTAAACTACTGTTTAACAGTGGCAGTGATTGACATTTAATCTTGGACAATGGTGATTGGTCATCTCGCCATTTACGTCAAACAGAAGACAAGGAGGGTCCCACCTAACTGGACATCTTAGACAAATATTTAAACTTATGACAAATTTCCTTCTTCCATATTTTATGTGTGAGATCATATACATACATTAAAAAGTAAGTCACAAGAGCATGTGATTTGCAAAAAAAACAAAACCATGATTTTCTAAAACGAGTTGACACTGGTTTTAAGTTAAATAAAGATGACTTTTTGCCAACACAGGTATAAGTGTATGATTCAGAGAGCTTTAAAAAGAACTTGACTTGTCCTCATGAGATCACAGGTCATGCCCTATTTATTGTTATAACAACAATGAGATTTTTTAATCTAATAAAATCGCCCTTTTTTCTTTCACCATCTTTAATGGACAAATATCAAGATTCATGTTTAAAAAAACTATGAATGCTTAATGAATGAACCATTTACTGTGTGCAACTACCCACACACACACGTAGTATTCTTGTCTGTATCAATGATATTTGCCCTCTTTTCACCTATTTTTTCTTTCTTTCTCTCTCAAACATACAAACAAACACCCAATCACACACATGAACAGTGTTCACATCTGATATTGCTCTCTCTCTCTCTCTCGTGTGGAAATATGGGCACACACACAGCCACGCCCCCTACCTTTGGTGATCCTCAGCCTCTGCTGCTCCCTCTCAAAGGTCTTAAAGCTCTCCAGCAGCGCTTGGGACATCTTCTGGTTAGTCCCTGGGGTCAGAGGAGGAACCTGGGGGGTTGGCATATCTGGAAATAAATAGAATTCATCATTATATAGCATATTTATATATATACTACTATACCCACAGGAAGGGAAAAATTACCTGTAACTGCTTTTTTTTTTCAAAAATAGAGGTAAACATCTAAATAACAAATGCATATCTGAAAAATGACAAATGGATAGGTAAAAAATTGAGCAAATGCCAGAAGTTCCATGGTGAGAACAATCACTTAATTAACATGCTAAGGGGTAAAACCTCAAACAGCTGATACAAATTTTCATTGTACTTGTACAAAAACTAGAAAAAAAAACATTTATTTGCAAACTTAAAACACAAACTTTTTGGCCTGCTTTTCTATACACACTGTTCTCCCTTAAGCTTTTCTTTGACAATCAGACTAAAGGAAAAAATCAAACCAGAGAGCACCAGGTGCCTCTGAAAGCTGTCCAAGAAAACCCCTTTCCTACATCAACCAAACATGAGTGAAAGTCCTGAAAAAAAACTCACAATTTCCCACTGCATTAATGATTTACACTAAATGGAAACAATAACAGGCAAAATAAAGATTGAAAATCCTGAAATCAGGCATTATCCTGAAAACTAACCCATGCACAAACTACAAGTACTGCTACCTCAATCAAGTCTACTTGCATACACAGATGTTAGCTCGGTCCTGTCTCGACAAAATTCTGATGTTCTGCTTGGATATGATCTGGTTTATAGTTCGTTATCATGTGATAATAAATTAACACATCAAGTTTTCCTTTTCAACTTAAGGCACTAATTTTCATAGCAGGTGCTAGAGTCCTAAGACCTAAAATTTTGCGTGGGCAAACAGACACCTAGCTGAGTGCAAATTCACTATGTCTGCATAAACTTGGATCTTTTTCTCTCTAATTTTTGTAGTTCATACTAAAGAAATACTTGATATTATGCTAACATTACCTTTGTTCATTTCTAATCCTGTCACATACACAAAGGTCAACCAGCTATGGTCACTTACTTGCATGAGACGTTTCTGCCAAACCAATTTATTCTTAGTTGTATACCTGATTTCCTTACCCGATTTCTTCTCTTAGTTTGCATAACTGTACGTTGAATATACTTGCCAACTTGTCTTTTTGCAAAATATCAAGTTTTCGGGTACCATGCCATTGTGACATACCGAGCCAATTGTAAACTTTATATCAAATGAAAATGTATTTTAAAATATGTTGGTTTTATTACTTGCTTATTCTCACCTTTGCCTTTACTTCTCCCAAGTTGTTCTGTTCTGCCTAATGTTACTCTCTACTGGTTTGGCACCAAATTTTAAACGGTGTCCTATCTTTAAGATATGAACGGTTTGGCAACTTTTTTGGCATATACTTAAAAACACAATTTAAACAAAATCCTCTTCAAATCATCACGTGTTTTGCAAATCCTTGGTGTCATGTAGAAAATGTCTATGGAAATCCTCTCAGTTTCAAGCAAAAAAAAACAAAAAAAACTACAATCAAGCCATCCCAGTCTTCAAGTGTATTCAGTCTTCATAGGAGCAGTTTCCTTTCTACCTATCCATCAAGTTAAGGTGTAACTGACCACTACTTCCTACCCCCTACTTTGTCCACTACTGTCTCTGGACAATTAACACATTAACTTCCTTAACTGACCAATGATAAGAGAGCTTGCAGTAAAGGAGGGCTAACAGTGTCCACTGAGCTACACCAACTCATTCATCTTCCTTATTTACAACTGTTAAAGCTCTCCTTTTATTCCCCCCACTATAGGCCACCACTTCCCCCCTCGGGCCTTATCAGTTGTTAGGACATCAAAGTGACCCTCTTGGTCCACCCTGCTGGGTTTAATACACCCAAGATGGCCAGGTATGACCCAGTCCCTGTTTCGGGCAATTAACCTGGTGTTGTGATTGAGGCTGGTCTTAATTAGTGGAGATCTGTTATGTCATGGTCCAGCTTGGCTGAAAAATTACAAAGGACATCAGCAAGTCCGGAGCACTGATATGATCTGATAAGGGCCCCTGGCAGACTTGGTGTTGACCAGTTTACATTCATCAAGATTCTACCTTTGGGTCTTTGCCGAATTGGCTTGGGATATCTTTTGTATTGATTAAGCTTGTTTGGGTGTCAAGTTTGGGTCTTGGCTTTCTGGTTCCTTTATGTTAGTGCTGTGTTTGAGATTCGGCAATGTTTTGACACCTAGGAGTGCTAGACTTGTAAAACATCAAAGGATGGGCTGTTCATTTGAATGCAAATTAAATTTTAAACTAAAGTTCCAAGCAAGGCCCCTTTTAAACATCAAACTTTGAAGTAATCCAGTTACATAAGTTGATCCTTAATAAAATGATACAAAAAATGATTACATGCAGTGGCCAAAAAATGAACATTTGACAAGTTGAAATCACCTGAAATCATGAAAAAAAAAACTTGTTCCTATACCTAATGAAAAGATGCTTAGCAAATGAGTTAAACTTCTCTACTAACATGACCCAAGATAGTATGTCATGTTCTCACTGCTGTGCAGCAGCAGTATATTATGAGATTCCTGAATTGTAATTCATACCATTTTTACTCAAACTGACGTCACTTCTTACACTTAATCATAACATATTTCAAAACAAACTTTTATAACAATGTTGTACTTATCATGACAGACACCTTATTTTCATCAAAACTGCTCGTTGGCATAGGTTTTTATTATCTCTTTTAATAACTTTTCTTCATTAAAGCTCACATTGATAGTCATTTTTGCAAGGCCCGTCATAGTCACCTTAACAGTTTCCTTTATTTTTTTTTCATTTTCTTAAACCAAAACCATTCTTAGCTTTGAAAATTATTTTCTCTACTTTGAGTTGTAGAAGAATGGTAACGACTCGATCTTTTCAATGGGGGGGGGGGGAATTGTGAATTTTACAGATACTTTATCTATAAGTAATAATTTCTTTAAATTACAACATTCCTATCGAGTAGTAGCAACAAAATTAAAAAGCAGGCCACTCTATAGTTCTATTCGATGCAGTAAAAGGACCACAGATGCCATACAGAAATACAATTTTGGGATCATGAAATAAGATATCTGAAAGTTTGGTAATTTTTGCCCATTGAAATGATCCAGTCATAGCCATGTTTTCACCTTACTTTTGTTAGGTGTGCTTGCACCTTGTCATTAAAAAAATTATACGCTGAATCATACATTTCATATTGAACAAAGATATCTTTAGGTACTTTTATCATTGTTTAATGGATAAGAATATTCGAGTTTTTGTAAACACTTTTTATTATGTAACAGCCAATGAAAATTTCTGTATATTCCGTATGTAATGTGTGTATATACTCCATGTAACTTGGAGAGGTTAATTCAGAACCCGTTTTATTGTATTTATTTAAAACAATTGATCTATAGCTTACATTTTTAAAAAGGCTTATATATAATCATGTTTTCATCAATAATTTTGTTATTCTTCACTGTTCATTGTTCAACAAAAGAGAACACCAATGAATGAAAAAAAATCATTAAAAGTTCACCAAACTTACTTTTAATCCCCCTGGTCCTACGACTTGGCAAAGGAGGGGATATGATGGACAGCATGTTAGTAGCAGTCTTAACTGTCCCATACAGTAGTAACTGAGGAAATCACTAGGACGCCAGAGATAGCATATAAAACTCTTCAACACAAATCGCCTCCAAGGTGGAATACTCCTACTCACGACTGATCTCCCTGCCTCAAATAGTAAGCCAAGTTAGGTATGTGTATATAGTACCCAAAGAAAGAACTCCAGTTCCAAATCCCGTGACCAGCTTATTCTTAAGCAAATGTCTTCCACATCCAATTTCCTTGGTTCTGCCTATCTGTTCAAATCTTTCCTTCCTGAACATTTAAAAACTCATTAAAGCGGTGTCCCTGTTTATCCAATCAGATTCAGTCTCATTCCCTTAAAATTAAGTATCTTTTCTCCTTCCAGCCAGGGCCGTTACTACCAGATACAGTGGGNAAATAGCACCGGATTTTTTTACTTAGGAGGAAGAGATATAACACCTGGCAGTCGCTGGCAAAATAAAAGGGGAAAGAGAGCAAGAGATAGACAATTAAAGGTTAACATGCGCAAACAACCTCAGTTAACAACAAAGACATGCATAAGAAATGCCAAAGAAAACCAGAACGATGGAAACTCATGGCTTCCAAAGTTTACTATAAATTATCACTAAGAACCACCGTAATGCAGCCTGGTTTCAAAGGGAATGTCTTTTTTGCCAATCGGGACAAAGGCATTTTCAAAGCGATAGAGAAAATGCATTTTATTTTAGCAATAACAAATTTCATATCTTCTAAGAAAAAGCCGTTTCCTTTTCCTCTCAAAGCAATATCCGCCTGCTGAGTTTTGCAAACATCGTGAATAAAAAAAAAAACACACGTTTAATCCAGGGAAAGGGGGGGGGGTTAAGCAAAGATTATTTTTAATACAATTTTTAGCATTATCTTTGCTGAACATTCTAAATTTTCAATGGAAACAAATAAAACAATCATATATACACGAAATATCGTGAGAAAGACAAGTCCATAAGCTGCACATGTGTATCCTGAATTTCAGAGATGACTTGAAACTACCATCCATTACTCTCTGATATCAGGGGCCTCTTAAATAGTATCTAAAATTAAAATATAAGCTCCTTTAAAAATACACACAATCAGCTCTGTAACTACCCTGCCCCTACCCCTGAAACGGTGGCTCAGCAGCAGAGGAGGAGGATTGTGGGGTGGGGTATAACCACCTAGCTGAGCATCTACAGTAAGCCTGGGGCCATGCTTGACTTGCATTATGTAGAATAGACATGGATGTGCGCTACTCAGCACCTACTAGATGTGAAATCGCCCCCACTGACAAATACAAAGGTTAAGTCTAGCGGGGAACACGTTCCTGTTAATTACGTGAAATCGCACAGGGTGAGATACAATAATTTTGTAACAGACTACTACCGCACCTTGTGGGCAGTGAGTAACCATCCACTACCAACACGTTGCTGTCAAATCTAGTTAATGGAAACTGACCTACGTCGTCATGGTGCCTTGGCTATCTCCAGTAACTGGTAGTGTAGGTAGTCTCTTCAGTGAATTTGAGCTATATAAGTTTTTGTAAATAACACTAAAACGCATGTTATTATATTGCCATTTTTTCAGAAATCGTGTCCTTTTTATAGAATTAAGTTTCAAGTTTATTGAGCAATTAATGCAGATTCAGTTACATTTTCAGTCCCTCTGCAATGCATAATTTTCGAAATATCCAATACATTTACGTGCAATGATATGGCATGCATAAACATTAACGTACTTCGGGCTCTTGTTATTAAGCAGTTTTCATATATATAAGGTTTAAAACAATGACAAAACCGTATGTGATATCTGGCGATAAAATCTTTTACAGAAGTCACTTTCATTCGACACAGATAATCTGCCATAATCTCTTCAACAATAAATCGCAACTTTAAATAGCTTAAAATCACTGGAATCATCTCCTTGCACCAGGCGCGTTTTCCTGGTGCAGCATCCTGTCACAGAAGTTCTCACATAAGATTGTCAATTAGCGTCAGTTTTCCAAGTTGGTTCCTGGAAATGTCCAGGAAAAAACAGCCACAAAGAACAATGCATGTGAAGGGTAATTATCAGAACGCCGATTGCATATTCCGAGGGAATCGATCGTAAGCACGACGGTAAACTCCACAAACATTAAAAGGGACAAATTATGCGACACGACTTCAAAGAGTTAAGAGCAAACGAGCCAAGACGTGCTGGCTGCTGCATGATAATGGTTAAGTGGAATGCTATATTACAGATGTGTTATCAGACGCTTGCCTGGAAACGATTGGCCGATCATATGTCTGTAAAAGTCGACAACGCGTCTCTGACAGAGAACCCTGATTTGTTATCTCAGTTGGTAATGTAATATAAGGCTTGTCTTGAGTTTGGTGGTATGTTTCTCGTGCGCGCACACGTGATACTGGATCTACAGCCATAGGGTTAGGGTACATTTTATGCATTTAGATACGTCGTACAAGTCGTACATTTTGACTGAAATCAGTTACCTTGGAGAGACGTAAACATCGCTTTAACAAGAAAAAACTTTCTCAAATTCCAGGTGCACTGAACGCCCTCAGCATCATCTAACTTTCAGTCAGAAATTCTTGAAAATGTGTTTTGTTTATCAAATAGTCCTTGTCACATACGGACAAAGATGTTTTTTAAGTAAAATAATACCGTACTGCTCTTTTATTTGGTTGACTGGTGTTTCTTTTTTGGATTGTGTGTGTGTGTGTGTGTGTGTGTGTGTGTGAGAGAGAGAGAGAGAGAGAGAGAGAGAGAGAAAGAGAGAAAGTCTGGACTTTTGCCAGCAATAAGTGCTCGTCAGAAATGTATAATGATGCAGTTATACTATGCAACTCGCTATTTATAAATCAAACCCCGTCTTTTTCCTTGTTCATCCATCTCCAAGGGTTTTCACAGACATTGACATCCAGAATGCGTGCTGCGTGGGTAATTCTAAGCAATTGGAACTCAGTGCGATTTCTCTGAAAACAAAGCTTTCATAAGTGATACACAACCACGCTTACCCCGTACTAATCAAACTAAGATTACTGAGAGAATTTGTTCTAAAATAACCGATAGATAGACAAGTTAATGAATGAAGCAATGTAAAATGAAGTGAAATAAAAAATAAATAAAATAGAATACATCAAACATGTAGGTAAACAGGGATAAAAAGAATTACTGTAACAGTGACTTAAATTGGTACTACTGAGTAGATTGTCTGCGTCAGCCAAGTACATCGTCAAAGTGCAGTAGCAGCAAAGGGGAGTTACAGGTAACAACGACAAATAGATTGATGTGCATCTTTATTGATGTTCTTTAAAGCATTCCACATGTGTATTTTATGTTATATATATATATATATGTAACCCCGGTTGGTTACTTAATTCTGAGCGAGTAACTAACTTGAAAACACCGAAGACATCAATGGAATCTCATGAAGATCTTTATTTGTTGACGGGCTACAATCTGGCACGCAGGCAGGGACAGTCACGACGATCTCCCGGGGTCTCTCTCTCACTAACTGAGAAGCCCTCATTTTATAGGGAATCGTTCTAAGTCCTGCGTGCCCAATAACTATTACTAAATGTGTGTAATTTATAGGAATAATAAAGGAACTAAATGTAACATACGTAATTTTAATTAAAATAGGAAGTATGATAAAACTAAATGCAGGGNCTACAATCTGGCACGCAGGCAGGGACAGTCACGACGATCTCCCGGGGTCTCTTTCCCACTAACTGAGAAGCCCTCATTTTATAGGGAATCGCTCTAAGTCCTGCGTGTCCAATCACTATCACTAAATGTGTGTAATTTATAGGAATAATAAGGGAACTAAAGGTAACATACGTGATTAATAGGAAGTATCAGAAAACTAAATACAGGGACTATATTACATTTCATAGTAGCCCTGAACACGGATATGTTCTCCGGGTAGGAAGGTTACATAACGCTCGGACCTGGGAATGGCCTCAACTGAAATTTCCCCAGGTGTAGTGACTGTTTTTGGTGGAAGAGATCAAAAGAGCGAAATGACTATAATGAGGCCAAAGTATTTCTACAATTTTAGAGTCGGCACCGGGTTTCCATTTTCTGTCATCTGAAAGGGGTGTATCTTCAATTACTTAAATAAATTACTCTACTGAGATATTTGTTTCTAATTTTGGTTTCTCTTCCGTGATTGAAAATGTGATTTAAAGGCAGAGACAAATTGTATAACACTACCGTGTTATAATAAGTAGCTGACTTTTCTTTTCTCTCACCTTAATCACATATTCTGCTTTTCTCTCTCTATCTGCACATTCCCCTTGCCTCCCAATTTACAGAACCTCACAAACTGTGAATAAAGCTCAAGCACATATGCATGACTTCCATACATTTAAACATAAGGCCTTTCAGAGAGAAAATCTTAACTATAACCAAGAACAAATTTGGAGGGGGAAAATGAGAAATTAATCATTTCAATCAGTGAGAACATTAGATATCATGTAGTGTCTCCATGTGGTCCCAATACTGACAAATAAACTTCGCATACAGCTAGTGCATAAAGTAGACGTCTTTTTTTTTCTTTTCTTTTTTTTTGCCCATTATTGAAAAACTGGCATGTCCAAAGGATAAAAGAAACAAGCACACATCATCATTATCAGAATAGAGCTTTACTGCTTGCTTGACTTTAATTAATTTTCAGGTCAATAACAGAGTGGCTCTTTGACCTCCGCTGCAAAAACATCGTCGTACTCATTCACCTGACCTATTGCCTTGAACAATAATATTACCCACGGTGCATTGGGTGTATGTAAACGCCAACCAGTGGCCTGCACCGCCCAACACAGTGGGGCGAGTGTTAAAAAAAAGCGCACAGCACTTAGTGTCAAAGCTGCTCAAAATGAAGGCAGTGTTTCAGACGTGTCTGGGGTCCCAGCTACCTTTATTTTATTACTGGTGGGACATTTTAGAATTATCAATCACATGTCACAGGAGATGCATGCAGATTGCTCTGTGGATTTATTTTTTCAGTCATTGCAGAAAAAAATGAAAAAAAAAGTGAATTTTATACGAAAGTACATCTTTGAATAGCCTTTTATCATTTTTCTTATAATATTTAACTTCATGGAAAAAAACTTACCAGAACAAAATAATGATGACTTAAGTACTTACCTAAAAAATTCCAATGCATCTTTAAATTTTTTGTTTTACAATTGTCTTCTTTCTTACAGGTAATCATTCCAAAAATTAAATTATATATGAAATAGTCTTGTGACATCATCATAATATAAACAAATCAAACCAAAGCATGTATTTTTGAAAATTTAATACAATAACACTGTAGCGTGTATCTAGAAGGATGTCAGCCTACACCTGAAACGTGGAAGTTCATCTTACATTTGTGAATTTGACCTCTTGACTAGTTCTGCATACAAAAGTTGTCCCACAACAGAGCTAATAGTTCCATGTCAAAAACTACTGGCAGATCTAGAATTTCAAGAAGTAAAGTCTTTTTCTCAGTATTTCCTTAATCCTTGGATAAGGCATGTCTTGCTATAAATGGTTTGTCTTAAATTAAAGATGCGTGTTTAGCAAGTTTTAACATCAAAACATTGTCAGAAAAAAAGCTGCCTGACAGATTAATTCCATAGGGGGAAGGGAGGGGTGGTGTCTACAAATTAATTTTTTGTTGTGTAAAAAAACTGATTTACATTATTTAATTTACGTATTGTTAGAAAATCAACCATAAAAACTGAAAGTAACTGAAGTACAAGTTGCCACTTTTTTCTTTTTACGTGAGTACGATTCCTCAAAGTGAGGACACAATGGTAAGTTCCTTCCTTTGTTCTACCTGAGAATGAACACCTCATTAAGCATTATGTTGATCCTCAACAGGGGGTATAGCCAGTGGGCAGGGAGGAAGTGGACATACTCCCCACTGCCAGCAAGTCAATACATGACAGTTTATCAAGGAGGCAGTAGAACAACAGGTGACTTTTCTTTTTTTTTTGACTAGGGTTTTAATGTTTTTAATACGAAAAGCTTACATTTCTTCTATCAATATTTCTCTCTCACCACTACTTTTTTTTTTTTTGCTAGTTATTATTTTTTTTAACAATGTTTATTCAAAAGAAATGGAGGCAAAGAGCTAAAAGCATTAGATGCTAGTTATTTGCTAGTTATGTTTTGGTCTCTTCATCTTAACCCCTTCCACACATTCCAAACTTTTCACACTTTTTCCTCCATATTGTTTCAAATTCAATAAAGATTTAAAAGTTTGCCCCCCCCCCCCTAGTCTGTGCAACAGAGCTAAAAAAAAAAAAACTTCTTTATCTGACTCCTTTGGTTAGTCACTTAGTCTGTGATGGCTCCTTTTCCCCCAAACTATTCAGTACAGAAGACTTACATGACAATTACAAAACATCTACATAGCACCATTAAATGTCTCCATCATAAGAAAAGACCCCATGGTACCAAAGGGCAGGCAGACAAACAGACAAACACAGATCCAATTACCTTTTGCTTCCTTGTTAAGTACATTTTAACTTCTTTTTTAAGGTACTACATGGAATTTAGGGCCCAAAACATGTACCTGTGCGATTATATGCTACACATCCTGATTTGAAGGCCCCTGTGTTTAATACTTGGGCCCCTAACATGGATAACTCTTACGTACTGTGGTCTCTGCCAATAAAGTTGACACTCACTTTTGACAAACACTGGGCATGATGTCTATAAACCAGGTCAATTTTCAATCAGAAAAACATTCTGCACCGACAGATCACAGCCTTTGTAACTTACGTATTTAAAAGTATGTTCAATTCAAGCAAACACCCTAGCATGGACTTTTTTTCTGTCCTGAAAGGGAGTTGCTCAAAATAGCGCTTAGAAGTTTTCTGATATGTAGAAAAGTGCATTAAGAACAAGTAGCTCTGAGAACCAACAGAATCGCAGGCTATATATGGCCAACTCCCTAAAAATGAGGATGTTAATGCCCTAATGCTTGGCCTCCGCCTCCACAGGCCTCGTCGCTGCAGGGGCCTAGCAATTAAACCCCTTGTCTAGATTTCGTCCTATTAATGCTGTGTCCTATTATTAGTGTCTTGGAAATGTTTTTTCACTGGATATAAAGTTTGTTTCTGTTGTCATAGCAACACTACCAGCTGATAATTCAGAAAGTGACATCTTTCCAGACACCTTACTTACATGAAAAGAGTGTAAATTCTCTCGTAGTTCTGAGACCGGTTTTATAAAGGTTTCCCCATTTAACACCTTCTAGTTACGCTGCCTGCTCATTAAGTCATTATAATGTAAGGAGGCATTTTGGGTGTGTCACCATTATATTACATTTGTTCCTACTTGCACAAAGTCTGCTTACTGCACTTAATAGAGCAACAAGCACCATAGTACCTCTAGTGTGCCGTTCTAGGACCTAAATATTATAAAATAGCATTTAATTAATACCTTTTTTTTTAGAGTGACTGTTACACCTTTTTTTTTCATTCTTGTGGCATGGATATCAAACATTTCATAATTTACTTCCATTTCACCTACAGTATATAAAATCTAAATAAGATTAGCAGTGCTATGAATTCACTGATAAATCATCATAAATATCTGTGCTTGTCCATCTATGAAACTGAGAGCATGAATGGAAAATACAATATCAAAATTGTCAAAGAAGATGTAATGTATTATGACCAGATAGACTCAATGGTCATAGCTAGAGTTGTCTCACATATATAACATAAATAAGTATATAGCCACGAGGCCCTAAAGACTGAGGTTGTAAAGATACTGGGATAATGAACTTTATGAATATATTAAATCCTACATGGTCTTTATGCCACTACCGTTCATCATCCATTTCCTTTACTTCTAGTTCATACACATCTGGTATCTGGTGCTACCATACTGTTAGTNTGATGACGCTAGGAATCCCTCATGTGGGCCCACTAGTATGTAAATCATCTAATTTCGAATTTGGTACTGATAATTACCATGAACATGTGTGCGTGTCACCGAACGCACGGAGAATCTCGAGCGCCCGAACTGTTATCTTCATGTCGCAAATACGTGTTTAAGGTGCATGAGCGCGAAACTGTAACATTAATCTTTGAAGAACTTGTCTAATTAAACTTTATCGCAATTTTCATATGAATACATAGCATGTGGAATAGATGCTAAAGAGACGGCAATTGTTTCTTAATCACTGCTATAATAAGTTCGTGACGTACCGCTGATTACCGTATGACCAGGAAAATCAGTAGGGGTAGAATAAACCATGATATAACAGGTTTAAAATATCACATTGAAATAGCTGGGACCGTTAGACTCGAAATAGGTCTACGTAGAATAATAACCATGCCTAATGAAGGGACTTATCTTTTGCGACTTTTCCCACTGAGGGTTTTATGGATATGGAATTCTCTGATCAAGGAATGCGCAACGTTAAAGTGAGCTCCCAAGTTGGGGTATATCCTTTCCACTTTACTAAGTAATGTTTGACACCGCGTATGTTTTTACACTTCAATAGCTTTTCAACATCGAACCATTCATCGGGCACTGGGGGTGGCTCATCAGCTGGTGGTGCCGGGGCCGGGTCAGCCTGATTGGGAATGGGTAACGGCTGTTGTGGTCTCAAAGGGCGATCTTGGGGATCTTTGTACAATTTCAACCGATTGGCATGAATGGGTGACGGGTGCGCTTTGTTATTTTTGCAGTCACGCAACAGAAACGTATAACTGGACACTCTGTCTGTTATGTAGTAAGGTCCTACAAATTTGGAAGTCAATTTTGGGCTCTTTCCTGGTTTGACACGCGACCATTTCAACAACACTCTGTCTCCTATATGAAAAGGGGGCGGAGTTGCTGTTCGGTCAAAATTACGCGTGTATTTTCCTTGTGCGCGCAATCTATTGTCATGGGCTATCTTTCGTGCTGTTTCCAAATTTCTTTGAATGTTGTCAATGTAATCTTCTACGGAGGAAGGCAAGTGATCTGGAGGTTTCAGAATGGACTCAAGGGGGGTGTTCATTTCTCTCCCAAACATTAAATGAAATGGGGAAAACTCGGTCGATTCTGTAGCTGGCGTTGCTCTGAGAGCCATCATAACTCCGGGAAGAATGGAAGGCCAGTTATCCTGGGCTTCATTGCAATAAATTCTAAGGGATTGCGCAATGGATTGATTGTTTCTTTCAACGACTGCGTTTGAGGCCGGGTGATAGGCTGAGGTTAGTGAACGTTTGACATGAAACAGGTCACTCAATGTCTGGATCAACAGGGACGTAAAATTCCGACCTCTATCGGACACAATCACTCGGGGTGCTCCAAAACGACAAAAGATTTCAGAGTACAAAACGTGAGCTATTTCCTCAGCAGTTTGAGTTCTGAGAGGGAACGCTTCTGGCCAAGCTGAGAAAGAACATACCACTAAAAGAATATACTTGTAACCTTCTTTTGATTTGGGTAAGGGACCCAGTATGTCCATATGTAGTCTGTCCCACACACCTACAATGGGAAGGGGTTGTAACGGAGCTGTATAACACTACCGTGTTATAATTTTTTTTTTCAGATGAATGTCAACAATTTAGCCATATACAGACGAATTATTTCAGAAACCTTAAATGTAAAGTTGGTGATACAAGACTGCAGTTCCCATCCCGGCTACCTCTATCCCTTAACCCTTTAGTGTTAAGCTTGCATGGATATAACTAAGCAAGGCTTTGAAGACAAAATATCTATCCTTTCTTAATTCTATTAACCAAAGCGGTGGTGACGCACAAATACATGTATGGGAGCTGTTTGGAGTGCTGTCACTGGCTTAACCTACACTAATTTGATTAAAAAATGGAAAGACGCAGCCTCATACGTGGATTTAGTCTGATCGACGCATTACAATTGGTATATTTCATTTTGAGACCTTCGGGGTTTGTAAGTTCCATTACCCGCCCTTAAAAAAAACAAGCCGGATGTGATGCAAACAGTCTGCCGAAAAACTGGTCAAAATACAGTTCCTATTCCTCTCCACCACCCCCACCACCACCACCCTCTTTGAAAGAGTACGACTTATACCGGAGATTGACATATGTCTCATCGATTTTGTTCTTTTTGTTTTAAATGTTTATAGTATTTTCGTTAATGGTTTGCAACTGATTTAAAGACATGAGTTTTAAGTGTTTTTAGATCCATTTACAAATTAAGGAGACATTCTTAAGATTTCGTCATAGAAAAAGTCCCAAATTTTTTAGCAGAAGAGACAATTGAAGCAATTCTTTGTCATTTTCTGTTTTAAAATAAGAACGAGGCGGTGGTTTGGGCCGGTACTAAAAGACTTTTATTTGCAACTACACTGCAAACTTTTAAGATGGTATATATCTGATTCTCTATACACAACTTTTAAAAAGAAGTCCTTTGTCTTATGGCCCATTTTCCTGCTTTTCCTAAGACTGAATTTTTCCCCTCAACATTATAACTGCTAAAATGTATTTAGAAACACTCCGCCTTTATTGCTTTTGGCAATTTTCAAAACTACGACGCATGTGGTAGTCTGGCAATAATCAGCATTCCGTGGATCCATTGTTGTATAAGGGGGTTATGGGACTGGAGTGAGAGAGTAAGACAGAGATAGAGATGGATAGCTCTATGTAGTCTGTAGTTTTGCGGAGTAAGTATTTGATATGGAAGTAAGCCTACAGACACGGCCAACTGTATTAGGCCGTTCGACATTATCGTCCCTTTAACCACCGCACAACTTAGAGAAATTATTTTCAAATAATATTTTCTTGAAGCACATTAATCTGGAAAATATATACCTGAGGCTTAAGTGTACAGTTCTTATTTTGACAGCAACTCAAGCGCATTGCTTTTTAAAACCACATTAAGTTAAATGATTGGTGTATATACAGGTACTAACAAGCTATTAGTATTTCCGTAGGTGGATTTAACAAATAATTTAGAAAGTGCATGAGTTAACGCCAATTTCAATCACAGATCCTTCTTTTTCTATATAATGAGAATGCACATCAGCAAAAGCATAAGCAAATCTCATCAAGTTGGTCGTCATATCGTACAGATTCCTTTTCCATTTACGTACCTACAGTTGTCGTTCTTGCTTCAATGCATTATAACGTTATAAGTCAACCTTTCTTGCACTCAGGGGCAAAAAGAGTTGGTATAAGAAAAAAATACATTTGAGTGTTTCTCCTTTCAGGCCTGAGAACCATTACAGTCATTTTGAACCCCACTTTTGGTGTAATCTATGATCCAGTTTGTTTAATGTGTCTAAGGATAAACGATCGCGCGATCTGTTATTTTATTTCTGAGGACGAAGAAACGTAGTGATGGGATTTTGAGCTCATTACCGACATTTGCTGATGGAATGTGAAAGATAAATTACTCTCAAAACTGAATTCCCTTAATCAGCAAAAGCCAATTAATGTTAAAGTTCACTCTTTTCTCCAGAATAAGAGGCGTTCCATGTTGCATTCCGGACGATTAGAACATAAATCACTTGTTCCCTTTATAAAAAACTTTAAGTTGTTCAGCTGATCGAATTTGCATCAGTATCTGGTTACCAAATTATACTTAATACGACAATAGTCATTCTTTTTTTTTTTTTACCGATCTACCTATTATATTAAAATATTTATTTGAACAAAAAATTACAATGAATTAAATCAGTTAGGTGCAGGTTTTTAATGATTTTTCCGCACAATATAGGTAATAAAAGACTATGACAATGTAAAAAAGACACATATGTACCTTGAATGTTCTGGAGGCTAAAGCTCAGCAGTATAAGCAAATATCCCATGAGGTATCCCATCGTCCTAAGGGGTGGCAGAGGAGAAACGTTAGACTACCAGATTTTACACATTGCTCAGCGTCGTTGACAAAAGGCCCACCTCGATACAGCAACTATTTCTTTTTAATTCAACGTTCATAAACACTCCAAGTTTGACTGGTAAAGAAGACGTCCAGCAGAGAGCGGATTATCACATTAACACTCTAGCCACTCGTATGCATGCAGCGGCTGTTTGCACAGAAAGCAAACGCCACTGGAAAGTGTCAGATGAACGTATCTAGGCTTTTTTCTGTTGTTCGTTACCCTTAAAATATTACATAAATTAACTAGGTAACAACATTTCTTTCTCCGCGTGGAGCTTCGCAAATATTTTGATGCCTGCTGATAGACAAGAAAGCGCTGTGATTCAAGTTAGTTAACACAACTTTGAGACCTTAGTTTGGTATACTCATTGACCGCAAATTTACGGTTGTGCTGTTGAATATAGTTCACAACTAATTTTGAGAATTGGGCAAAAATTGTTATTCAGATAAGTAGGCCTAATTTTAATAGATAAATTCTTACCTGTTGCAGAATACAGCTATCTTTGAACATGCATCTCGGCAGTTTTTTTGCGTATGCTCCAATGTTTTCATACGGATAGAGGATAAAGCTGAGGTTACGACCGTATGAGGACCGTATGTAGATGGTGGATTCATGACATTTTGCATATATCCATGTGTTGACAGCAACTTGCCTAATTTGTCAATAATGTTCAAGTGGCGTTTTATACTTTAATACAGAGTTAATGTACCTACTACATGTACATGTATTCAACTGTATGTATTTCATTGTTTTTGAATGAAATTATGAAATGATCAACAAATAAACTTCTTTCCCCTTATTCAGTACACAGTCTTCCATTCTGCTTTGGCACTGCCGTCTCACCTAACACAATTTTGATGGTGCGTTTACCGCGATTCCTCTTATTCAACCTGCCATAAAATCACAACAACATTAATTTTTGCATTTAATTTTTACATCACGCATATCAAGTTTTAGCACAAAAAAGATAAATAACATAAAATAAAAAAAAAGATAATTAAAAATAAATACACAAAAAAGAAAAATCACGTTTTACATGAACTATCTTTGATCATCACTGATATCAAATATCTGAAATATCTTTGTTATATGAAAACTGGCTGTATCAATTTCTTTATTTCGATTTGATAACAGGCTTCAACTGTGCACACAGACAAATTGGAGTTTCTGTGTTTTGTGGTCTTCGAATTGTGCAATTTTTACCCAATTTTCAGTCTAAAACTGCGTGCTCACGAGACTTGTATCTTTTTTTCTACGAATGTGCGATTGCGTTCAGCATCATAGATGGTCAACAAAAACAAAGTTCATTCTTTTAAAAAACTGGCACACACAGTATAGACAGGACATTTTAATGTTAATTAAAATGACTAACTAACAGAAATAACACTTAATGTAAGTCATCTTTATATGTTCCAAGTCACCCTCTGATATTCCAGTCATGGCATTTTTCTCTATAGTACAAACTCCAACAATTGCATTGATCTTTGTGGATGAAATTTACTAAAGATGGTCCTTCAGTTTGTTTATTTTACGATATTCTTACTGCCATCTCACAACGCAATTTATTACATTGGAATTGGTCGCACTGGACGTCGACGTCCTTGCGTAAACCAGTTCAGATTGCCTCAGGTATATTTATGATGCCGAGTTATACAGTCAGGTCTTCTTTGCAATGGTTTGTGCCTTTTCGGCGGCTCTTGCCTTCCATCGCTTCACCATTTCTGCTTGCTTTTGTGTTAACTGCAGCCTATAAAGGAAAAGCAAAACAATGCACTCCACGAATGGTTTGTGGATATCTTTTAGTTGCAACCGTTAAAGGTCCAAATGTTGTTATCTGAAAAAGAAACCACGTGTGCGTGCTATGCATATAAAGAGTGATGTCCTGAAATAAATGAATGAAAAGTCTCACATCTACAAGGCTTTCTTCACATTCGTTTGTGTTGCAGATAACATCCGAGTCTTTTCCAATTCAGATGATTTAGCCAGCAGAATAAACAACAATATATTGACTTGTGCATTATTCTGTGACCCCCAGTTGGACAGGATTTCTCATCAATTTTGAAAAGTACACTTCACGGGTTGTATTATTCTCAACGGAGATTACTTTCACAAGGCATAAATATTGGCTACACCTACTTTGTTATTCACAATTCAAGTATTCATCGCTTGCTTTTTATGAATAATTTAAAAAGGCACCAATCGATAATTCATTTGACATGAGAGTCGTTTTCGTCTATTAGCCTTATGTGGCTCACAGAATAAACAAGATATAATCGGACACCAATGATTTCAGGATATATTTCCACCTACGGGTCAATTCTCTTGTTTATGAAACCATTTATAAGTGTAAATAACATTAATGTAAGAAGAAAACTTTGGACATACATTATTAATGATGATATACGTTTTGCTTTTTGTTATCGTTTTGTTTACTATTAGAATAAAAACCAAGGACACCGTGCCTTCGCACATACGCCACGACCACATCTCGTTTAGCACAGGTTCGAATCTCATAGAGCACAGCATAATGCAAAGAAAAACACTACATTCAGTAAATCAACTGGGTCTAAAAAAACCTCATCCTTACTTTCTTTGGCGTGCCTCCTGCCATCGTTTCTGAATATCCTGGATTCTGTCCCAAATGTCTTGTTCCCTCTGCATCTCCTCTTCCTCGTCATCAGAATTGAGTAGTCTTTCATTTTCTATGGCTTCAATATCAGGTGTCTCTCCTTCGGTGACTATCTTTGCATCTTCTTCTATTTCTGGCGAATCTCGGTCCATTGCAGAGCCTTTGAAGAAATACGTGACGTGCCATATTTTACAATATGTGTATGATATTTCTGATATGATGTAATCAAGATGTAAAACTCTCTGGGAGGCTTTTTCTAAACAAATTTAATTTCTAACCCACAATATTATGCAAGTTACACCTACAAAGCTCCTTCAGATAAATTTAGATAGGCCTACTTCTAGCTGTAGCGATGCAATATTTAAATATCTGGTGAATAAAAGAGCAGGTAACTTATAGATAGAGTTTAAAGACTTGTTCCCAATAGAGCCAATACCTAATAGATCCTTTTTTCACGAAGGATATCAGCCAAACCCTGAGGTACTGCCAAGCTCACCAGTTTCAGCTTTAACGTCCAAGTTCTCTCTGAAACTGGTCGATTTCTTTCCTAGCTGTCTTGCCTGGTGCCTACATGTATAACACCTTACTGTGCCTATTTAACCAGCATCAGACACACCTGTCATGGTCACAACCAGCTCAACTTAATGTACTGGTCGTGGTACACAGGTATCAAGTTTGCAAGGGCCGTGTGAGCGGCGCATTGTGTTCAGCAAGAAAAAATAATGGAGAATAATACCCTGGGTTGATGCTTGAATTGACACAGTGTTGTATCGCTTTGCTTTTGTATAGCTTGTTTATGCCTTTATGGGCTTACGTTAATGTACATGTAGCTATGTGCTTTGTCTGGATGGAAACAAATGATTTGTAGTCTGCGAAATGTTATTATGTATTTTTGATAAGCCAGAGGGAAGTTTTTCCTTTATTAAGAGCTATTCAATAGTCAAAAAGTAAAAGAATTTCCGACAAACATATGTTAACTTAATTCGTTGTCTTAAATCAATGGTAAAAAACATAACATTTTTCTCGGATTGAACTAGTCACGTAATATACTCGCAAATACGCTCAGCTGGTCAGATACCGCTAGCCCCCTTCTTCGTTTACTGAGAATGGTGAACCATGCAGCACTATCTTAAAGTTACAAAATTAAAAAAAAAAAAGATACCTACAACAAAGGACAATGACAAAAGCATATGTACAACGACAAATGCATATGTACAATGACAAAAGAAATAAAGAAAAACACTCTTATAAACACTTTTGTATCCGAGTTTTCAAAGAGTCGGATACCAGGACATTAGAGCTTGAACGTTTAAAAAAGAGTGCACGCGTGCACATTGACCAGCAAACAAACACTTATCAGTTGTTTAACGATTATTCTAGCAAAACCACTTCAGCCTAAAAACGTGTTTTCAATTCGACTTTGAAAGAAAAAGTGTGCGTCAAGTTAATTTTACATTTACAAACAGCACGGACGTAAGTAGGAAGCGACAAGGTCAGATTATACGCCTGCAAAACTTAGGAGCAGCGTATGGAAAGTAGCTTTGTGGATGAGTTAACGTAAAATAAAGGGGGATAAGGTTTGGGAAGTCGGGGTAGCTGAAAGATAACTCCATTGTTGACAAATACATCTATATTTTCTGTCAATGTCTATAATTTCTGAGAACAAAAATTACTTCAATATTTGAATATTCACCAGAGAAACAATCAGTTGTGTTTTTAAGTGCTAATTGCTCCATGACTATTTTCCCTTGAAGTGAAAATGAAAAACTGTTCCATCGTCCTACATTGCAAAAGGACTTTGCTTTGAAATAAACAAATTTCAGTCTAGTTCCACAAAAGCACTTGGTTGCAAATAGACGCGTGAGAAGAAAAGAGAGAACAAAAAACTGAGCACAATGCTGCTGCTTACTATCTTACTCCTGTTTGTACACCTCGTCTTGTCGATGGAGCAGTCAAGACCTATAGTTTACGTAAGTACACTTTCTCCTCCATTTGAAATCAACTATTAATTTGTTTTTAGTACACAAATTAACTAAATACGTCATAGAAAAAACATCTAGGAGATCTAGGATTGTTGGCAATCTGACAATTAACACGTTTAAACTATTTTCAATAATGTCTTGGTCTTTTTCTCGGGACAGGGTGTTTTATTTAACTTAGAATTTATTTCACTTTATTTATTTCAGCCAAAAAGTTAATTGACATATTATTACATGTAGCATTTGAAATAAAGTGTACATTGTAGCAATCAAAGCACAAATAAGAATAATAAATAAATAAATAAATAAATAAATAAAAATATTGACATGTTAATCATATCATTATGCCTAATCAGCATGTTATTTTCTTTCTTTCTTTTTCATCAACGAAAGATGCGCGAAGTTATCGCAGGAAACGTACATCTTATCGTATAAAACGTTATTCTAAAACCTTAAACCCGACTTTCAACTGGTTAAAAACATCTGTATAGATTGCATTCTGAGTGCACGTAATAGGCCTACTGGCTTTTTTATTACACACAAAATAAGAAATAGGTCTTGGGCGTCATGTTCAATTTTAACCTTAAAATTAAAATTTTCCATCAGATAAATTTGTAGGCGGTATTTAAAGGCAGTTTGTTTCAATTTTTTTTCAATATAAATCTTCTAATTTTCAGCTATCAGGTTCTTATAATTGCCTTATCTGATTTTAAACAGGAACGACGCACCGTGTCGTCCGGGGGTACAGATAGTTGGGAACCCGTCTACACGGGCGGAGAGCGGGTATACACCAGTCGCACCTCATCAAGTACAAGTGGGGCTCAACCAGTCTACAGGGGCGGAGACCAAGTCTACACAAGGCGCACGGTACAAACTATTCCTGGAAGCGTGCGAGTCTACCCTGGCGAACGAGTGTATACGCGGCGTACGGTTCAAACTGTTCCAGTAGGATCGCAGCCGGTGTATACCGCTGGCGAGAGAGTCTACACTGACGGAACCAGAACCGTCTACCAGCCGTACTATACGGCCTCCGGAACAAGCAGTGGGAGTAGTAGTAGTGGGAGCAGCGGCGTCTGTCCCGACACTGGTGTAAGACAGTACATCAATGGTTTATCTTGCCGTGAAGCAATTTCCAGAGACAAGTGGCTGTGCTACGACTATGCCACCAGGAGCAAGGAGTGCTGCGAAGCCTGCTTGAGCTATAAGATCTCCGATGATCCGTGTAAGTCGTAGTTTGAAAGCAATGCTCAAAATTCGCGGTTCGGAACTCATGTTTTCTCAGGGGCAAATCAAGAGGAAATAACTTTAATTGCAATTTGCAGGCGTTTTAAATGACATGTAACTTATGAAAGCTCGATCACGCTCGGCTGTCACCACCCGGTTGACGAATCTAAAAACAAAATAAAACAGCTTTATAATAGTGCTTTCTTAGTCTAAAATAATAATGCAGTTTATAAGCCCACCATAATGAAAAAAAAAATTTTTTTTTTTACTGTAACATACATGAAGCGATCTCGTGAGTACCTACAACGTCAATTTTTGCTAGTGTAGATGCACGAGAAGTCACTTTTATCTGAAATTATTTCAGCATGTATGTACGGAGATCGTTCTGGAGATTGTGTTCGAAGCCTTCGGCCTTCCCAGTGCTACGACCCATTTAACTCCAAACTATGTTGTCAGACCTGCCCACAGTTGAAATATAGAAATGCTGAACCAGGTGCGTAAAAATTTTTGACATTTAAACAACCAGGGACAAAATATAAAGTTTTTGTTGTTTTAACATTGTGTGCTATACAGTGCGTCCCCATTTGAATGTTGAAAAAATGTCTTTGCAATCAAGGTTGCGAGTATGGGGACAAGGACCCAGCACGATGCCCCGTAATCCAAGCCAGCAGCTGCTATTCCCCTAACACTGCCAGCATCTGCTGCAATACTTGTGCCAGATTCAAGCAGCAGTACAACCAGCCAGGTAGGTTCTTAGCTTTAAAAAAAAAACGTTAAAATTGAAAACAGAATAATTTTGCATCTCTGCTTCCTAGAAAGTAAAATCTCACATCTTTTGGTCCTGACAGGCTACTGAAATGACAGTCTTTGGAAATGAAATAGCAAATGTAAGCTGTCATCCTAAATACACTGCATTTAAACTTAAATTGCAGGCCTTGTTCAGGTACAATAATAAAGATAATCCGGATTTAACAATTCATAAAAAATGTGGAAATAAATCATAAGAAAAAAGTACTGTACTATACAATGGTATAGAACTAAAATGCCTTTTTTTTAAATAAAGGTTGTGAGTATGGAGACAAGGACCCCGTACAGTGCCCTATTATTCAAGCCAGCAACTGCTATTCCCCTAACACTGCCAACATCTGCTGCAAAACCTGTGCTAGACTCAAGCAGCAGTACAACCAGCCAGGTAAACAGTTGTCAGAGCCATTGTGTGATGAACTCTTTGATGATATATCTAACAGAAAGTTGAATTTTTATCGCTTTTAACAGAACTGTTTTGTTTAACAATAGTGATCAACTTCTGTTTAAAAAAATTCCTTGTCTGCAAAGAACACTAACAGCCAGTCCAATTCATTTTAGGATGCGAGTATGGGGATAAGCCAGCCCAGTTCTATGCTCCTGGGTATGGATACCCCCTGGACTGCCGTGGATACATCAGTGTCTTTGGTGTTGATCGCTGTAAAGAGAATCGCACCAGAAATGTCTGCTGTTTCACTTGTGCCGGCCATTAGAAATGTGAATTGGCAAATAACTCCCTTATTATAGAACAATCATGTAACACATCAACATAATAGATTTTGGTAAGAATGATTTTAAGTGCCTATTGAGCTCAAGTGTCCATTTAACATAATGTGACCATTTCAGTGATACCAACTGTTGCTGTAAAATCCAATGAAAATGAACTGCAATTTGATAGAGTATGTTCACCAGCAGATTCAGAACTTAAAAATGGGGAGGGAGGGGGCAAAATATAGAAGCACCATTTTGGTTTTTGAAAGTGTCCAAAGTCTGCATGGCTGTGTTATGGCTCCCTTTTTGAAAACCCCCTCTGATCAACTTTTGAGCAACAATGTTTTTGACATTTTAAGTTGATTTTCATATATGCACATATGTTATACAATTATGAATAAAGTGACAGGCTGCAATTCTCTTCTTCCATCCTTGTATATCTAATTTGTAGTTATAATCACACAACAAGAATGCATTTCTTGTTATCTCAAACCAGGTCTGTTACTCAAAATAAATTTTCGTATTAATCTGCCATTGTGTGTGACATTTGCTTTTTAATAAGAAATATAATTCTATTCGGTTGAGCGAAGTGAATAAGAATGGAATTATTTTCTCCTAGGGGGCGACACTGTATACATTGTGTTAGTTGTGCTAGTGGTAAGAATTGTGGGTAAGTTACGACAGTAGTTCATTCGACCAGTTAGCGCAGATCAGTCTACACGTAAATTTTTGAGAGCGCAATTTTCAATGGAGACAGAGGGCGTTTCCCTAAAACAAATTCTTGAGTCCGTACAGTCGCAGGCGGAATCGTTAAAAGACCTTAAGGCTCAAGTGACTTCCGAGCTGGAAAGTTTAAAAAGTGAAGTACATGGTTCTTCTAACAAAGTTAAAAAGATTAAAGACGAGGTTTCCACCAAATGGCGTCAAGAGGGCAACCGAATTCAGTTTGAATTCAATACCGAGCTAGAAGAACTTTTGACGCAGGTAATCTGGGCAGTAGATAACAGCAAACCTGACTACGCTAAAGAAGTTATCTTTACCATTTCCGATAAGTTGAAGAAGAGGAACAAGCTTATTAAGTTAGCTGATACCAGCGAAGGAGGGTGGGGCACGGTCCGTTATTACGAAGCGAATCCTTTGGCTAGTGACTCTGAGGATGAAAAGAAGATCAATAGAGCGGAAAGCAAGGCATTGAAAAAGCGTAAATTGAGCAAACCTATTTCGAAGG
>NW_019773992.1:460791-482162 GCF_001039355.2 Lingula anatina
GTTTTCAAGGTGTGTGTCAGATCGCATTTCGGAGTATCATACTCCAGAACAAATTTTGTAGGACGACTGCGGGCTCATCCAGAACACCGACAGAACAGTATCAGCCAGAACACCGACAGGATGAGCCCTGGCATGCTCGGCTGTCACCTTGATTGGAGTAAACGAGTGTCGTAAAATCGCTATATGATTTTAAAACAGGGTGCATAAATTTGAAAGCTAGATGAACCTTAGACTGCCACATTAATCTAATACAATGCAAAAAAGCCCTATCAAAAGTGGTTAAAACATTCAAACCGAATGTCGTAAAGTCCCCATATACCCCCATAGAGACAATGAAATAGAGTACTCTAAAGTAAGAGTACAGTTTAAGGTTGTTCAGCCGAGCGTGGATGAGCCCGCAGTCGTACTACAAAATTTGTTCTGGAGTATGATACTCCGAAATGCGATCTGACACACACCTTGAAAACGGGTAGAGTGGTCCGATAAACCGGTTAATTCAGGATCCTTAGGTGCCGAGTCTGGTAGTTGGTTAGGCCTGCTATTGGGTATCAACAAATATTTTGGTTCTCATTTGTTTCTCATTTATATTATTTATAAATCCTCCACATATTGTAAGTCATACAAAGATAACAGAGTATAGCATTTCTGAGAAAAAGACTGAAAAAGATGATGCCAGGCTGATATCTGATTTTGAAATGTAACATCTGTTATCCTTTGACATAAAAGTGAACTTTAAAAAACCCTGTGGATGTAATAAATCACGTCAGACTTTGGTTTTAATTTTTATACTTTCAAAATCATCATGTTAAGTAAAACTTTAGAAGAATACTTCTGGAAGCTTTTATCTATATCATGTTGATAATTCCTTCTGTACATATGACACTCCATTGCACTTGTGGTTCAACAGTAACATTGGACACGGTGTACATCCTTTAGAAGATATGTATTCAACCAATTTCTAATATATAGATCTTGTTATTTTCTAATACATTTTGGTACATAATGGCAGACTCAAACTTAGTTCATGATAAAAAAAAAGTAGCAGGTAAATGGGCACAGGTAAATGCATGTACTGCATAAGTTGAGAGAAACCATACCAAACCAACTTGATTATGATGCCCACTTAGTGTGACCAATTGATTTACCAAAGAAATCATGCAGCATTTTGACTTTCTCTCTTTATTGGTGCACGAAGGCCTTTTTCTCTGATTAAGATTATGTGGATTTATCTCTTCAAAGTATCTTTTCAAGGTAAGGTACATTTATTATGAAAGATTTAGAGACAAGGTGAAACATTTGGTAAAAACGAGGCATGTTTATGTCAAGGCACATTTTGGCAAAGGGCCATTTAAATAAAATGTATGAATTAAGAATTACCTGTGATGGGGTAGTATAATATTACCCATTTTGGATGGGGGAGGGGGGGGCGAAAAAAGCGAAAATTTGAAAAATTGGGGAAAAAAATGTGTATTTTCTAACAATGGAAGTGATAAAAATAATATTACAATTTACCTATAAAAATTCAACTCCTTCTTTCCAAAAGATCTTAGACCACATATTGGAGATATACCTAAGAGAATGAAGAGCACAAAACATTTTGTAAGTGGTCGTGAAGATTCCGTGGCATAGGAGGCTACCATATTGAATCTCGCGTAGAATCTCGTTCTAAACTTCCTTTTCCGGTGTGCAGCCATCTTGAATCACAAAGTGAGTTTTAGTACTCCGAAACAAATCTAGAAACATCCGTCTTTCTGAAGAAAGTTCAGAATTTTATATTGGTCAGCTACTTCGTTGAGATATTGCACTTAAATATCACATCCAGATTAGGCGATGAATCAATACAGACAAACATAGCAATGTATTAAAATTGTCTTTACTCTCATGTTCGTCTTGTCAGTGGTGCCCATTAGCGCCATAATTAATAAAAACATGGACATTTCTCGGTTTCTCAGAGTTTTTCAGACTAGTATATTTTCACATAATTCTGTTAACGAGATAACTTCTGTGCTTATTTATGCGTCTTACGTTTCCTAACACCGACAAACTCGCACTCGATATCAGTTGGCCAAGGCTTTAATGAAGTAGTATTTAGTGTACCTTATGCTATGGTGTTTTATAAGTCTTACACAGCTTCTACATTAACTTTTTTGGATATAACACAGGTTCTACATTAACTTTTATGGATATAAGTTCTTAGTGTATGTGTCATTACATTTTATTTCTTCTGGCATGCAAGTGTATGCTTGATTTATTTATTGAAAATGAACATGAATGTCTCTCCCGCAGGATGTTGATGCCCAAGAAGGCCCGTATTGCCGTGTATGAACACCTCTTTAAAGAGGGTGTTATGGTGGCCAGAAAAGATTTCATTGCACCAAAACATCCAGAACTTGACAATGTTAGGAATCTGTACGTGATTAAGGCAATGCAGGTATGTTACCAAAATTAAGCACACGTTTGATTTCTGTATTATTGGTTAGGATTGGTAAAAATAATGCAAAGTTTCATCTCCCTAAAGCAGCATATTAAATGATTGCACCATACATTTTTCACTTACCACTTGGAATGTTATGTATTTGAAACTTACTTGCCTATTATTTCCTTTTTGTAGTCTCTCAAGTCCAGGGGATATGTAAACGAACAGTTTGCATGGCGTCACTACTACTGGTATTTGACCAATGAGGGAATCCAGTATCTGCGGGACTTTCTTCACCTGCCACCCGAGATCGTGCCCTCTACACTTAAAAGACAAGCACGGCCAGAGGCTGCTAGAGCTGTCCGACCAAAAGGTGTGTGTTTAGAATTCAAAATTGTTTAGTCACATAATTAATTAATTAAATATTGAATAAAGGTAGAATTAAGTTTGATAAGTTGAAATAAGAAATAAAGCATTGGTAAAAAAATTTTTTTTTTAATTTGACAGTCCCAATTATAAATTTTGCTGTTGATCACCTGTTTGCTTTTTGGACCTGCAGTATAGTATTATTGATGGAATTAGATTTTTATAATTCAAGTCAAGAACACCATTGTACCTGAACGTGAAAATGACTGTTGACTTCTATTTTAAAATTGCTTTGTGCTCCTTAGGTCCCGAAGGCCCAAGATCAGGTCCTGGAGCAGCAGATAGAGCAGAATACAGAAAAGCTGGACCACGTAAGTCCATTCAAAGTAAAATAAAATTCTAAATGTAAAGTGAACCATTAGATAGGCTTAATGAAGGTTATTTTAAAAGGTTTTAATTTTCCTACAAGTAGTGAAATGCTCGGATATCTTCATTGTGATGAAGGTGTATCCACATGGTTGATTTTCTTGTCTTTTTTTTTTTGTAGCTGGAGTTGACAAAAAATCAGAAGTTGGAGCTGGTGCAGACCCAAGTTTTAACTTCGTAAGTTAAATCTTGCAGAAAATTTACCTACTTATGTTAAATTATCTTGAGGAAATTATGATTAAACAGTTTTCACAAGATACTTTGAAATAAATTAGATTGTTAAGCTGAAAATGTTGACAAAAACATGAAAATTTCACATGCATTTTTTTTTTCAGAGAGGTGGTTTTGGCAGAGGAAGGGGAGCACCACAACAGTAAATGGGATTGTAGGAGACTTATAAACTTGGTATCACTGTACAGAGAAATTACATACAGGACTCTGATTTTTCATCTTAATGAGACAGAAGATTCTGCAACAATTTTGCATAAGTGTTCTAAGTAAGCAAAAAAATTAATAAAACTAAAAAAAAAGGAGAATCTTCAATAAGGAAATGTTCGTGTTGTTGTTGTTCTTTTCTTTGTGAAAATTGCACCTTTATGTAACTAAGGCATTCAGAGATGTGTTTGGAGTCATTTTTCTGACAGAAAAGTCGACCAAATACCACCATATAGTACAAGTTTCAAATAGCATAACTTTCCTAAAGACATCTTTCATATCATTTGAAAAATTAATTTTTCTGCTTGCTGTATATAAACAGGGCAGATAAGTAGGACAAATGAGGCTAAATTAAAGACCCTCATTGCATCTAGAGATTTAACGTGTAATGGGGCCAAGAGAGGGATGGTTCAAATCTGTTAAAGCTGCAAGCCTGTGCACAGTGAACTTCGATTTTTGTCAGTGGGGGGAGAAAAATAATTCATTTTGCCAAGGTTATTTTTCTTTTTGTGCTATAAAATAACAAGAAACTGTTCTGACCTCAAAATTTATTTAAATGATGACTAATATATTTGCAATATTGCATTTTAAATAAAAGTACAGGAATGAGATTTTTCTATTGACTGATTTCAGACTTTGAGAGCCAAAAACATCATTGGCCCCCTGGACTCCACACCATATTTCCTGACATTTTCTAAATGGCACTTTAATCTGTGTTGGTAGAAATTCTTAAAGACGTGACTTATTTGTTCAGTCCGTCTAGAGCCTCAAACTAACCTGAATGAATCCTGTTCAGTTTGAAAGAAATGAAACTGATAATTCATCACACACAACTTTAAATACTCGTAAAAGAAAAGCAAGAAAAACTTGCTAAAGGCCAGTACTCGGCTCAATGTATATGTACACGTTATCACAGCTGCTTTGATAAGTTTCAGGACTCCTGAAGTTTGAAACGGAGATAGAGCCACAGGTCGATATATATATATATATATGCATAACTGAGTGGATATCCTGTAAGCTATTAAAAAAATACTAAATTTATAACAACCATTCTATAAAACTACACTTGCCCAAAATAATGAGCTTTTATCAGTTGCCACAATAACTGTTGCTATCAGATTAAGCACTATAATTCAATATGAACAAGAAATCTGGTTCTTCACAACCTATCAAATTGAACGTAAATAATTCCTGGTATAAAATGTATTTCAATAATTTACAGTGGTTGCAGAAATACCTTTCATAGCAAACTTGGAAAAAATACAGTTAAAAATTCAAAATCAATATACCCAACAAAAACATTCCTATTATCTTATAGAAATTGCTTCAGAATGCTGAGAATATCTCATTTATCTGCTAGGGGTTTAAGTTTTGATTGAGGTGTACATTTATCTTTGGATGAAATGACTGAAAAGGGAAAGCCAACATATGGGTATGGCACACTTGATAAATAACTATGATCATATTTTAGAATATATATATATATTCCAAAACCTTTTAAAAAAGCACTCTCCAATTACTCTCCATGAGATATTTTTTGCGTTCTAAGACTGCTGTTTTTAGTAATATTTTCATATGGCTTGGCAATTTCCTTTCTCTTGTTGTATGTTTGATGGTAGAAATTGCCAAAGAGAACTATGTGGGAGACCATGTAGAGGATGAGAGCTGCATTGTATCCATTTGGGAAACCACAGTCCTTGTACATAGCGAAGCTGGTATGGAACAGAATAATTACAAATTGCAGCTGAAATTGAAGAATAAACAACTGTTAGAGTTCTTGGACAAGTGAAGATTTTAGTAGACATATATAACTGGTAATTTAGTTTATAATGAAATTATTTTTCAATATGAAAACATTTTTTCATATATAAAAAGTGATTTTTATAACATCAAGATAACACTTTACACAGTATAAAGGATGAAAACGACTGCAACAAAAATATTGATGTGAACAAAATGATTCTAAATATTATTATGATTATATAAAAATTATCATAAACCATAATGATCTTCAAAGCACTTTTCCAAATCTATATAATATGTGCTGTAGTCAAATAAGGACTCCTCACAGGACATGCTTAGTCGAAACGGTCAAAAGCTATTCTTGTTGGAAGATCATAACATGAGCTGCACAGCAGGAATTAAGTAGCCCCCCCCCCTCCCATAAATTCATAGAAAAATGTCATCTTTTCCCCACATCTCAAATAACAATTTTTCAGAATCATGGCTCACCAACTGCAGAGATGTCATATACTTCTTCCACCATAAGTATTTTTGCATATGTGGACCAATGGCAGACAGTCCATAGTAAGTGTACATCAGAATATGGATCAAGCTGTTAACCAAGGCAGAAAAATAGGCTGGAATAATCAAAGCAGTAGGATGATTCCATTCTTGTTACATATTATTTACTGGTCAAAAAAGATCTGTACAAAGAAAAGGTTAGCAGTGTAATCTTCTTTACAACTGATGGAAAAGATGGGTCTGACAGTATACTCACATTCACCTCCTGGTACAAACTTGACTCCAATCCACCACAGTAACACCATAGTAGAGTGATGGTACACATGGAGGAATGTTATCTGATTGTTCTTTTTTCGCAGGATGAAGAAAAACTTGAATGAAAACAAAAATAAGTATTATTATTTTGTAATTTATAAAAGTTCTCCACACCAAAAGACAACTCGGTTTTTGATTAATAAAATAAACGAACACATAAAAGTGTGCAGCATTTGAGTAACCTTGACAACACTGAATCAACGAATAATTAACATAAACATGTGTCAAACATTTTTATTGGTAATATAGAACAGCGTTTTCTAATTCATGGCCTGCCGGGTGTTTTTAGTCAATTCCATCGCTCTTTGTTCTGAACAATGACTACGGTACTCCAATTTCTTATTTAGTTTTGCAATATGAACTTACTGTGTCCATAAACTCAATTATCTTGGAAAAGAAATACCACCAGCATACATTAGCCAACTGCAAAATAAATAAAATAAAATAAACAATCATGTTAATTAGTCATGGTTATTACAGAATACATGCATACCAAATGAAAGAAAACATGGCTTTATTTAAATGGTAATTAGTTTCAAGGGTAAGACTGGGTTCCCATGCCTAGAACGAACCATCTGGATTGGTCTAACTCCCTATAGGGAGTCTCACTAAATTGCTATAAACTTAACCGGCTTAATTGTCTGTCACACCTACCGAATCAGCTAGGGGGTAAAGATCATTACCCCTAACGGCTTTACTAGGCGTGACAGACATTTAAGCTGGTTAAATTGATAGCAACTGTAGTGAGACTTCCCAGGGAGATAGATCGATCCAAATATCTGTGGGAATGGTCCCTAAGCATATACATTTTATCATAAGACTTGTCTGATATGTGAATATATGGTAAGTCGAGGTGTTAAAAAAAACAACTTGAGATATTTACTGAAATGCAAATATTTGCAGACATCAATATATAAAACTCTGGATAATACTCAATCTTGTTTATCATGATAATTTTCTATCTTACGTTTAATGCATTTATCTTGGTACCTGACATTTCCATATTTAAATAGGACATAATTAACTTTAAACAGGACATGCTGGCAAAGAGATGAAATTGAGTTTTTTATGAGAGTATAAGCTATATACATGTACTTACTCTAATTGCCATGGGATCATCTTTGGTATCCACTGGTTGACAAACCAAGCTAAAGCTGGCATTCAGTACAGTACTTGCAAATATCTGTAAATGCAAAATTGTTTTGCCAAATACTAGAGTTGAATGTTGCCTTAATCTGTGACATATTTTACTTGCAAAACTAAACTCTGTGGAAATAAATGATCTAATTTTGAAATCATAATTCACGAGCACAGTGATTCATGGCATGTGGTGGATGAATTTTATGCTTGTTTGCATTATTAGTCATAATGAAAAAGCATAAAACTTTTGCTCTATATTATAATATTATATCACTGTACTATGAAATTTCCTAATTTGAACAGAATTTCACATTACAACATACCTCCCAAAACATGTATACAGATAGGAACACAAGGCCTAAATTATAAACAACCAACACTTTGTTTAGTTTGTATGCTGGTCTGCTTTTCATCCATACTGGTCCCTTCCACACCAAGTACAAATAGAGTGCAGTTGCTGTATAAGATGGGATTGGACTGTCCATAAGAAACCATTCTGATGTCCTTGGATCTGCAGGAATTAAAGAAAATATTGATTATTATTATTTGTAGATATTTCTTATGTAGTTAAACAGTACATATAACTCGCCAATAGCTAGACAAATAACAGATTTTTACAAGATACAGTTTCTGTAAAATGTACTTATATCATTTGCACTGTAACTGTTAAAAACTTGTGCGAACAGTTGCAAAAGGAGAATTAGTTAAAATGTTTTATTTGCTGACCTGATAGAGACATGATTCCACTGTAGAGGTCTCCCACCATTTTCAAAATTGAAGCTATTCCTATTATTCACAGGTATAAGCTAGGAGTTATTTTACTAGTTGGCTCTGAAATGAGAACGCTTTTAGTAAATGTCATTATATTTAAACACAAATGTATGTACTCTCCCTATTTCTGCTAAAAGATTTGCTTCTATTTTTGAGTGTCATTTTGTTGTAAATAAATTTAAAAAAATGATTCATCAGATCTATACACTTTCATAACTATTTTGTTCACAAGAAACCTTTACAGCTTTTACTACTTTCCATAATTTCTATTTCTGACATTTATTTTAGAAAAAATGTTTAAGCTGTTTATATTTTAATTTTCAGCATCTTAATTAACAAAATTTCACCCTACATCACTAAAGTGCAGCACTCCACAGGTTTTGTTTCATTTGGCTATTTTCTGCATTTCATTATAATTTGAACATGAGCATCAGCCTAACTACCCTGTACCTGTATTTCAAACAACGCTGGGTGATATAATATTAAAAGACAGCATGGATAATGTGCTAGAGAGAAATTTATATGAACATATAAGAAAAGCATCTATTCCAAATTAATGAGAAAAATATTCCACAGAAAACATAACACCTTTTCTTAATACAGAATACACCCATTATCAACATATAGGTCCATTTGAAGAAAATAAAAAAATTAAAAATACAGTTAAAAATATATTCATGCATTCTACTATTTTCTTAATTTCTGTTGACAGAAAGTGATAAATAAGCTTCTTTTATAATGGACATTTTATAAATTCATGTCATGCTAGAATGGGGAAATTTTCATATTTAGCAACGAAGGTTTCAGCTGTCTTAGTGTTGAAAGTTTTGAAAATTACAAACAACCCTTTTCAATAATATTTCTTGAAGCCCTCTCTTGTATGTAAAACCTGTATATACATTCATAATCATTAGGGGGTTGGGGAACGGCACAACTTTTCTGTACATTCGGCACACAACAATGCATAATGACTTCTATCTCCAACCAGCCAGTCTATAGCCATTTAACCCCTAAACTACAGCAGAGGCCTCTATCACTTATGATCACTTGACATCGAAACAAGCACATTGTTTTTCTTGCAATTTTGATGCAATACTATCACCGATTGTTACTTACATTTATCGGAAAACTACGCTGGTCACATCTTCAACACGTTAAAATGTTTGTACACTTTTGCTCGTGTTAAACAAGCACGTGTTTGTTTACACGGCAACGTTTAAATGACCGCCCGCTCTAGTTTTTCATCCAATGAGGCGTCGTTTTACTTTGCATCACCAAATAGCGTAATATGAGAGCTTTTGTTTTATAGGTCAAATATAGGAGCACTTACCGGTGTTGGAGCCAGACTTAAAGATTGTTGGTGGCAACGAACGAGTGCTCTAACTATCCAAATGCATCTATAATTCTGTTACCTTGAAGTTTAGGGGTGAGTATTTGTGCTTCATTAGCTATCTCTTACATAGACTTTGTAATAATCTCTTCACGTTAACGAAAATGCTGATTAGACCCCTAAGTCTAGTTCCCGTAGTTAGCGACCGCGCCTCACCAGTACTTGTGTTAGTAATGTATTATTTTGCTTGGACCGCGACTTCTGAGCATTTACAATATGCATCTTATAAGACTGAATTTCGAGACATTGTATAACACTGTAGACCTTTGCAGGCCAACCGGCCTAAGGCTTATATCCAGCTTCGGCAGCTACAGATTTACACCGCAGGTACGTCTCGAAACAAAAATGATGTACCATGTTGCCAAAAATTAACCTCAGTACCTGTTTTACAATACATATACAAGAATATCATTGTAAATTTACACTAAAGCATTGAGCTATATAGGATACTCGATCTGGGGCCATTAAGCTGGTTTCTCGGTATCACGTCATATTATCTATCCAGGTCAATATTACGTATTTTAGAAGTACCCTGTGTTCGCTGTACAATAGATTCACTGCCCTAGTTTGCATCATGTGTAAATAGATTTTTAGTCTTTCAAGCAATAGGAATTAAACATAAGGTAAAGTTAAAAATTTTACTAGAGAATAAAAATCAGCCAGTCAACTGTGGAGTGACAAGTATACATCTCAGACCACTGGCTTTAAATGCTCCTTAAAAACATACCCACTTTCATTATCAGATGTCAAGGACTATGATTTGTCAGTGTATGAACATTTATTTAATCTGTCAATTGCTGAGAGATAAAACTGATAGCAAACCACATTTTAAAGAGCATTGCACGTGGTTATCATGGCTGTGTGCATGAGCTTTATTGGGATGGGCAACTGCAATGAATTGTGAACTTTGCTACCTGACATTAGCCAAAAAAAAAAAAAAAAAAAAAATGCTGTGACTTTAAGTCATAACACTTTTTAGATAGTGTGATGTAAGAAGAGGTGCTTCAGGATGCTGTTACAAGTTGACTGCAGCACCTCTTAAACAATGTTTTATAGAACTGCCCCACTTCTCTTGTGTAACATTCCTATCATATATATATATATTTAAAAAGAACTATTTGTTTATTTGCAGATTTTTTATACATGTTTGATATTGACAGAATAGTGCTCAGCCTTAATTGCTCCTAATAGTAAATAGTAAAAATCAAAAGTTTACTGAAACAGATCAGTTGATCATCTAACAGAGACTGTGATTGTAGGGGCAGATGTGTTTAGATTCTTTACTTAAATTACACAATATTGTTGCTTTATTTCTAAAATAGTTTGTCAATTGCACCAGGCCAATGTTAGGCTTAAAAATCTCAATCTTAAAGCAAAGTCAGTTTACCTGTTGAGTACCTGCACATGGTTATCAAAAGAAAGGGAATACTTGGTATTGTTAGAACAATAACGTGAGCACACACCAGGGTACTTTTGAATGGTCACTGGTCCATGTTGCTATGTTCACATGCTAACAAATCTACATGTGCCTTTTAACAATAGGTATAGATAGGTATACCAATATAGGTAAGAGTTAAATTTAAGCTGGTCAACGAACCTTTTTGTTAGTTTTATAGACCTCACATACAACTGAACTGTGAACAAAGCTGAAGGTTAGGACTAAATGCCAATGGCGAAACTAAAAATGAAGCTTATATTTTTTTAAGTGTCAGTTTACAAGATTCAGCTGTTGAGTACACAATTAGGGCATGAATGTTATGTCAGATATTACTGTGCCAATATTTGTGTTTGAACTTAGCATGTCAGTTGCTAAGGATTGTTCTGGTCAGTTATATTCAGTCTTATTCCCGCTCAATATATCATGTGAACTGCCCTCTGAAACTGAGCAATCAATGCTGTTTCCTGATAGCATTAGTTTGATTCATTTGGTTACTAGTATGTGTATTCTCAGGGATCTAATAGTAACTATTGTTCCATTATTGTTAACCAGGAAAACAGCTAGCATAAGCCTAATTATGAATGCATGCTTTTCATGACAACCACTCATGAACAAATAGCAAAAATAACCTAAGTATCTCTGAAAGGTTTCATATTTGAAAGAATTGCACTCCAAAAAAGTATGAAAATCACAAAAGATAATGATTTTGCAGACATACATAACCATGCAATTATTATTTTGACGAATTTTTCATGAATCTTGAAATTCTATATTTTTCAGCTTTAACCAGAATTATGATTGAAGTGGTAACAGACACGTTTAACCATCTCTATGAAGGTTACCTATGGACTTTATCTATTGCAGGTATGAATAACAAAGCGGGTTTACAAAATATGGTGAAGTTGCACTGAAATTTGACAGAATTTTAGAGAAAAATATCCGTGGATAGCATCTGTCACTTTCTTTATGCTTGTTTGTTTGTTTTTGTTGCACCAGACTGCATAGTTTTTCATAATTGTTTACCTTATACTCCTCCACGTCCAACAAAATCTTGCTTCTTTTACAAGAGAAGAGATTTTATATTTAGGTTATTCTTAGTTTAAGAAATTTATACAACTGCATTACTGCTGCCCCTCCCCCCCCCCCNATTATTTTTTTGCACCTCAAATCCCCCCTGCCCCCCCCCCCCCCCCCCCCCGAAAAAAAAAAAAAAAGGAGAAAATAATGTTGAAAAAAATATTGACTTTGAGAACCCATTTAATAAGTCATGTCAATAACATTTTCAGATGAACGAGTTGCTGACTGGCTTCTTATGCAGTCACCTCTTCCAACTTTGGGATTAGTTGTTTTATACTTATTCTCCATATGGAGTGGAATGAAGATAATGAAAAATAGAGAACCTTTCCAGTTAAGATGGGCTATATTTTCATACAACCTAGCTTTGGTTATACTAAACTGGCACATATGCTCAGAGGTAAGTCAAATGCAGAAAACAGCATGCATAAATAATTTGGGGGAGGGGGACTTGTATATATCTAACTTAACTGTTCTTTTAAAAGTTTTAGACTGTTTTTTATAGGATGTGTTATCATCATCATGATAAGTAAAAACAATAGTGATGAAGAAATGGTCTGATTATCTATATTTTCTTTCTTTTATTTTCAGCTTTTTAGTGCCTCCTGGAAATTGAATTATAGCTACTCATGTCAAACAGTAAATTATTCATATGACCCAGATGAAATGAGGGTAAGTCGATTGTTTTGCAGCATGAGATGAGTTTTCATCAATAAAGTGTTTGTACTGGTATGTGAAGTTATTTTGAAAACATAAGAATTTAATTGGAGGTAATTTTTGAGACACTTGGTCTTCTATCAAGATAATGATCGAAAAGCATTAGCTTCTGAACTTATATTGTGCACACAAAGACCTATTTATGAGAGAATATAATATTCCAGAATTTGACACAAAAATTCTGATGTTGAAAAGTTGCAGAATGTACATTAAATGTATAATTTGCATTCATTTTCATATTACTGCATAACACTTTCAAATTTCTTTATTTTTTCAGATAGCTAAAGCCCTTTGGTGGTATTATTTTTCAAAGTGCATTGAATTCCTAGATACCATCTTCTTTGTCATGAGGAAGAAGAACAATCAAGTATCATTTTTGCATGTATACCATCATGCCACCATGTTTCCAATATGGTGGATCGGTGTAAAATGGGTTGCAGGAGGTCAATGTAAGTGTATGTTTTTAAAACAGAAAGAAAACAATTCGCCTTAATGTGAGAACCAGGCCGCAAGATGATCTTTGGCATTTTTAGCCGAAAACCTACAAAACCCAACACTATAATACAATGGGAATCCTCTTATGATGAAGGCAAAGTAAATATTATTCTAAGTAAAGTCTGATGGATTTACCTTTTAATACATATTAATACATACAACCCACAGAACATTTCCAATAAACATTCTCAAAATGACACCAGAAAGCAAAAAAAAGAAAAAAATCAAATCAACCAGATAGTAAACACAGACAGGCCTTGCCAATTTCAACATTTGTTTATTACAAACAGAGTGCTTTTCATGCATGCGCAGTTATTTAAATCCTGAGCTTATGTTTTTAAATTCTGGAGAACATTAAGTACAATAAGTAATTAACAGTTATATTTCAGTTTATTACTGTTTTGTATTTTGATTTCCCACATTATATCCATATTTTATGGAGTTGCAAAGACGATCTTATCTGAATTAATAGTTGATAGATTCTCTTTTTCTTTTCAGCATTCATGGGTGCAATGATTAATTCATTTATTCATGTAGTGATGTACACATATTATGGAGTTGCAGCCCTAGGTCCTGAGTACCAGAAGTACTTATGGTGGAAGAAGTATCTCACCAAACTACAGCTGGTAAGGGAGGTCTGATGGACATTGTTTCATTCGATCTTTAAATGTTTTATTTAATTGGGTATATTAAGCAGTCATTCTAGAATGTTTTTGTTATTATTATTATTATTTTATAAAGTCCATATTTTTATATAACACTATACTTAAGCATGTCTTTGTTACATATCATTTTCATGAATGTTTTTCAGTATGCTTTCCAAGGACTTAAAAAAAAAAAAAAAATATATATATATATATATATATATATATATATATATATATATATATATATATATACATATATATATCTTATTAATATGTTTGTTGATATGAGGAGTAACTTGTGGTTTACCATTATGTTTCTTACTAACATCTTTAACTATATTTTATGCCAAACAGCTTGTAGCATTAAGGCATTCTTCAGTAACACAACTGCACTTTGCACAATGGTTGTCTAAGTTGCTTAGGGGTATTAATATATAGAGAGTTCAGGAAGAGTGAAGGTTGCATGCTTGTTTCTGTTTTCTGCAGATCCAATTTTTTGGTGGGATGGTTTATGCAGTACAAACACTTTATGTTCAGTGCAAATACCCTCTCTGGATGACCTACACTTCAATGGGATATGGGGCCACTATAATTGCACTCTTCCTCAACTTCTACATACAAGAATATGTTCATAAAAAGAACCTCAAGGTAATTTTAGGTGTAGAAGCTTGCTTATTTTTAAATCAATTTGTTTCTTCTGTGTGTAGATACAGTTTGTGGTTGGCATGGCCCATGCAGCACAGTCACTGCTCCTACAGTGCCCATTCCCCTTGTGGATGCAGGTGGCATTGATTCTCTATGGAGGCTCAATTTTGGGCCTTTTCCTCAACTTCTATTTCCATGCCTATATCAAATCCAAACGAGATAAGCAGGTAGATATGATGTATTTTAAGACAGAATTAAACACGTGATTGTATCTATAAGAATACATTGTCATTTGTGAAGGGCATTTGATGATCAGTTGACCAATAATTACTGAAAATTCTGACATTTGTGAAATTTTTATTGTTAATTTTTCAAAATGTACAATTGTTATATGTTTAACATATGCAGAATTTACAAAATTGTACCCTTTATATATGTGTGTATATATGTGATAAAATTTTTGAAAAGGGACAATTTTTTCCAGTGTAGTAAGTAGCAATGTATATCTGGTCATATTCACCCTTACTTGATCCCTGATTTAATAAACTTTTCATGCAAATTAGTTGTTGTACTATCTTGAAAAGCAAAGCTTTATACCATATCTTATAAGAATTATTACTTTTTCCAGTATAAAACCCTGCATACAAATGGCAAGGGAGACACTAATGAAGGACATATAAATCAAAATGGTCACAGCACAAATGGACATGTGAAGAATGGATATATCAAGAATGGACATATGGCATCAAAAAAAGAACAGTAGAATGTCACTTTTGTGAAGTATTCTTTATGTTCTAGCTGACTGTAGGCTGCAGTATTGTATGCCCATAAAGATTTTTTTCATAGTGAATGCAAGTCCTAAAATTCAGGAACTTTTGCATGTTATTTTAAGCAATCCTTTTTGAAGCAGTGATATCTGTGCACAACTCTGTCAAGCCAAGAAGTTATAATGAGAAGGAGTAGAAACTGGACATCAATTATCTCTCTCGTCCAATCAGATCGCAGCATTCTTTTCAAAGCGGCGTCCTTTGAAATTCGATCCTCGTAACTGGTCTAATCCTCCGCTCGCCTCCGCGTGACTCAAGACGGAGAAGCTGAACCAGTGCGCATACGTCTTGATTTATTCATGTTTAATGCGAATATTTGGAAGTTATACTTAGAAAAACGCCAAGTCGAGCGATATAAAGGTGAGTGAGAGTTCATATTCTGATTTGAGCATTGTTTTATGTTCATACGGTGGCTGTCAGTCAAATTTGTCAGTGCAGAAAGCAGCGTTAGCTCGAAGATCTGAGGCCGATTCAGCGGGCCCTCCATGTTTAGGACTTTTTTCTTCTTAAGTGCGTGATGTATGCACATAATTTATGTTTTTCTGGTTAGTTAAGCACGTGCATCATTACAATACATCATATTGGTATTAAATGAATCAATCCTTTAGATGAAAAACATCGTTTCAAATAAACAACTTTTCATCGGACTTTTTCAAAATGGCGGGTCCCTAAATTGGTTAGAGACAGTTGGGTGACAGTTTGGGACAATTTTTGGTAATTTTAACGTGGTGTATGCATATAATTTATGTTTTTCTGGTTAGTTAAGCACGTGCACCATTACAATACATCATAGTGATATTAAATGAGTCAATCCTTTAGATGAAAAACATCGTTTCAAATAGACAACTTTTCATCCGACTTTTTCAAAATGGCGGGTCCCTAAATTGGTTAGAGACAGTTGGGTGACAGTTTGGGACAATTTTTGGTAATTTTAACGTGGTGTATGCATATAATTTATGTTTTTCTGGTTAGTTAAGCACGTGCATCATTACAATACATCACTTTGGTATTAAATAAATCAATCCTTTAGATGAAAAACATCGTTTCAAATAGACAACTTTTCATCGGACTTTTTTCAAAATGGCGGGTCCCTAAATTGGTAAGAGACAGTTGGGTGACAGTTTGGGACAATTTTTGGTAATTTAAACGTGGTGTATGCATATAATTTATGTTTTTCTGGTTAGTTAAGCACGTGCACCATTACAATACATCATAGTGATATTAAATGAGTCAATCCTTTAGATGAAAAACATCGTTTCAAATAGACAACTTTTCATCCGACTTTTTCAAAATGGCGGGTCCCTAAATTGGTTAGAGACAGTTGGGTGACAGTTTGGGACAATTTTTGGTAATTTTAACGTGGTGTATGCATATAATTTATGTTTTTCTGGTTAGTTAAGCACGTGCACCATTACAATACATCATAGTGATATTAAATGAGTCAATCCTTTAGATGAAAAACATCGTTTCAAATAGACAACTTTTCATCCGACTTTTTCAAAATGGCGGGTCCCTAAATTGGTAAGAGACAGTTGGGTGACAGTTTGGGACAATTTTTGCTAATTTTAACGTGGTGTATGCATATAATTTATGTTTTTCTGGTTAGTTAAGCACGTGCACCATTACAATACATCATTGTGATATTAAATGAGTCAATCCTTTAGATGAAAAACATCGTTTCAAATAGACAACTTTTCATCCGACTTTTTCAAAATGGCGGGTCCCTAAATTGGTTAGAGACAGTTGGGTGACAGTTTGGGACAATTTTTGGTAATTTTAACGTGGTGTATGCATATAATTTATGTTTTTCTGGTTAGTTAAGGACGTGCATCATTACAATACATCACTTTGGTATTAAATAAATCAATCCTTTAGATGAAAAACATCGTTTCAAATAGACAACTTTTCATCGGACTTTTTTCAAAATGGCGGGTCCCTAAATTGGTAAGAGACAGTTGGGTGACAGTTTGGGACAATTTTTGGTAATTTAAACGTGGTGTATGCATATAATTTATGTTTTTCTGGTAAGTTAAGCACGTGCACCATTACAATATATCATTGTGATATAAAATGAATCAATCCTTTAGATGAAAAACATCGTTTCAAATAAACAACTTTTCATGGGACTTTTTCAAAATGGTGGGTCCAAAATTTGATGACAGGGAACTCTCGGAATTTTTTTCAATTTTTTATTGCAATATGATGTTTGCAGAGTTTCGTTTAGGATATAGAGTTATATTTTGTAATGAATTCCGCACTTACTCATTTCAGGTTGAAGAGAATGCAGGTGAAAGATCTTTAGTTTTGCTGGCAGATGTACATGTAGCCATAATTGAACAGTCAAAATGATTGTTTCCAGCAGCAACTTGATGAGGCACAAGGCTCTGTTTTCTTACCACCACTAATATTAAACTATAGTGCACAAGAGGTCCAAGTTTTAAAAGGGAATTTAGTGGTCCAAGTTTTAAAAGGGAATTTAGTGTTCACTGGCTAATTGTCTAAAGTATAAAATAAAATAATCACCACATCAAAATAAAAACTAACCATTTTTGTATTGCTTTAATCACTGTTGGGTGTAACAATATTGATATATTTTCATTGCTGGTACTTCGTTTTAGATATTATACAAGTTGCTCGAATGTTGAAATAAAGCAATATCAATCAATGAAAATATTTCTTTGTTTTTTTCTTCTAATGATTTTAAACTATCAGTCTACTATTAGTTGGCCTCATGTAATAGACAAAGATATAAACAAAAATATGTATTAATGAAATTTTATATAGAATCATACTAAGTGCAATAACTTATTTACATTTCCCCAATTTTCCTGTTTAAGCTCTACCTGGTATATAAGCAATAATGTGCCAAAAAAGAAAGAAACGAGGCTGGCATACGGAAATTGCAATTACTACTGTTTTGTGTACACGGCTGTGAATTGAATGTGTCATTCCAAGATGAAGGGAAATTTCCTTTACACGACAAAAATAATTTAAGATAAATATGAGACTTCTACAGGTGCAAATTTTAGCGTTGAAGGTGGGTTTGTGAAATTGTTCTCATACATTCTTGATGTGAAACTAAATTTTGTATAACTGATCGGCTCTAGATCAAATGAAGGTGTATCTCGCATAATTTGAGTTTTATTTCCTGAAATGGTTGCGTCCAGGCTTGAAATCTCTCTCTACACCTTTCTGTAGTCCCACCATGTTTTCTCTGTGAGATTATTAGAGACTTCGCGAGGCTTTATCCCAATTGGCTGAAGCAACCCACGTGAATGGTCTTTTGAATATGTATTAGGCACAAGCTCTCCCTAAGACCACAAGCTGGGTAATTATTAGGATTAAGCCCGTTACGAGGATAGGATGAAAGGAAACCCCTTGTTTCTACTCCTTCTCATTATAACTTCTTGGTCAAGCACATGATCAACTTTATGTGAACAGTTGCAGCCTCTACATTATGAAATATTTGTTGTTAATTGATATAAAACTAGTTTTATTTTTTTTTTTGTAAGCAATAATTATTTTTAAATATTAGTGGATAGCATGATTTCTTTTTTATTTGAATGGAAAATCCTGTTTTTAAAACTTCTTGCGGTATGTTTCATCTTCCTGTTCATGACTTTGCTTTTGAGATGAGTAGGTGAAATAAAGGGCCCAGTGTGTCAGTGTATAAGTCTTCAAATAACATACATGTCTTCATGTATGTAAGCAACTTTGTCAATTCTGTGAACAGATTATCTAGTCTATTGAACAATTATCTTGTATGATATTTTTTATGATGTTAAATGCAAGCAAACAAAATCTTTGGCAGTTACCTTTGTCTCAGTGCAATTCATGATTAAAACAGAGATGCACTCAGAGAGGCCAGACCTCCATCAAGGTAGCTCAGTTCTCATTATTTACTAATTTTAATTAATCAATTAAAATTAAATAATGGATCAATGGAATCAAAGCAGTTGTAAGTTTGGTACTCTCTGACTTTTCTGGAAATTTTAATTAAAATCTGCCCATATCCTTTTGAGTGAAGCCATCAATTAACTTACCAACAAAGGCAAAAATATAACCTCCTTGGCAGAGGTAACAATGGTAGTTAAAACTTTTGTTGTTTGCAATTGTCAATAAATTTTGTCATACAATTGTTCATACCAAGTGCATTATGTCAGCATTTTTTTGTTATCAATTTATTTAGAAACTTAGAATGTTAAATATGGCCAAGGATATCATGCCAAGAATGCACAACCTATTTGTATTGCATTGTTAAAAAGTTCTTAGATGTACATTCCAGTTTTGTAACATGAGCATTTTCTTGTATTGATATAATACATGTATTTTTTTTGTCATATTTAATAAATATTAAAAAATGAATTAGACCATATTATTTCTCATGAGTTTTTATGAAATGTTATAGATATTTAATATGTACAAGACTACGACTGTAAAGGGACACCTACACTGGGCAAATTATTAGGCAATTCAGGCAAATTAATAGTCATTTAATGCAGTCCAAGCACTGTTCACTTGCATGACGTAACATTTCAACTTTTTACCAACTATGCAATTTGAATGGGGTGGACTTCACATTGATGCAGTGCTATAGATATAATTCGCAAGACCTCCCAAAAATCATCCCATATATTTTTGATGATAACTTGATATTACAGTCAAAATATTTGCTCAATCTGTTTTTTTTTTTCTGCTCAAATCAAACCTTACACATTCAGTTAATAACATCTGAAAATTTAAATGGAGGTTACTTTCATAACGGACCAAGATATTGCATATGAATAAAAAGTTTATTCTAACAGCTATTCATTTCATATCATTTTATCAAGTAGCAAAATAATTTAGGAAAATCAGCGACCAGTCTTGCAGATTATGTGCAAATAGGTGAATAAAAGATCGCGGTCATTATTTTTGAAACTCGATACAATTTTGGATTCTATTTATTTATTTATCGAGGGATATAATTATTACTTTTAATATAAATACTGGGCAAGCTGTAGACAGGTTTAAGAAATAGTATGGCTATTATAAATCTACTGTCTCTGCTCAGGCTGTTTGACACGTCACTTGGTCCAATGGAAAAAAGTGGAACAATAAATACTTGAAACATCGAGTTGCAAACAACTAAAATATATAGCGTTTGATTGATTGATTGATTGATGCTTCTTCAATAATGTTTCTTAATCATTATAATTTAAACTGCCTATGTTTTCAAATTTTGCAGGAAAAATTGAAATGGAGAAAGGGGCATTTACTTGTACCAAATATAGGCTAACACCGTCCAGTCAGGTTATATTTCCTACTTAGCTAGCGCTTTTATTTTGTCAAGAATGCTTCTCAGTGAATACTACTAACTTTCGTATTTTTTTCAAGTTAAACGGCTTTTTAAATTTGGAAATTAAAACACGTATAACTAATTTTATTCTGTGTTGACAATAAAATCCACTCAGCAACACGCTGATAACCATCATTTTATGGAAGCGAATGCACGTATATTGTAAACAGCAATAACCTATCAATCCAACATACTACACCAATATGACATTTGTCACTGAAGAGATTTCTGATTTTGGCCTTAATGTGTGCAGTATGTGTGATCGCGTGCCAAACTTCTGCAGTTGTGCAGTTGTGCACGAGCTGCTGCATTTGAAAAAGAATCCTACTAACCATATGATTTGTAACATTTTAAAATTACAAGCAACAAAGTATATCCCCATGGCATGAGGTCGTCGGGCCGATTGCACATTTCTGCAAGATAAAAGCTTTATCATGGGCCTAATCACCTTGTTGATGAAAAGAAAAAATAAATAAATGAATAAAGCTAAAATTTCATCTATAAAGAAAAACTTTTATACGAAGTTTAAGTTGATCTTTATATATGTATTTTTTGCTTTATTTATTTATTAGCAAAAGCGACGCGTCGCCCTCAGGCCAACGCGCAGAACAGATCTCGACGAGTCTTACGAGCGGTCGAGATATTCTCCGTAATTAGTTCTTTTTTTTTTTTTTTTTTTTCAAATTG
>NW_019773992.1:491940-508723 GCF_001039355.2 Lingula anatina
ATTCTGACACTGTGCTGGGTTGATAATTGGAATCATTTTCACTTTAGTTTTCTGACTCAAGCACAACAGCAATCATACGAAAACATAAAAGAGCCTGTGTTTATAGACTGAAGCAAAATTGCCAATAAAAATACATGCATCGAGGATATATCTGCTGCAAGTGATACCTAAGTAAGCATGCAGTATGTGTGGTTATACATACAAACATACCAATACGTACCCTCTGTGGTCCCACTAACAATTCTCCTTGTCCTAGGTGATTGAATACGACAGCTTGTTCTCCCTCGCGTACCGTTTTAAACTTCATTTCTGCTGCCTATCTACAGATGTAACAGAATATATTATTTTCCTTTACTGGTATATAAACACCCTTCTCGTTAACAGTATATAACAAGTCTGTATGTAGCAGAAGAAGGCGGTTAATTGACTTATATCGTCCTTGTGATACTGCAAGATCAATTTTACATTTTACAATTTATAATTTTAAATTAAGAAAGCAACTAACCCAGCCCTGTTCAGGCTGTTGTGGTGAATATCAGTTAGAAGAAGTAGTCAAAATAGTAAGATTTCGTAGTTTCTCTCACCTGATCAGTGTACGAAGCTGCACCTGATAATTGTATCTTATAATCGTGACCGACTATTAATAGAGTGATTTAACTAAAAATAGTCTTGACGCCGTTGACTCACTAAGTTAAACAATAGCAGTGCACGCTTTTCAAGTCTCCGCGATAAAAAGGGCGCAATACTAACGTCACACTGACGTCACGTTGTTGGGCTCTATTGTCGACCTATTCAATGCCAGTCCGGGAGCCACCGGTCTGCCGCTAGGTGGCTTTTAAACAAACCGGAAGTCTTACACTTTTGAATCGGCTAAAATTTTAGAGATTTATAGGGTGTCAGAAACGATGCAATATCTCGACTATAAACGTACTCAGGGACACATTACGTACATTGACATATTGAGAAATAAATTTCGAATGATGTGAGATGCACCACGAGTTAATCTAGAGCCTATTTAGTGTTAAAAAACTAGTTTGAAATCGAAAATTTACGAAAGCTATAACGGAAGTTCATCTTTAACTGTGATCTTTGTATCTATAAAGGCCTCCGCACAACTTTTAATTACCAGTAAGTTGTAGCACATTTATTCAGCTTTCTGTCAATGTAAGCATGTAAAGAACTTTACCTTAAGCTGTGAATGGCACAAATCAATTCACGGCCATGTGAGCCTGAAAACACTCACTTACGATATCCGCATATAAGCCTCGCTTTGGCTTAGTGCTTTCTCATGAGCTTCAGTCTCGTTTTAGTTTTTCCTTCACACAGTATTACTTATATAGAGCAACTGAGTATTGGGGACAATGAAAATAATTTTTTTTCTTGGCACTTACCACGGTGCTAATACAAACGAATTTTAACTTTTTTTACATTGTAAATAAGCCCTTTTATTACATGAGGCCAAACCTTTCATTAAATATGAAAAATAACAAATGAAAGGCAATTTACATATAATCACATTGTTATATTTTATTTTAATTATACATAAAATTCAACTAGTCTGAAATATTTTACCAGTGAGACATGTATGTTGCAAAATTGTTATTTTACATTACATTGTACATTAATTACCCAGTAGGTGATAATTTAATGCTACCTTACTTGATTGGTACACATTTATATATATTTAACCATCTAATACACAATTCCCCTTTACAAAGTGGACCGGTTCAATTTTTACAAATAATACAATTTCAAAAATTTTCCCAGATTTGTCAGATTAATTTTCTTTCACTGATACAAGGTACCAATCCATATTTGCATTTGAATAAACTTGTTTTATTTTGAAAAGTAGATAATATCTATAAGCTACACATATATAGAAAAAACCTGCACAGTAAAAATAAAACAATGTATTGTTAACTTAGTTGCACGTACCTTACACTTTTAACTAACTTCATGTGGTTAAAACTTAAAATGATTTCACAAACTGCATTTCTATTTACTGATAACCAATAACTATTAATATAAGCAACAGCACAGCTCAAAAATATATTTTTGCATCCCTTAGAAGTATCGCAGAGATTGTGCTGTTCATTGCCACACAGCATTTGGTAATGATGGGTGCTTTTGTTATGATAATTGCAGGTCAAGGCACAGCAAAAGGAATAATCCTGGTCCCATTCATGCTATTTAAGCCTAGAAAAAATAATAAAGTTTTCAATAGAATATCATTAAAAAAATTCTAACTACATTTATCAAATGCTCACACACATACACACTGAAATTAATAATAATTTATTGCAATCTTTGTAATAGGTAAACTGTAACAATCAATCTTAAACAGCACTATATTTACAATCAATCTTTACCTTAAGGCCGGTGATAGGGTTAAATACGCTTAAAATCATGTTTTTGAGTTAATTGTGTGTTTATATTAATCAAAAAAGTATCTAACGTTGGATGTAATAATTTTTATGAATTTGCATCGCAAAATGTGTCTTTTGATGAGTTTTTCAACCGGCACGCGCCCCAGTCAGGCTGACAACTAAGCCACGCCTCTGTTACTAAGGGCCGTTGCCATGAGGGGGTCGGAGCACAGTTAATGAGTTATAAGCCGATTACGTGTGCGGTAATAGGTCATAAGTCTTACATCAGCTTAGCAGCTAAGAAGTCTAGCTAGTACACTATAGGGAAGAGAAAAGTTCGTGTTAAAAGTCCATTTCCTGNGGACACTGTACTTAATTCCCGTCTTTAATTGGCCTTTTGGGAAGTTTGTTTTAATTTTTTATAAAAACTTATAAGCCCAGGGCTTTGTTTCTATGACTTTGGTCCTTTTACTATCAGTCACCTTAAACTGCACTATTTATACTTAATTCAAAACAGTAATTATAAACAAAAATCATCTGAACTGAACTTTGGGCAAAGTTGCACACTATCATCAATTAAAAACCCAATTTGAATCAAAGCATGAAAATATTAGAAAACATGCATATAATATGCAAGTCAGAGCACCACATCACTATCATATGCCCTCATCATTGAAGAGCCTGTTTCATTTAATGTACATACACACATACATATATTATTCACCTTTTTTAAACTTGCATTTTTATGACATTCTTCTCCTCAAAACCCCCAACCAATGCAATAAAACTTATTTTGTGTTTACACGTTTTTTCTAAAAAATTAACACAATACGTTTAACCCCCCGCCCCCAGCAAAAAAGAAAACATGTTTAAAGCCATAATTTAAGATTCATATCTTTTAAAACATGCCTATGGTTAGTTTACAATACTGAATCTTTAACAACTACTGGTACCAATGCCCCCCCACCCCCACCCCCCTCCCGCTTTGCAAACCAGCCGCTTTGCAAACAAGTGCCGGTAAACCACCATATGCACATACGTATACGTATGCAGGTTGGATGACAATGTCATTTTGCAATCAACTTCATCTTTTTCACATTAAAACACGAAAAAAATGCATGAGAAGCCAATATTCAAACATTTCACTTATACGGTGACATTCATTCCATACATGAGACCAGAACGCCACTGCCATCACTCGATCAACTAAATGATAGGTACCCGGCACGGTGAATATACAGCTTGTTGGAAATGTTGAAATTCTACAAATTACAGGCCATCGCACATCTTAAAAATTTTATATGTTCAAAAAATATTGCCAAACTATGAAAAAACAGGAACAGATAAAGAAAAAACCCTTAAGCTGCATTTGGCACAGTTCAAAAGTCAATGTTTACAATGACGTTTTGTCTGCGGCCATTTTGCTATTCGCCAGTAACTTTAGAGAATACTCAGTGAAATCAATACACGAACACTCCTTCGGTGTATAAAATGTAACTTAAACATATACTGTATTGTCCTGTCAAATTCATTAGTATTTAAATCAACTGTTCATTGCACGAACACATGTGCAACTTACCTGTCTCTATGCCTTCGTCTCCCACCAAATTTTATTAGAGTTACCACTCCACGTTTTGAAAACGAGGCCAAATCTAATGTTTTCCAAAATAACCGTCAAATGAGCCGGTGGCTCCCGGGCTGTGATAACTAGGTCTAAAAACGTTTCCAATTTTAAATAGATCGACGTGATTGCTCATATTGTGCCTTGACCAACATAGCTTTTAACTTTTCTACAACAGTCTACTTGAGAGATCAGCGGCAGTGATCACCTCGACCCCTAGGCTACATCTGGCCCGCACACGGTGAGCATTTGGCGCGCGCCACTTGCGCTGCGCCGTTTTCTCATCGTGTGCGGGGCTATTTTGGTGAGATTTTTGCCTCTCGCGCGGCTGAGCAAAGCACCCCGCACACGGTGAGCAATTGGCGCGCGCCACTTGCGCTGCGCTAGATGCTCGGGCTCCTCAGCTCCCCTCAAACGATGCGCTCTTTGCTCAGCAGAGATGCCTCCCGGCCTGCCCCTATCGGACGCACCGCGAACTGTGGGATCATGTGATTAAGGAAACATTAGATATTTATTGTTTTTCTGAAAGTAATGGCAAATGGTGACCACGTTAATCAATCAGACTAACTATAATTGTGTACATTTTTGTTTACTTCGCTGGGGGCTGCCATTTTTGTTTGTTTCCGGCTACTGGCACATGCGCATTGTTAGCATGGCGTGAGCAATCGGCGCTTGCACCCCGCACACGCTGAGACATTTGCCTCAAGAGACCAAAAAAAATCAAACACGTGAGAAATTTTGCTCAGCCGCGCGTGAGGCAAAAATCTCACCAAAATACCCCCGCACACGATGAGAAAACGGGGCAGCGCAAGTGGCGCGCGCCAAATGCTCATCGTGTGCGGGCTCCTTCACGTGTTTGATATTTTATATTCCCCCCCCCCCCACCCCAGGGTTTTTTGTAGCGAAAAAAGGGTCGACAAGAGCGTCGTGGTATTTGGTGGACTGAAGGTAAGACAGGCCACCCGATAGTTGGCTGCTACGTGTGAGTCGAAGTAGACAAAATGGCATCGACCGAAATTACCTTTTTTAGATTTGGTAGTAGGAAGCATAGGCCTATCTTTGCTTCATTTTTTAACAATTCTGAGAAGTGTTCACAATGCTTAAATTTTCTGAGAGTAAATAAAGACACGCTGTTTATTTGATATTTGTTTTATTGATTGCTATACCAACAGAATGTATGAAATAACCTTAAATAGATTTGGTAATATGCAGCATATATATATATATATATATTCATGACTTTTTACCTTTCTACGAAGTAGGCCCTATTCACAATGCTTTAATATTTTGAGAGCATGGATAAAGACATGTTGTTAGTTTGATACGTGTTTCTGTGGTAAATTAGTGTTTCCAGCTGTGTACTGAAAACATAACTTTTCTTAATTTTTTTTTTTTTTTTTTTGGACTCTTTTTTTTTTTTCGCCCGCTCGCACCGATTTTGGGGTCCCCAGAGGATGTCATCCATAAAAATAAAAAAGTGTGGCCTAAACATGATCACCTGCATCACTGCTGTCACTCAGGGTACAAAATGAGAAACAGTGCTCGTAAATAGTCTTTCATCAGACAGCATTGCAGTTGGTAATAAACATGTCTCAAGCGTGATATTGTTGAGGCGCATCGCAATGTACATGTGGTACGAAAGTTCTTTGACTTGGGTATTTGCTGGTCCAAAAGGAACTTATTATTTTTCGGATCAATGAGAAATTATAAATAGCTTTTGGACTGACATGTCGCATCCTTCAGCTGCATAACTTTGATAAATATTAAAAAGTACATTACCAGTTATGAGTTTATAAGGGAGAAGTCACACGTGTCCGTGGAAGAACTTTCCGTCACTTGACACTGTCACAGCAAATAATTGCCTTGCACATATTATTAATGTACTGGTTTTGCCATCATTGTTTGTCAGATAACAGCCAAATCAACATACATTTTTTTCAGTGGATCATGATCATATTTTAGAAATGTTTCACCAGTTATAATTTTGGTCATTATTGTACTACGTTACAAGCATTAAAAGGGTTGTATTAGTGCATGGCCTTTCCCAGTTTAGAAATACATACATGTACTGAACATCAGTTAATTGATATGTGCCATTTCATTTTGTGAATTGATTTTTCTTGAGAATCCTGTATATCATAGAGTATTGGTTTGCTATTTCCAAATTTTTCTTACCTATATTCATATATGTACATCATTTGTATTTATAACATGAAGGGTGACTTTAAAATATATTAACATCAGGAATGACAAAAGAAAACAGTTTATTTAAATTACATCATCGATTTTACCGTCAAGGTTGATGATCCAAAGACATCCTCAAATAACAGTAATAATAATCAGGGTCACATAATATCATTTTATTATCACAGTCAGAACATGACATCTCTGAGAATACTTTATCTAATACCCGATTCAAAAGCTAAAATACATAGGACAATACCACGTTTACTTTCTCATTTCTAAAATGATATTTACAAATCTGAAAGTCAGATGTAAAAATTCAACTTTGCGAGAGCACAAAATAACATATAAACCACCTTCGGTAGTGCAGAAAGTTTTTTAAATGAATCACTGATATCCTAAGTCTTCCAATAATATGGATATTACCATTTTAAATTATACTTTGTACATTAAATGAATTAAACTTGTATCCACTAATATCACTCACAGCAGACTGAAGTTCAGCATCTTAATACTCTTGTCAAGAGCTACATACATGAATTTAGAGTCAAATAACAAAGAAAACACTGGGCTGCTGTCTCTTGAAGTGTAATACATCTGGAAACAAAAGACAGATGTAATTATTAGTAATTACTGATAAATGGAATATTACAAACCGGGTCAGATCTAAAACAACCATTTTTATTCAAATTTAATTTTTTTCTCTTGCCAGACATTAATATAAATTCTGATCATCATATTGTGCTCACCTGAACTGGTTTGGTCATCCGTTTGTCCCACAGTCTAACCATTCCATACCGTGCAGTCCCAGCCAGGATAGAATTATACCCATCACTTCTAATACAGTAGATAGCTGAATCATAGGGCTCTTCCCACTCTGCCACACTGGAAAATAATACAGATAAAGAAATAAAAATTCATGCCTGTTCAGTTTATATCATATGCTTAAGTATAATACTTATAATATAAAGTTGGGCACCAGAAATCATAAACCATATTCTGTTGCCTAGAGGTATACTCATTTTTTGAAAATTTTTTGTATTTAAAAAATACAATTATTATCAGATCTTCCACGGATCCTAATTAATCTTAAAATTTTTTAACAAATGAAAAAATCCCTCTTGCAATTAAACATCAGATAAAACTGTGACTTCTCAGCAAGAGAAAGTTATTACTAAAATGGGATGTACCGTGTCTTTGAAAACATACACAGTGTATCCTATAAACAGAAAGATTATCAACATCAATCCAACATACTGTTTCTGTAATATACACCAGTAAACAACTACATACCAACTCTCTGTCCTGGTGTCCCATAAACGAATGTATGTGTCATACCCACAGGATAGCAGCTCATTAGGGGACTCAAACTGGACGTCTTTAGCACCTGCTCCTTTACGGTGATTAGTGTGCAGCAGACAGGACAGGTGTCCACTGAAAGGGCAGATGACAAGAACTAGTGACAAACCAATGAATCAACACATGTAGTGTACAGCTTGAGACGTGATAAAAACTTTACAAGTGGTATTTTCGCTGAAATAGAGCCATACTTATTTGTAGCTACACTGAAATACAGCCATTCTACTTTGATTGCAAATATATTCTTAAACCTTTATTGTTTTAGTTTTAATACTTTCGCATATGTATTTTGTACTTTTTGTTTATTATGCAGATGCAAAGCTTTCTCCAACTCACGTGTTCATGTCCCACAGTCTCAAAGGAGATACATGCCCACAACCAGCTGTGCCACTGACAAATGTCCTAGAAAGAACAACAAAGAACACACATGACATTAAGCTAAAGTACAAGCAACAAGATACATTTAAATGATAACTAACATTGCAATGTCAACAATATCTCTGAAGGACAGTTTAAATTGAAATCTGAAATTAACTAGTTTATCATATCTGAATATAACTAGCATTACCTCCTCTTAATCTTACAATTAAAAATAAATAAATACTTATAAAAATAAAGAACTCTTGATATTCTGGATCCTGCATTCTTAAGCATAATATATCTGAACCTGTATTCTGTACCTGTGATCAGGACTTATTGCCACGGACCACACCCTCTCCTGAGCTGTGATGTTACATCTCAACATGTCCCCTTTTTCAACAGACATGGACCAAATCTAAAATAGGATTTGAGTGTACAATGAGGTGTTAAAAAACGCGAAATTTAAATTTACATGAGTCAAGAAAATTTTCTTTCTACATTAAGCAAAAAATTGGCTCATATACTGGTAGATACAGCTTATATGACTACCAGTATATAGCCATACAAAGAAAAAGTGATAAACATTTGTGTGAACAGAGGTGGGCAACCTTGATTGGCAACCAATGAGGTGAAATTATAAGATCTTGAATGATTTGATAGCTTTAACATTCAATTTGGGAATAGTTTTTTGCCTTTTTTCTTGCATAATTTTCCTTCCATCTTCCTAGATCTTGATAAAAAATTACCTTCAATCTGGAGTCTCTTGATCCTGATACTATCAGATCACCCCGGGTGTCAATGGCACTGACTTCATCATCATGTGCCCCTGATATACAGTACAAGCCAGACCCAGTGTTTGTGCTCCACACACATATACGGCCATCACTAGAAATACAAAATTATAGGTTCTAAATTATTATGATGATCAAACATTAGATTACATTAAACAGGACACTGCATCAATACTACATAGGTTATACATCTGTAAAACATATTGTAGGAAAAATCGTGAGGAAAAAAAAGTTGCTGACTAAACACAACCCAGGATAAAGACAAATACCATGCTAAGTATTTTATTTTTATATATTACATATACTATGTAACATATAAAAATAAAATACTAAAACCAGAGTATCACTGTACTGTATGTAGATCACCAGTACACTAGTGATAAGACTTGAACTAGTTTACTTTTATTTTTTGGCAAAGTATATGTAATGAAGCAGTATTATTTGTGTTTTCCTTCAGTCTCTTCAGTCTTGCATGCTCACCCCCACCAATGGATAAAAGAATGCCATATATTAGCATTTCAATTTGCACACAAATGGTTAACTTACGTTCCCCCACTGACCACTCTATTATCCCTGCTGACAAATCTGCACACATCATCTGTATGTCCAGTTAGAATTTTATCCTTGTTCTCATGCAGCACACCATTTCTTCTTTGGCTGAAGCATCTTATCATATTTCTCTGGGTTATCCATATGTGTGTGTTATCTCTGTGCATCCAAGGTAGCTGCCTGAATGGAAAATAAAAAAACATTGATGTTCTATTCTAGAAGTTATTTTAATACTTACAAATAAACTGAAGGACTATCCATGACAGTTGAACATAGTATACATTTGCTTTACTTGGCACAAGAAAGGGGCTATAAAATACTGTTCTTTTACATATATATATATATATATATATATATATATATATATATATGTATGTATGTATGTATGTATGTATATTTTTTTTTCAGTTACCTTATTTTAAATTTTAGTACAGTATTTTCTTGAAAAATTCCCTTCTTCCAACTGTGCGACAATCTGCACTGTTCTTTTAAGTTTGGCTTTGTGCAATTTCTCCTGAAATAAAAGAGAATGGACTTTGAAGGCACGTTTCTTCCTTTCAGTGCAGTGACGCTTTCATGAATCATTTATTTCAGGTAACCTGATATTGGAGGGAAGATAGTAGACTTCATTATAGACTGGTACAGTGACACTGGCAAGGAAACCGATTCAATATTTTATTGTTAAACTTCACGCAAGTACTGTACTGTAAGGCTTACCCATGTCCTCCCCTCCTCCTTGGGTTAGGATCTTCTATCAAAGTCACTTTGAGACTATACTTTCTCCAGACAGAGTCTTCTGACACCAAACCCCATATCTTCTTACAGACACAACTGAGTCTTCCAAGTGAACTTTTGTCACAGTAGGACAGGACCATCAACAAGACATCCTCAGGAAGGAGCAGAAATGCAGATTGGTCTTCGTCCACGCCCGATTCGCCCGTCATCTCTTGAGGTGGCGGGGTTAAGGTTGTTTAAAAATGAACGTTTAAATATCAAACTTGCTGTTGTGTTCAAAACAACGTCGTCTCGCATCTTGTGTAATATTATTAGCAATATAGGTGTTGCGAAATTACAACTCCAACAAGGAAGCCATATTGTTTAATGTAGGTCACGTAGCATTTTGGATCAGTAAGCGGAACACACTTTTTAATATATTTTAACATATAATCTAGAAGTCAATAATTATATTAAGAATATATTTCTCCATAAAGTCATTATATGCTGGAGAAATATACGACTTTTGTTGATAGGGACCTTAATTTCAAAATGATTACTAAAGCAACAATCTTTGTTTCATATGACTGCGACTCCAAATATAAACAGAGCAATGTGCAGCTAGGTACGTGTTATATCATATGTCTCTAAAATGTCTTTAAATCTTTTCTTTGATTTCAGATATGTCAGCTTTCAATTAGCCATGCTGAAAATTTGGATAGTGTGCTTTTACTGTTTGTTTTATGTTATGCAGTCATTGTGCAACGTTCTTCTAATGTATGTAGGTCAGAAGTCCAATTGTTTACCTATAAATTTATGCTGTACAAATGTATTGTTATGTTGTGTCAAAGTACGGAGTATATGCGCTGAAACAGTAGGAATACATGGCATATTTAAAGCTCAACAAGGATGTATTTATCCCTAGACTTCTGCTTGATATGAAATTGAAGTTTAAAAGGGGAATGCAATTAACCTCAGAGTGTCTGTATTTACTCTTAACTGTAAAATGCTACATTGTATGAATCTGGTTTTGCACTTTTTAGCTAAGTTTTACTTAGATTCTCTCTGCTCTTGGGTCACAATTGAAATATCTGAAAGATGCTAATTTTTTCCTTATTCTATGCATGTAATATTTTAAATGAATTTCTTTCGGATTTTACAGGTACTACAGGTAGCGTTGACAATCGATAAAGCCTTTCCAATGGAATGGATAATATCCCAGTGAAATATGGTCTACCACTCATAGCTGTTGGAGGTGTTGTTTTAATTGTGTGTCTTTTATTTTGCTGCTACTTATGGAAGTAAGTTGAAGAATACTAGTTATTAAGGGTGGTGCAGGCAGGGTGAAAATGGGGAGAATGGCAGAGATGCAAAAATAGAAATATTGGGCAAGGACAATTTTACTGGGATGGTAGGGCACAGTGATGGAAAAATAGTTTGGATCTGTTTTGTTGGCTTGTAAATCTGTTTATTAATTTTTTGGGGAGAGAGCTGGATTGAGGGAGATAGGCGTACATCTGAAGCCAATGAGGAACAATAATATAATAGCATGCCCTACTGTGCCACATGGATCTGTCATTGCTGTAGTAAAACCAGTGATCTTGTCATATGTGTACTTAACCATTTATTCCATTCATAAAATTAGTGTTTCATAGATGAATAAATGCATTGCAGTCATTCAGGTGTATCATTTCATGAGTTTTGCCTTGTAACTTTTGCTATTTATTTATTTATTTATTTATTTATATTAAATATGACAAATACTTGAACAAGCCATAAATTATGCTAATAAATTACAAATCTAGAGTTCTTAAATGAAATTTTATATTTTCTGCAGATATACCTAAATCATGTAATATTAATAATATATAATTAATATTTTAAGGCTCAGAAGAGATGCAGTTAGAGAGTTTGGATATAAAATGGTAAGTGACTTTGTGGTAATCATAAAGCAGCAACGCAATTAATCTGATAGCCTGATATTATTTCAAAACAGTGGTTGACTGTTTATAACATGTATGTACTTAAGTTGATTAAATTTTTTTTCGTCTGTGTAATGTTCGAGAGTCAATGACCATGTGTTATGGTTCTAAAGACTAGTTACTTCTACTATTTGAAAATAAAATACACCTTTGCCTGAAATTGCATGCTTCTGTTTGGCTAAAATGGTTTGCTTTATACATATTAGACAGTTATTTCATATATTTTATACTTATGTGTTTCTTCTAGATCGTTCTTATTCGTCTTAGTGACTGATATAATGACTTGGTTGTTTAATTAACATTGAACTTCTTTCAAGTATTTTGGCTGGTGATACAGTTGTATGAACTCTGTAGATTAGCCTGCATCTCTAAATCCTTAAATGACTGTTTCTTTTATAGGTTGTTTTCAAGGAAAAGAAAAAGAAAAGTTTCCCCAATGATGTAAGTTGAAAAACCTTAGTTTGAAAAGTGTTAGGCCCCATTCAGAATAGGTGATCCGAGTACTTACTAATCCGCCAACTAAATATGGCCGACCACAGTTCAAAAGTGATACCTCTGATTCCTGATGGTCTCTCTATTCTGAATGGGGCCTAACACTTTGCAAACTAAGGTAATTTCTGTCAGAGTTTCTAGGAGGTCGGAACCTAGCTAAGGCATGTTTCCTAGAGCTTGATCTCACAAGATATTCAGGTGCATTTTCCAGATTTTCTTTTCAATTTTTTCTCCTGCTTTACAAACCTAGGTATTTTAATTTCAATTTTTTTTTTTTTTTTTTGCAATTTATTTACTTGAAATGTTTAAGGCTTACTTGAAATATTTAAGGCATATAATGGTTAGCAATCACAAGACTTTCTTTGGGTTGAAAAAATGTTGATCCCCTTTACCGCTTAATGGTACTCTTAACATTAATGTTTCAAAATACAGGTATTTAATGTGTTTTTTCAAGAACTCCAGGATTGCATTAATATTACAGTTGGTTTTCTGTAAAAAAAGATATTTCTGATGCGTGATATATACTAGTAAGTAAACAGTGGTTACCACATTGATGTCATTTTGTGATTTTACCCTCTTAAAAATGAAAGTAGACTCAATGTTGTTGCCCCAGAGTATAGTATAATATTGTGAGAAATCTGTTTCTATTAAGGTGTGCCCAGTTTGCCTTGATGAATTCAAACTGAAAGAAAAGATAGCACTGTGCCTATGTAGGCATGCATTTCATCTCAAGTAAGTGCAGACATTGCTTGGCACCAAGAAAATAAACTAAACATAATACTGAAAGAATTTTTTTGTAAAATGCAAACCACTGTTTATAAATACTTAACATTTGGTCTGTAAGGAGTTCTGCATAAACTGAATGTGATGAAAATTTTAAAAGGTAAAAATTGATTAAATAAAACATGACAGATGTAAAACAAATTAGTTCACTGTTATACATACCTACATTCTTAGCATAACCAAGATAATTAGCAGATATGATTGCTAATGAATTTTTGTATATTCTTTTTTATTTTTCAGGTGTCTTCTTCAGTGGCTGGAGCAAAGAAATTCTTGTCCGATGTGCAATACTCAAGTTCGCAGGAATCCCAATGAACGCTCTGGACTTGTAGCCAATGCGGATTCTTATGCATAACATGTTTATGCACTTATCTTGGATATAAAGAAACTGAAGTGTTTTTAAAGATGATTATCATTTTACAGATTGCATTTTAATTTTAAAATAGGAGAAAATGAAAAAAAAAACATATTAGTTTATTTAATTATATTATTTTTTAATTACTTTTGTAAAAAATGTAGAAATAATTAACAACATCTTCGCATATTTCTGTGCATACTGCTGAGTGAACCTTTAGATTGAAATAGAATGTAGGAAGTTTAAGAGATGGTGAAGTTCTTGACAAATGAGTCCAGAAGTTGTCCCGATAAGGTTTTTATATATGTTATGGTCAACTGGCAACTCAAACTGTTTCAAAGTAATTACTGAAAGAGACAACTGTTTTCATTGTCTGATGAGAACATATTTGTATTTTTAAAATGTTCTATAATTTAGTGTTTTGTTTTGAAAATTGATATTTCAAATGATGCACTTTTCTTATTGTAAGTTATGTTTTGGTTGGTATGGGACTGGATTATCCAACGAATGGTATAAATACAACTGAAGTGGAGAGAGGTGGAGACTGTACGTGTGTCAGTGAGGAGACGGTGTTCATTTCACATTGACTGACAAAATGTGCTGTCTCAACTTGCCTTGCCGAGGAGGTTCCAGGTCAATTTCAAAACTTGTTGCCAGATCGAATTACAATGTTCTAGTAACTATTAAATGGAACCTTATTATCAAGTTTTATGTTCAGAGCATTCTGTTACACATTTTGGCCTTTGTTTGGCAGATGTCATCATGTGGCATATGCACCATATGGGATTGCCCAAAAATTTTGCCCGCAAGGGGCACCTTGGGGGAGTAGTCCAGACCCCCCTCCCCCCCCTTAATGTTAAAATATACAATTTAAAAGACCTGATACAGTTGACACTTGTTCTCCCCTCCCTCCTTAAGAAATTATTTAGTAAGTTAAATGCTCAGTTTGTTTCAAGACCTTGAAAGATTACGTGAGATAAGAGATTGGAGCAAAATCAGTGTAATAGTGTTCTCCATTGAAGATGCAAAACGTGTGTTCCTCAGAATTTTATAATTAAGTAGTCATAAAATATAACCGTTTCAACTGCTTTGAACAATTCAAGGCAAAGAAGTCAAATAATTTGGCCACTATGGTTTATTTACTGATGATGATTACATTGGAATTGACACTTGAGGTAATCAATATACATGTTAAATACCCTTCTGGTAATGTAATAAATGACTTTCATCTTGTTATCATTATCACCACCATCGATTTCTTAGCTGGAAATTCAAATTAAACACCCATGTTATAAATGATGTGTTGAAAATGAGCATTATCCCTGAATATTTTTACATATTTTGGGTGTAAGCTAAAAGCAGTACCCATACTTGAACATGTATGCCTACAGTTTGATGTCGGTTCATTCTGATACCAGCAAGTGCAACACAATAAGGTTTGTCTGCTTCTGCACAGTAAACCATAATTACATTTGAAATCAAAATTTCATGTCTAAACAAAAAAAGATCTTTTTATTTACTGCAACCCTTTTCAGAGTCCTACAAAAAGGAAAAAATCTCAATCTAACATTTATAATCTGTGTTACTACAGTTTCCAATTAAATCGTCACACGATGCGGGTGATTGGCAGTGAAACACACTAACAAGAACACAAAAGCAATATTTTAATCATATTATGTACACTGAAATAGTACAAAAAAAAACTTAAATGCCATTTAGTGTTACAAATGTAAATGCATCTGAATGGAATTACAATTATGATCAAGTGCGCTTATAAGATATAATCAGTGGGAAGTTGTTACATACATTTTTGATCAATGACTATTGAAATGACAGTATATACGTTTGAATCTCACTGGACAACTTGCTCAACTCTTCACAAGCTACTTATTTCAGCTTCTGTCAATAGGATGACCAATTCTTAGGTACCACTCATTTTGTGACACTGCCTTCTACCATCACCATCTAATAAGTCTTGAAATTACAGTAATGACTCTATCTTTTCAATGGGGCAAAGTGAATTTTACAGGTAATATATTTTTAAGTCAAAAGTTCTTTAAATCAGAACACTCTTCTTGAGTGCAGCAAAAAATAGGAAAGCAGGTTACCCTACAGTTCTATTCTATGCAGTAAAAAACCACATGCTTTGTAAAATTTTTATTTGATTCTGAAATTATGTCTGAAACACTTTTGTCCATTGAAAAGATCCAAGTCATTATGATACATGTACATTATTTTACGCATACAACAGAAATTACACTAAATTGTATTAATTCCCTGTTGTAATATTCAAACTTAACAAAACTCAAGTCAGTGACTACTTAAATTTGTGGAATCAAATTATCATAACAATCAAATTATCCTTTAAGTAACACAATGTTTTTTCCCTCTCAATCTGTATTACAATTATTGCTGCTGATAGACGACAAGAGATAATTCATGTATATAATTAGCTACTGAAGAAAATTTCTAAAGGTCACTTCTTAACATTAACAATTTTGTTTCAACAAGCATGTCTCCTCACATATGAAACCATTTCAAAATCTCTCTCTTAACAATTGAATTCTTCTGCAAGCAGCAAAGAAAACCACCCTGACTTAGGAAGTTCTTTCATTGCCTACTTGCAAAGGCTGCTAAATGAGAAGTGTGCCACAGAAAGTCTCCTTAAGTCATGGCAGTTAACCAGCATAGGCTAAATACAAGTCAGTTCAGTCAATAGACTATACCAAGTGCACGCTGAGGTCCAGACAGGTCACAGACTACTGCCCCGTTTGCCCATCAGTCTTGGGTGGGCTTGTACTCAGAGATCCTGTGCGAATTTTGGGCATGTCAGCCTCCTCCATGGACACCGACCTGGTGCGGACCCCCTTCCCAATTTTTGGCATTCCGATGGAACTCACTGAAATTATGAGAACATTTTCTAGTCATTCTGCACTTGCAATGCATATTCAATCTGACACACACTTTGCAAAAGTACTGTACAGTTACCTTATCATTGGAAATCGTGCTCTGATCAGGATGGTAATGTTCTTACACACTACAATTCTAATTGTTATGATGTACATGATGGTTTTGAATTGTACAGATAGTTTAGGTGTAATGTTTACTGTGAAAGTCTAGTTAGTGAGATGAATAAATTTTTCTACATCGAACTTTTTCCCCTCATACAAACATGTCCACCCACACCTTCCATAACCCCATCTTCTTCTTTTGACAGAAATTCATCT
>NW_019773992.1:546400-572321 GCF_001039355.2 Lingula anatina
CCCCCCCCCCCCCCCATCTTTTTCCAACTTACCTGTGCAGTCCACTTTCCAGGTGATAGAGGCTGTAGCAGCACCTTCACGCCTGGCAAGGTACACCATCTTCCAATCATGTTCCTCCTTCCTGAAGACGGAGTCCGCTTCAAACACACCAGCTTGCCAACCTTTTACTTCTTCACTGTCATTAGACACCCTGATATATGTATCGCTCGCACAGCAGTATTTTAGGTGAAACAGTTTTTTCTCCTTTTCAACATCAGTCAGCTTAAATATCACAGGTGTGTTGGTCTTTAGTTTTGGTGGTGCCCCTACCTCACCCCTGGCTATTCTCCATGCCAGAGAACCTGACTGCCTTCCAACATCCTCCCCTTCTTTCAATTCTTTCTTTGGCGTCATAAATTCTACCAGCTCAACCAGGGTTCTGTGTTCCAGCTCCTGTATTCTGGCAGGTGGAAGGTGCTTCTGCCTCTCTTTTCTCATAGCTAAGATGGTATTGACTAGCCAGTTTTCCCTGCACTCATTTCTCCGAGAGAGAATCTCCTGAAAGTTCCTGGTGTACCTCCAAGTCACATCCTGGATATCATCCTTTGAGAATGCTATCACATAGGTCAGTTTCTTGCCCCAGCCAACCTCATACAGCAATGGCTTGTCACAGCCTTTCTCACACGTGTCACAGTGCAGCCAGCGCTTCTGAGACCGAGAGTAAACCTCTGTCCAGACATGATCTGTCCAGTCCAAAACATACCTGGCCTCAAACCCTACAGCTCTGCAGCAGAGGGTAAAACAATTGGCATACTCTCCACACCTGCCCCGCCTTGTCTCCAGCAGTTTCCCAGGATGATTGTAACGCGGAAAACGTACATGCTTTCTACAGGTGCCACACCAGTAATTCTCCACTCTTCCAGCTCCCCATTTTCTATCCTCTGCAGTTGGTTCCGCCATCCCTGCATTTTGGGTTGCACCCCCACAACTATCGCAATTTGGTGCATTGACCCAACTGAAAAAATCTTTGTACCAGTTTACAAGTTCTAATATCAGAATGTCATTCACATCAATTTCCACAGGTTTATCCATTGCTTTGCTGTGGGCACTGAGTTCATCAAACTTCTTTTGAGCCTCAGCTCTCATTTCCTGTAAAGGCATACAGTCTCTTGCTTTGGCTTGAAGGGCTGGGTCTTCATATACAAGGACATGATCAAAGCTTGACTTCAACTTGCTGTAGAATGTCATTTCTTTGGCCTAACAAACAAAACAAAACAAAGCAAACTGAGCACACAAAGTTTGTCAATATAGGAAAAATGTATGGTTTCCTCAAATTATACATTTTTTAAAAATCATATGATTAGAAAGATATGCTGTTTTGTAGATTCTATAATAAAGCAGTTGTTCTGATAAGTAATCAAAGCTATATTTGAACAGTCTGTATCCAAATGTAGCCATTAAAAAATACAACATACCATTAGGGCTACATCAAAGGCAGGAGTCTGAAGTGGAGTGGTCTGTGGTGTTGGCTGCTGTGGCTTAGGCTGACCAGCTCCTTGCTGATTAACCTGCTGTTGTCTCACCTCATGAAGCTCATCTCTTACACTCCGTATTTCATCAAGAAGGACATTCCGTGGAAGGCGGAGGTATTCTCCATCCTTTATTAGAATTAATAGAACAAAATTATATACAGACTAGAAATAAACAAAAAAGATTATTGTGTATCAGTTAATACCTTAGCTAACAAAGAGCAAGTGTGCACTGCTACTAGTACAGTGTTGTCCCCTATATTTTAAGGTTTTGCATTGTATTCAACATTCCACTTCCATCCCTGGACTGGACTAATCTTCAGTTTTCCTTTTAAAAGAAAAACCATTTGTCAAAGGAACAACAACCTTTTTTTAAATTTTCTGACGAAATAGTCACCACTTTGTCCCACGGACTCTCCCCATACACAGACGACAAACGTATTTACCCCATCAAAATATTTTGCAGAAATGAACAACTCACTTCCTGAAATCCCATTGCAAACAGACACTCCATCCCACCGCTGACCAACAGTAACTTCTGCTCCACTTTCGGATTGCTGACACGAATTGAGCGATATTTGGGGTTTTCTGGATCATTCAAAACATTGTTGGCAAACTTAAGAAGTATTTCAGACGCCTCTAAAAAGGTATTCGGAGGATTATTTAATAGCTCCTCAACACACAGCCTTCGCCGGCTAATCGACATCTTGGAAGTTAATGACGTGTAGCGTTTTGATTGGAAAAAAGGATAGACTGCAAATACTACTGTTTATAAAAGAACAATATTACGGGACATATTTTATTTTATTCATAATTAAATTAATACAAACAATATATATCTATTGTTTTTATGATGAAATTGTGTCTAGAATAATATTCGACCCCCTTAGATTCCATTTACCGCGAAGTTGTTTGAAAATGGCTGCTTCCACAGGGGCAGAAGTTCGAAATGTAAGTATCAGCATTTATTCTTCTCTTTAAAGCTTCTAATAATAATAGCTTTAAATTGGCTATATATTTTAAAAATATATAAACAAAAACCAAATCTTATTTATGTTAAAATCAGAGAGGAATGTCGACAAATAATGAACTTGTCCAAGTTTTCTTAATTTGTGTTGGCTGTTGTTCATTTATAACATTAACATTTCAATCCTGAAATAGATTAATAGTGACCAAGGAATCAAAACGTTGTGTTATGCTCTTCCTCCGGCCTTTAATGTAAATATATTTTAACTATTGTCTAGGGCCTTGACAGTGATCGATCCCCACATTCTTCACGCGGGAAAGGTGACCATAGCAAGAAGATGGAATTGATAAAAGAAATACTTCAGCTTAATACAAAGTTAGTATTTGTAGTGAAATAAGTATGCCATTTTTCTTAACATGATGTATCTGGCTTTGACCCCAATATTTTGTGTTATTCCCTGCTTAATATTTAATGAAAGGTTTTTACTGAATAGCATGTGATAATAATTCCCAGACTTTATTATGATAATCCGTGAAAAAGTTCAGCCTTCAATGTTGATACAAATGTATGTTGATTGACACTTTGACTGAACACATTTCAATCTATAGTTGATCATGTTTGTTGATAGACATCCTTGGAAACATCAATTAACTATATTATTGTAATACTGAAATGATATCCCTTTTTAAAGTATTTAATCTGATGGTTTTGCAACATTGCAGAATAAAAAATATGGAAAGAGAAAAGTCTACACATCTGTACAGCAAAAGAAGTGACTTTAGAAAAGACTTCAGCAACCTAGAAGATGCGGATATGAAGTTCACTAATGAACACGCCAGTGAGAGTATGCGAATATTGTTTTCAGTTCTTGAATAGAAAATCATTATGTGTAAAATATATAGATTTGTAGTTTTGCAATTTTAATTCAGAGGCATTTTAGCCTTTGGGCATTAGAATATACGTGCCATCATGGAGACTGTTACATGTAAGCATTCTTGTATTTATATTGTGAGCAGTAAGAGACATGTTTCATTATAAGTACACTAATTATATGTATCAGTAAATGAAACATATTATGGTTTTTCAGAAGTGAAATTGAAGCAACAGCTAAATAAGATAAGAAGCATGGTGAAGAAATTTCACCATGAGCTGCAAGATGTAAAACCAACACCAGAATGTAAGCCCTATTTCATTGCTTTCAATGATAATAATAATTGAGAACATTGAACAGTTTCTGTATTTTTCTTCATTGCTCCATTCCTTGTTTGAATTTTTCAGTTATTTTTCTTGTTTTTTAGTTGTAGAAAAATTGAAAATAATAATGGAGGACATAGAGAAAACAATCAGTGCATTTAAAGAAGAACAAAGAATACAGTAAGTACAAGAAATCCTCAAAAGGTACAGAATAATTAGAAGTAGATTGTGTTTAATGTTGTGTTGAGGCTTTTATTACTTGTTGCCTATTCCTGACCATTCATAAATAAATAAGTACAAATATTAGTTCATAAAATTTTACTTTATGTATTCATTTTAAGGAAAATTGTTTAATTGAGTAAATGTTGTACTAATTACAGCTATGAGGAGCTCATGCGTGAGGAGAAAGCTACTACTCAAGAAATTCAAGCTTTGGAGAAAAGATTTGAGGCCTGGTCCCAAGCTGGACCTGTTAATCTGGACACACCAAGATCTGCACGACCCAAACCCCTAGCCAGTGCCAGGGATGTTACCAAAGATTTGCCTCCTGAAGTGGCAGCTTTTGAAGTATATATACAACTATTATCACCATTGTTATAATTATGGTATTTTTGAACTACTGTTAGAGTTGGGTATTTTTTTTTTTATTATTCATATGTAGTTGTGGGCTTTTTAAAAGGAATTAGACAGCTTACTCTTACAAATGTTGTAAGATATATTTTTTTATTTTGTTTGAATTATATCAGAGTTGAATATGTTTGTATTAGAAAATGATAAAAAAAATGGGAAATGATAATCTTTTTAAAGCAAGAACTTCTACTGTGTTCCAGAGATTTCTGCAGCAAACAGGAGGTCACAGGGGAGGCTGGGATGAATATGATCACCAGACATTCATGAAGTTTAGAAATAAGCACAAGGTAATCATTTATAAGTTAATTTTTGAGCTTTTAAATCACAATAACACATTTATTTGTCTTATTTTCACTTGAAATGCATTTTAAATTTATATATTCCAGGGTAAGCCTCTTTTTATTCGTGAACTTTACCCAGCACTACCAACAAAGACAGAGCAGCAAGTGAGAGAACATGAAAACTGGTATCAAGAATATTCTTCATTAAATGAAAAGAAGAAAGATGCTATTCAGTCATGGAGAATCAAGAAGGAAGTGAGTTTTGAATCAAATGTTGAGATATTTCAGTATTGTTACAATGAAAGGTTAAAAGACTAACAAGTCATGGGTGTAGGTAGCAACTTGATAATCCATGTTTTCCTTAGTTTTTGTGAAAGCCTTTACGTGCTGTTTGAAAACTAAGAATATATTGCATTAAGCAGTTTCTTCTCAATGATAAATATTTACATATGTGGAAATTTTAATTTATGAAATTTCAGCGGTATGTAGTACATGTAACCTTGCTGACTAAGGATGTAATGGTTGTGATGTAGAGTATATAGTTGTAATGTCATTTCAGCATGAGAAAAAGGAAGTACTGGCACAGGCTGAGGAAGAGAGTGAGAGTGAAGAAGATGAAAGGATGTTAAAACTTCAAGAAAAAATAGAGAAAGAGAAAGAAGATAGATTTAAAAAGCTTAATGCCTGGAAGGTGAGTTGGTTCGTAGAATTTTCATTAAAATGTCTTAAAAGTAATCTTATACCATTCTGTGAATTTGTTCTGATATTCTAATGGTAAAATTTTAGTTACATTTAATTTTTTTGTCCAAGAGGTATGTAAATATTAAATAATGCACAGCAATAACTATCTATTCTAATATGTGTTGTAGATAAAAAGGATCTTTATTTTAATGTAAAAGGTTCAAAAGGAGTTGGAAAGGGTACAAGAAGAGGAAAGAAAACTAAGAGAAGATCTTTCAAAAAAAGCTGAGGAGGATAGAGAAAAGGAACGTCAGGTAAAGTTCTGAAATTTACGAACATTTTAAGCACAATATCATTTACTTATACACTGATATTTTATTTCATCTTATAATTTAAATTTTTCATGTAAACTGCCCTTTCTTGGTTAATATAATTTTTGGCTGTTTTGATTAATAATTTCTTTTTTATTTGAAGGAAAAATTACGAGCAATGGTGCAGGAGTATAAGCAACAAAAGAATGAAGTGGATGATTTTTTGAAACTGGAAGAGATGGCTGAAAGAGAAGCAGAGGCAGAAGCTAAGAGAAAACAATTAGCAAAGGAATTACCAAGATTGAAACAGAGAGTAATCAAAACTTAACTCTTTTGTGTAGTCTTGTGTGGTCAAAATGTATCAACCATTATCATGTCCATGGTGAAAATTCTAAAATTGGTAAATGTTACTGCTAAGTAGATAACTTGTTTATATCTTTGGTCAGATACAAGATGTGTTTTTTTTTTTTTAGTTTAGAAGCAGTGCCCATGTTTTTGAATTATATAGTCTATGAATTCTTTTTTTTTTTGCCTTTAGAATCAAAAATTTCTCGAAGAAAAATTGGCAAGGGAGAAGGCAAAAGAAGAGGCTGATAAAAAGAAGAAGGAAAGACTGGAAAGAATAAAAAGCCAAGTAAGCAAATGCATAATAAGGAAGGTTTTTAGTTTGGCCAGTTTTACTTTTTATATAATTAAATAAGGGAATGAACTTGTAACCCTAAAATTTAGCACTATATGAGTATGTATGCAGTTAATTTTTTTCATTTATCTGCCTGGGCAAAATCCTATTGGTCAGTTGTTAAGTTGAATCCCTACATTGATGCATATTTTATTTGATATCTTAATGATTCATTATTGCATGTCTGTAGGTCAAAGTAGATGTAAAGCGTGATCCCTCTCGGTTACTTAAACCCACCGCAGGCTGGATGGAGAGGGAGAAAAACAAGGGGCCTAATGGGGGCGGACAGGTGCTTAGTATGCAACACAGGTACAGTCTCATTATGTTTTTCACATAAAGTCACATATATCTCTGTTAAGTGGTAACGAGTTAGCCTGACCAGATGCTGTCGTAAATGGGAGGTCTTTGTTTTCCACAGATAGGCATATCTTATTTGGAAATATAATGTAGGCATCATTATGTGGGGTTATTTTGCCAAATGGTACTAGAAAATATATTTTCTATATTTGATCCATATAAAAATATTAAGGATCATTACCTGAAAATTTTACCCTTTATGAAAGATCAGATTTTAAACAAGGCAGCAAAGCTGTCAAATGTACAGACAAAAAACAGGAAACAACTATGCACAAAATAGGCTGTCAATTCTGATGCAAAAGTACATTATGTTAAACTGCAAATTCAACATCAAATTTTAATTATGCTTAACAGGTAATACCAATGTAAGTAAAATGTGTAACAAACATAAGGCTTCAGGCCCATGGGAGTTCAAGTTCACACTTTGAAAATGTATAACTTCCAGAAAAAGAAGCCAATTAGACTACTTTTCCAACTCAGGCTGCATTTTAGTCCTGTATTTCTTTTTTGAAAATGGGCTGTCCATCGTAATCCCCCTACCATTAACACTGTCGGGGACTTGCGCATTAGCGCGTCTGATGTAGACAGCGTGTGCTATTAAAGTGACCGGGGACTTATTAGCTATAGTGTATAACTTCCAGAAAAAGAAGCCAATTAGACTGCTTTTCCAACTCAGGCTGCATTTTAGTCCTGTATTTCTTTTTTGAAAGTTTGACAATCATAAGTAACATGGTTTTCCCATAATGGTCATCATGGCAGCAGCACTCAAAATTGTGTTTTCTTCTATTCTGATGCAATATTACATAATGGTTAACAGCATAATGACCGTCAATTTTTAATAATAAAATACACGTATCATGGATTTTCAGAAAATGTGACTAGCATGGGTCTTCAAGCCCATGGAACTTCAAAGTCACACCTTGAAAATGCCAATATGTGAAAAATTAAAATTTTCACAAAAAAGCTGTTTAACTGGCAGAAAGAATTACCAAACAGACTGCATTGCCTACTGAAGCTGTATTTTAGTCCCATGTTTCTTTCCTGTAAGATTGAGAACAGTAAGTGACATGGTTTTTCTTAAATGGTCATCATGGGAGCAGTGCCCAAAATAGGTTTTTTTCAAATTTTTGCAATATTACAAAATGTTTAACAGCATAATGACCATCAGTTTTTAATAATAAAATATACGTATCATGGATATTCAGAAAATGTGACAAGCAAAGGTCTTCAGGCCCACAGAACTTCAAAGTCAAATCTTGAAAATGCCAAAATGTAAACATGACAGCACTGTTCTGAAATGTTTTTTTTTCCATTTTCAACAATTTTTAACATAAAACAAAATTAACAGTTTACTGCCATTTTTATATGATCAACTAAGAAAATTGATGAGATGGGAAAAATATCAATAGAATAGTGTTAAATGTCCAATTTCCTCCATTCTGAGATTCTGAACATAGTGAATGATTGAATCTGACAAACTGCAATGATATGAGTTTATTTCCATTTTTGAAACTTTATTACACAATACACGATAACAAGTTTACCATCATTTTTACAAAATCAACTAACAATGTTGTAAAGATGCAGGAAATGTCAAACAAACACTTTTACATATCTTATTAATTAAATAATGAAACTGTTAACATGCCTAAGAATTGAATCTGAGGAAATGTGAAAATATGCTGAAAAGTGAAAAAACAGCATTACTTCTACAATAATGGCCCGATCATGCTGATTTTCGAACTTGACCTGCGTTTTATGAATATTCATCAGCTCTGTAAATATAAAGCCAAAAAGTAAAACTGCCCTCCACTAATCGTGTTTACAAGGAAAGTGCACGGCGCCGGCATCGGCATCGGCGACGGTGACGACAGACGCAGGTGATGGCAATATGTACAGTCACATCTGTGTCTGTACATAAAAAATTGCAAAGTTCAGTTTATGGTGTAAATTAGGTCAAAGGTCAATTTCAAGGTCAGTGTAAGATTACCAGTATATGACTTCCTATTCAACTTCAAAAGTAACTATGGATCTATCTCTGCCAGTTTTGGAGATAAAAGGGAACCAAAATTTGCAAAGTTCAGTTCATGGTGAAAAGTAGGTCAAAGGTCAATTCCAAGGTCACAGTTAAATTGCCAGTATGTGACTTCCTATTCAACTTTAAGACCCCATTTCCATAGATTTTAAATCGATCTATCCCTGTGGGGAGTCTCACTAGATTACTGTCAGTTTAGGTGGCTTAAGCGTCTGTCCCGCCTACTGAAAGCTGTCAGGGGGTAATTAACTATGGTGCGTGCTCAGCTGACTGCAATTTAGCGTGAACCCACAGGGTTCACAGAGATGAAAGATGACCCGAAGGGTAAAACTTTCCAATAATATTATCGGTCGATCTAAATCTTAATCTCTGGATCAATCTAAATCTATGGGAATACACCCTAATAGTAACTATGGACCTATCTATGCCAGTTTTGAAGATATAAGGGACTAAATGTTATAATTTTGGAGTTACAATAAAATAATACAGAAAAAAATAATTAAAATAAAGAAAAGGTCATTTGGGTTGAAATTCTTGAAATAGGAGGAGCTCAGAAGTTCTAGATGTTCAAATTTCAAGAAATAATGTCATTTTTGACCAGAAGTTGTCTGCCTCGCCAAGCCTTATGTTTTATTTTCCTGGGGTTCAAAATTTATTATCCATTACCATACTGCACATTTTGCTTTCACCACCACTATGTACTTTTTGATACAGCATAACTTGAAAACCGTACGGAATACAAAAAAATTGGAGACCACCTCAGTGTTGGGCTTTATATGCTCTACAAAATGCAAAAAAGAATGGGTCTCTAGCATTAACGGTTCCCAAATTAGAGACAGTTTTCAGTTTTGGTATCTTATGGCCGCTACTGCCGTGAAAATGCACCGATTGACCCCAAATTCACAGAGATGAAAGATGACCCGAAGGGTAAAACTTTCCAATAATATTATCGGTTAAGTCTGTGTAGTTTCTGAATATCAGCGCAAATATTTTTTTCGTAAAAAATTTCGTTTTTTTGAAAATTTTGGCCTGTTTGACTTGAAATAAAGGTCAAAGGTCAAATCCAAGGGCATATTTGAAATCTCCACATATTACTTTCAGTCAGCTGTCTGTAGAAATATTTCCCATAATTCCTTCCGTAGGGTAGATAATTAGCATTTAATTTTGACATTTTTGGACAAGGGTGCATTGCAATGAGTGCCACACCTAGACCCCAGCACCGACAAAGCCCAAATTTTACGTGGAACAAGTTGAGATTATAGGTGACCTAAATCCAAGAGATGGGTACAGAGGCCCTTACCGTCTAGGAGGAGAAGCGGTAACAGTAACATGGTGGTAGAGTCGGCGGAACGATCCAGATGCGACTAAAACCATGTGTACCGCTGGTGGTACAATTAAAAACTAGTGTCTTTTAAAACTGCTAACTATGTCAAAGGTAGCTTTCACTGGAGAAGCCGGGCTGGGCATTATGGTCTTTCTTCACTGTGCCAGGATGCCAAAAAGATCACAGATCCGCATCTACTGGGCACAGGTAGCCATCACCATGGAACCCAGAAAAAGTAAAACACTAATACAGTTTGGCAGGTATTGGGCACCAAATTGTGCAAAAAATAGAATTATTCTTTAAATTTACTGAGTGGCTCTGTTTGGTAAAAAGGCGGGTTGTTTTCAAAAATCTGCATGATCAGTTTACTTTTATGGTAATTATTCTTAGATGTAAACTGCTCATGCCAATTTTCACAAGCAACCTACTTCTTTGCCAAACAAAGCCACTAAGTAAATTTATAATAAAAATAGTTTGGAAATAATGGGTCAAATGTCACCAAAATTGTGCAAAAAAAAACAGAAAAACTGCTGTCAATGTAAACTGATCACGTTGATTTTCAAAAGAAACCTGCCTCTTTACCAAAACAAAGCCAGTCAGTAAAAAAAAAATGGTTTGGCAGTTATTTGTCAGACAGCAAGGACAACCACAACAGAGAAAGCAACGGCGTGGACAGACAGATCAAATAGAATATACATAGACACTTACAGTGTGTGTATATAAAAATTCTTGCAGGATGTACAGAAAAGTCCAGTACTAGTATTAAGTGTCCATGAAACCATTGAACTATGAAAACTAGAAAGGAATAAAACATAGGTAATGTGTATCCAGAAAAAAAGGTTCTTTACCTGATTAGTTGTATGTTGTCCTTTTACGTACAATAGAATAAGCAGGCATAATAATAATAAACCTGAAAAAAATAACATTGTACATTTGACAATAAATCTCTAAAATTATTTTTTCACTGCTGATGACTTTCAAAAAAATATAAGATACTAATAACAGCCTTGTGAGGGGCAACTATTAATCCAACAGATTTAAATTTTGTTTTAACTACTGAATATCCCTGACATAAACATTTCAGAATATCATAACAAGAGCACTACAAATGGATAGGCAGATAAAAAATAACAATACACTTACCACTAAAAAAACTTTAAGATATATGAAAAAGGACTCACATGCAAAAGAAATCATACAGATTTGGCCCATTTCACTGTCCGAAACAGATATTGCTCTGACAACTATAAATCTTGACTCAAATGTCCTATTTGTTATTGTGCTGGTGTCTCCGAGGTCCAGTCTGGTTCTCAGTACATTGTTTTCGAATTTTTCTTTCCTACTGTCAAAAAAAAAAAATAAATAAATAAATAAATAAATAAATAAATAAAAAGATGTCCAGGGAGCATAAAAACAGTTTTTCAAAAATAGATTCTAAGAAACTTAGGAATTTTTTTAATTCAACAAATTAATATAGCCATGATAAACAAGAGGATCACGGCAACCACCATACAGTGCACCACCAATGAGATCAGCCTCATTTAAGTTAATAATATTATTAATAATATTTATTTATATTCTAAAATCCATACAAAATATTCAGTAAACTTTACAGGGGTAAAATGAACATAATAAGATGAATAAAGTCAATGAATAAATAGACAGAAATCAAGATTTTAAAAATATAGTGCAATGTAAACAAATATACAGTTAAAACAGTCTGCGACGTCAGGGCCGTAGCCTGAGCAAAATGCCAGGAGGGGCAGTAAGCGGACACGAGGGGGCAAAGCTCCCGAGGGGGGGGGAGGGAGGGGGGTCCCCCTTCCACGGTTTGGAAATTTTAACTGTTATTTATTACTCAACCAGAAGTCAGAAATTGTGGGTTCATTTTGCCATAAGTACAGTCAATTTTTTCCACACAACACGCCAATTGGACTTCATTTCGTAGATTGTCTCAGGATCAGGAATAAAGTTTCTTCCTCTGTGCATGTACAAGCAAGAGAGCCAATCCGTGCATTTTCTCACAGAATTGATACCAACTTTGCAATTTTTTTTTTACCTTTGCGATTATTTTTTTTTTGTACCTCAAATCCTCAAATCCCCCTGCCCCCCGGAGGCTACGGCCCTGGACGTTAAGCACTAGCCCGAGGCAATTGCCTACCTAAAGTGGCAACGGGCTAGTAAAAAAGTTGAAATTTTATAAAGCACTAGCCTGAATGGGCTAGTTGTAATTTTGAACCTATTTTAACACTCAGTAAGATTTCAAAAATAGATTTCTTTGTCCCTGCCTCTAATTTGACGTTTCTAGATAGTATGATATGCCTCTCAGTTGAAAAAACCCACACCTAGCTCTAACTACTGAATATTGATTAGTTGCTATAAATAACTTCACTGTAGTTATTTATAGCAGCAGTCTGTCTGATCAGCCTGTTGGCATCTTTTTATTTGACCAGTTTGTTGTCATGACTACAAATTGCTGTCAATCAAGAAACTGGATCAGACTGGAATTCCTTAGTACTAGCAACAGGTTTTGTCAAAACAACACTGTCTCCGAAGCAAGTGTTATCTCATAGAACATTTGGGTTAAGACCACTTAGCAGACTGAGGGGTGGAGTATTCTATTTCCTTTTTTGTTTATATTTTTTATTTATAATTTTAATATCCATGAGTAAATACATTTTCCTTTGCTTATTGCCTTTTAAAAACAATAAGACCCTGGCAGTTACATAAATACCCTATGAACTATTCTTGAATGTGGGATGGTTCGGTTTATGCCATGGCTACCCCTCCACACTCTGTCCTGGTAAAGTCCTTGAAAAGTTGTTTTTACAAATATATAACCAAAAGAATTGTAACCAAAAAAATTGTAAGACGTTTGTTTAATTACCCTTACAGCACCTATGTATTTTAAATTAGAAGTGGCATTATATACCGATGTTATTGGAAATAAATTGTCAGAAAAGAGCCATTGTCAATAAAAAGAATAGGAATTTTAAAAAAAGATTTTGATTGCATATAAAAAAATGGAAAAAAAAGATATTATAAAAATATGAAAAGTAAGGGTAACTATATTCAGTATTACAAATTTAAAAAAAAAGAATTTTTTCAATATTAAAAGCATTAAATAATTTTTTAATTAATTTTACCACCCCATCAACTGGAAATTAACCTGATTGACTTTGTTTTTCACTTGCTCTACTTCTATAATAAGGTTTATAAGAAAGTACAGTATGGTACCACAACTATTTACAACTTCTGCTTAAACTTTTTAAATGATTATTTAAATTGGGCTAGTGTTTTTTGGTTCGGGCTAGTAAAGTTTGAGAGTCTGCTAGCCCGAAGGACTAGTAGTCTAAAAAGTTTTTGGCACAGACTGTTAAAATATTAAGATATTAAAATAGATTGTAAAATGTAAAAATAAAAGGCAGCTAAATTACTTATAAAACTTTTTGCAAATAAAAGTCTTTAATTCATTTTTACAATTGTCCTCAGGCTCTTTATTTTTTAAGTATATTGGGAGAATGTTTCATTCATTTGGTCCATTGGCTTGAATAGCAAGGTTGCCAAATGTTCTCAAACTGGCATTACATGGCATGAGCAAAAACTGGTCAAGTGATCTTAAGTTACATGTATGTTCTGGATCAGAAAAATGAACTATTTTTTTGTAGTTTTTGTTACTTATACTGCAAAATTTTTCCATAACTCCTTTCGTATGGAGTTATAAAGCATTTGATTTTCAAAAAATTAGACGAGTGGATTGCGCCGAGTGTCATGCCTAGGTAATGCACAGACATAGACCAAAATCCAAGGGGATCAAATTGTGATTACGGTAATGTGCCATGAATTTCGATCAGTAGAAAATAATTAAATTTGCGAAAAGATCGTTTTGGCCGAAATTCATGAAATGGAGGTGCTCAGAACTTCCAAACGTTCAAATTTCATGGAATTCTGTCAATTTTGACTGGAAGTTGTCTCTTCGTCGCTAGGCCTTCTGTTATCTTACCATAATGTATGATGTGTGAGTGTCGGTAATTGCGACCAAAGGGATACACGTACTTTCACCAGATCACTGTGTACGGCCCAAGGTGCTAGATAACGAGCAGTACTGTTGACTAGGGACGCAGAACAGCATCGTTATCAGTAGTCTCGTTTTTCAAAAGCGATTCTGGCAGCAAGAAACCAGTGTCGTCTTTCAAAAACGATCCTGGCGCTTAGAACGGGAGTGGACGGAAGAAGAGACGGCAGGCGATTAAAGTCTACCACGGCCAGATGAGCTTTATTGTGGAAGCTTAGCGTTACCGCTGCTCCTTTCCATGCGCTGAAACCGAAACGACAGCCGATCAGGGTCTATGTCGCACGTACAAGTAGCCTTTATCTGCGATTACCGTTGAAGTCGGGCGGAGCTTAATGCGCGAGTGCGTCCGCATCTCGCCATGCACGGGTCGGTGTCTTCGACGCATACGTCGCCTTTACTGCAGAAGCCAGCCTCGGCATTACGGCCTCTCTCCGCCGTGCAGGGAGGCCACTATGACCGCAGATCGGTATGTGCAGCGCACAGGTAACCTTAACCACAGCAGCCGAACTGTGTATTACGGTCTCTCTCCGCCATGCGCTGCGACCAAGATGACCGCTGTCTGCGATCAAATATACTAGGTTGGGGGGGTGGGGGGGCTGAGTGCAGGGCTCGATGTCCACTTTTTTTCACCCAGGCAAACCCAATATTGACCAGCAGCTGATTTCCTGGCACATAGTTGCGCCAATGTACACATCTAAAAAGAGTGTAAGTTTTGTCATTTAAACCATCTTCAAACAAACACGCGAGTGATAGGTAATCAAGACTAAATCGAAAAGGCAGTTATCATCTATTCGTTTGCAATTCGAGAGAGACAGAAAGGCCATTTTCATATTCGTTCAGGGGACTGGAAGATCATCAAAGGGAGATCGTGAGTGATCTGAGCGCGACGATAAGGCAATTTCCACACTAGTTCAAGGGACTTCATTATTGTATACGTCAGCAAAAGATCGTCAGCGCTCCGAGCAAGCCTAGAAGCTTGGACTTTTTATCCATGCTTGAAGGCAATTTTCATATAGTCAGCAGGAAATGGTTTGCGCCACAGGGGCATAACCAGGCATACGCACGGATACACTGTGCGTACAATTTTTTGGCCAACCAGGGGCCGGTTTCACAAAGCAGTAGTTAGTTAGAACAACTAACTACTGAACTACCTCGCTAACGAGCAAACTTAGCGATTTTCGAGGGGTGTTTCACGAAGCAGTAGTTAACTCATCGCTAAGTTCAGTCGTAAAGTTCGGTCGTTAGTTCTCTCGTTACTCACCGTAGTCTCGAAACAGTCTACCGGAAGTGGAACTCTTGCGTAAAAGTGTCGCGAAAGCACTAACTCTCCAATTTCCGGCGGCTGGAAATGCATAAGAACGTCTGCTTTGAGGTCGTCGTAAAGGATCTCCACCACCTTTTAGCCGCTCTTTTTGTCACAGCTAGGCACAACCTCTCGTAAATTGCATCATCGCGTGTATATTCTAATAGATTCTGCCTTTCATGAAAACGTCGTAGTCTACGTTGCCGTCTGGGGGTACGGATAGCAAAAAAAGGTCGTCGCCATATTGGATACAAAGACAAACGACAGACAACGGTAACTAAGCAACCTTTCTATTTCACTCATTACGCATGCGTACGATGAAACTCTAGAGTTAGCGACTGGTCTGACCAGTCGCTAAATATCCATGGTAACAACGACACAATAAAGAGCGAGAGAACTAGCGACTGCTTCGTGAAACGGCACTATAACTAGCGAGAGGCTAACTACCGATCGCTAACTAACTACTGCTTTGTGAAACCGGCCCCAGGATATTATTCTCTATAAATTTAGTGTATTTTTCAAGGAATATTATCGAAAATCCCCTTCGATTGTAAGTTAACGTTACCTGAATTTACAAATCCTCTGTACAATTTATATATGCACCATTGTTATGACCTTTCTCGTTTGCTTTCACAAAACTGAGGTAAACAATACTAGATACAATGTACCATCAGAAGTCCGATCTTAATCGTCCATCTAGCTGGAACTTCCTTTACCTCTTAATTAGATGGTAAAGAGCCCTTCAGCTCACAGGTAGTCTTTGTCTTGAGTGTATAGAACGCACGCTTGCTGGCAATATTTATCTCAGGTAAAAATCTACCTGTGCATTATTTTCAAAGAGCTGCCCCAGCAAACCTGGGGGCACTAGATAAATATGATCATCGGGCTAAACATGGAGCCAGAGAAAGAAATGAAGACTGATTTTTCCTGCAAAGCTTCAAAGAATTTTGACACGGACTTGATTCAGCTTAACCCTCCAAACTAACTGGGTGACAATTTTTACAAAATGTACAAACAGTTAAACTAAGATGTATTAGAACTTTATCCTTTGATATAATTGGTTGATTTTGGGAGGCATGCACCCGCATGTAAGCTGGGTGATGTCATATATAAGTTCAACCTAGAGAAGCCGAACCATGAAGTGGATATCACTAAGTGAATAACAAGAAGGCGTCATAATAGTGCAACGATCCGAGCATTCTGTTTTTCAGATTATTTTCTGAGAACTCTGGATAAGTACAGCAAACCACATCAAACAGCAGTACAGCACCATTATTCAGAATTTAGCTCGATACAAGCAGGCACAATCTATATAAGTGCCCAAAGTTTGTGTCAGTAAGCCCCTAGTTAAATAAATATACCGTTATGAGCAAGGCATTTCCCAGCGAACCATCCAGCCATCATTTGGACAGCCGCTGACATCACCAGGCGGCCTACATTTTCAAAGACGGCTAGACGGCTTACGATTTTTTTTTTTTTTTTTTTTTTGAAAAATGATGTCTTGGCTTGTCGGGACAGCCGTGGACGTTGTAAGAAATTTTCTTGAGTAATTTGACGTACCCGGCTTTTATGATAAGTCACAGATGAATGGTACTACTTTGTAGTGTACGCTGATATTCAGTCATGACGAAACTACTTCCTAAAGCTTACAAAACACAATAAAATGTTTCTATTAACTTTAAGATACACATTCCACGCCGTATGCAGCTGTGACAAGAGTGACCTTCATGCGGTACAAAACACTCTAAGCAAACTAACTGCCAATTTGTGAAAGGGGAAACCTTCCGGACCTTCATACGCACGGCAACTGACAAAGCTGATTGACAAAAAGGCCATTTTCAAATTTTCAGCGAGAGATCATTTGCAATCCGAGAGAGACGAGGAGGCAATTTTCATATTTGTTAAAGAGACTTCGTAAGCCAAAGGGTGAGACGAGAATGCAATTTTCGTATCGTCAGCGGGAGATCGTTCGCAATCCGAGCAAAACAAGAAAGCTCATATTCGTTCAGTGGCTTTCGTTTGCAGAAGATCGTCAGCCGGAGATTGTTCTCGATCTAAGCAAGACCAGAAGGCAATTTTCATATTCATTCAAGGGAGTTCGTTCGCAAAAGAGCATCAGCGGAAGATCGTTATCGATGGATGGTTTTTAACCCTCCCTCCCCACTGAAATTTATAATTTTTAAAAATATTTTTCATTTCATTTGACTTTTCAAGGAATTTCATTAGCGGAACACCCAAACCCAATATAGAGGTGCAATTGATGTCACAAGCATGTTATTAAAAATATTTACTGCACAGATTGCTAACTGTGTTTATTTTAGGGTCCCACATGAAGAAGCTTGTATTAAAGTTTCACTCTCCTGGAACCATGAATAATTAAAAATAATTCATCGTTTAACCCCAAAAAGGAACATACGTTACTGTCACAACTGTGAAACGTTCTACTCACTTTGAAAATTCAGTCATCACTTGTTTTGTTCATTGATTTATCTCCTACAAGTATGACGTTGCTAAAAATTATAATAATCTTCTGTATAGAGCAGTTAATTGTTTTTGAGCGACTTTAGTTTGCTTGTCACAGAATATTAAAAAAATGGGGAAAATACACCCTACCGACAGTAAAATAAGCATTAAATAAAAAAAAAATTCCCTTCATGATCCAAATATTATATCAGAAATGTCAAACTATCATGGAACCACAATATATTGTTCGGTCAGCAAAGGAAAACATTGTACTGTCTAGCTATTAAAAAACAAGAGTACTGGTACGCGTTAGATCGATAACTGATTTAATTCTCGTAAGATTACCATCCGCCCCCTTCCTTATGAATAGGTATTACTTTATTAATACAATGCAACCGACGTGTAGCCGCAAGTTAGAAGACAATGTGTGATTACGCACAGCAGTATGAGGCTGCTACCCCTTCCCAGCAAGGAGTCAACTAAGCCGCAAGTTAAAAGACAATGCGTGATTACTCACAGCAGTAGGACGCCGCTACCACTCCCGAGCAAGGAGTCAACACAGCAGCGCGTAACCCAGGCTTAATTAGGGGTTATTGGCTGTCCACTTATGATCGGTATTGTTCCTCTTGATTGCAACACACTTCCTACTCACTATTGGTTCGCCCGCCTCTTCTTTAAATGCTCTCTCAAACCTTTCCTCAGTCAGTCGAGAATGGAAACACGTTTATCTGCCGATAAACTATGTTGTTGATGTATTATTCGGCATCATTCTACAGTGGGTCATAAGGCTCTATCTATGATTTTTTTCGTCTCGCATTTTACCAGATTAAGCTGACGCTAGAAAACTAAATTTAATGAATAATTTTCTCACATGCACGTATCCAGCTAATTTTACGACAATAACTACCACGGCACCTCCGCCATTTGCAATTGTAGACGAACCACGTGTTTCCAGCTGATAGGCCAATACAACTATACCAGACCCATTGCACCAGAAAAGACCGTTTATATTTAATGAATTAAAAAACATTTGAGGATCGCGATTTTCTATTGATATACTATCGATGGTATCCCTGTATTAAATCATCCACTGCTACCTGCTACCTGAAGTAAGACAGGCCTACACTCTGATAGTTTTTAGTCTATTATTAACCCTAATGCCGTTTCTTGTCATTCATTCTAGAACTCTCTGAGCCATCGAAAAGTTATTTGCCAGGACATTAATAGGCTACTTCTTAACGGATTTTTTTATTTTCACTGAGTCAAAAACTGTTCGAGGACGTCTCTATTGTTATCGCCGTTTCTCGGACATCATTTATACGGCGTTGAACGGCAGTCCCAGACAAAGGATTGGAAAGTTTCCATATAAAAGAACTTATAAATGCTGCCACTAGCCAACGTTATTGTTTCTAAGTAAAGAGAGGCGATAATGATCTGTTCTTTCTTCTAGCTTAGTCTGTCGACTAAAATGAACAAGGTTAGGCCTACAATGCAACCACCAATTATTACGACCATTAATGAGGTTCTTTGCTACACTCCCTTTCTTCATGATCGCGAAACCCGTGGAGTGCTGTGTTTTAAATATGTAAAAAGGGTCACGCGAGGTGTGGCTATAATAATGAACTAAAAATACGATGAATATCTAATAAACCATGAAGCACATAGCCTAGGCCTCTTCTTTCACCGACATCACATTTTTACATACTTTGTTTAAATAAGAGGACGAACGTAGTCTAATTTGTCTTTTGGTGGCGATTTTGCTCGAAGTAGCAGAGTCAAGTAAATCGGTGATTTACCGTTGGTAAGAGTAGCAATCATCGCTCCTGCCTCCTCACAGATTACTTTCTAATCCCCCGTAATTAACGCAGTCAGGAATAAGCGCTGAAATAGGGGATTTTGTATCCGGGAAAATTTTAGTATTAATCTTATGTTATCATGTATCTGTAATATGTAATCATGTAACTCATTTTCCCAAGGCAACCACCAATTATGACGACCATTAATGAAGTTCTCTGCTACACTCTCTCCACATGATCACTTGCTCGATCGTGAAACCCTGGAGATGTTGGGTATATATTTGGGGTAGTTTACTATAGCATGCTACACTCTCCTCATGATCACTTGCTCGATCGTGAAATCTGGCGTGAAACCCATGGTTTATCTAACAATGGTTTAAATAAATAAAAAGGGTGTCACGGAGGTGAAGCTGCTTAACTCATAAGAATAATGAACGAAAAAATACGATGAACATTTAATAAACCACGAAGCATGTATGTTTTGACCATCATCGCCTTTTTTACATAAGATGTTTCAACAAGAGGGCAGATGTAGTCCAATTTGTCTTTTGTTGGTGATTCTGTTTCAGGTGGCTGAGTTTAGTTGATCGGTGATGTACCGTTGGTAAGAGTAGCAATCATCACTCCCGCGTCCTAACGGATTACTTTCCAACCCCCCATAATTAACGCAGCCAGGAATAGGCGCTGAAATAGGGGGTATTATATCAGGAATTAATTTTTGTAATTATGTATCCGTAAAATAAGAATCGTTACATTATCACGTATTTTTCGTGATGGAAAATATCACAATTTATGCACGCTGATCGAATTATAAAGAGAATCTCCAGATGAAAACAAAGGTCAGTCAAGTATCACTCATCCCAGGCTGCAGGGCAGATATGGAGAATATTGAATGAAGTGATCTGGCAACCCTACAATTTTGTCATAATGATTCATGGGCAAACAATAGAAGCATGAAATTGACACCTTTTACAGTGTGAAGAACGACACCTTGTGAGGCTTTTGTTTCTTCCCCTTGGTGGTTATAACAAAGCAAGTATGTTGACGTAAGTGTTATCTGCTTCCTGGTGAAGACTTTTGCATGTTCAAAGGAACAAAGAGCTACATTTCCCTACTTAGGTGGCCAAAATATTGTCAATGAAATGCAAAAAAAGACAAAATGAACAGCTGTTACTGACTGAGTCTAACTCAAATGCAAAAAGGTACGCATGCACAGCGACAAAGCGCTATTGTAAACAATGAACCGACGATGAGATCAATTAGATGTATAAAATGACTTATTGTACTATAAAACTGTACCCCTGCCCCAACTTGTATATCATTACACACACACAAGGCCACCCTATACCAGAGTTACAGCAGTGTATGAAATGGCCGCCAGCCCGCCAGCCCGAGGCTGGTAACTTTCAGGCCGGGCGGGTAAGATTTACAAATTACCCGCCCGACGGGCTGGCTATTTTTACAGCCTATTTTCACCATTATTTTGTCTATGTTCACAAGCGATTTCAGCAAAAATATCAAATCAACTCACTGCTTTCACCCACTTTCATAGAAGCAAAGAACTAACCAATCGAACGCTCGAGATACGGGGCCCTGCAGGACTGTCTATGGGCCATTAGCGTGCAGGACCGTTCCCGACCGTTTTAAGCGATATTCAAAGGGACCCTACGAACTGAATTCTTTCTTTTTTATTGTAAGCACAGAGATCGATTTATTTGACAAGAATATATATATATATATATTTGGTCATACTTGTTGCTATACAGAAAAGCAAAAATTATGATCAAATGATATCACGAAATCGGAATAAAAGTTATGAATAAATTATTGAAGAAGAAATGAGACAGCCTGCAAGGTGAACATAAACTGAATTGACTACCCCCCTCCCCTGCCCGCTAAAGGGCCCTGAAATTTTTTGGTATTTTAGATGGTGAATGGTGCCATTTGGTATGGTTTAGAACTATGATTCAACTAGTGAAAAGTCTCATTTCCAGAGGGGAGTTTTTTTTTTTTTTTTTTTTTTTTGCAGAAATTGAAAGGGGGGGCATCAGGACCCCCCTGACCCCCCCCCCCCCCCTCTAAATCCAACACTGACAAGGTATCATTCAGTAGAAATTCCAACCAATTTCTAAATTTCCACGCATAAGGCATGATATTGCCCTTTCATTTCCAAATTACTCTCCCAAGATTGTATTCTAGACCCACTCAGCATACCTCTCTTAACTCTAGGGGTTATCATAACTAGGGCAGGTAACTACATGGCCGGGCTTGTAACTTTTCAGAGTTACCTGCCCGGCGGTCTGGCTAGTAATTGCCTTGAATTTCATACACTGGTTACAGATTGATTTTTCATTACACACTCTCTTGCACTGAAGAAAAATACTCATAATTAATTTGCGGCCTTAGTAGAGGATCTTCTCTCGCTTTCTCTGCAATTACTGACTTTTCTTTAATATCTTATCTTAAAGTTTATACTGACATCAAACTGTTGATATGGTTTTCTGGGGGTGTTCCTTTCTTTTGAATGGCATCTTATGTCAGATTTGATATTATTGACCAAAATATCTCATAACAGAAGACTGGATGTTATTATCACTCAGCGACATACTTTTTTAATGACTCAAGCCAAAAAAATTTTTAATCAGCACTCAAAAATAACAATGATAAAAAATATTCCATATTAAGTGGCAACCCTGTACGTTACCGTACGGGTTTTGGAACATACGTTACCATATAGGGCTCTTTGCGTAATGTTAAAGACATGGTAAAATTTAAAAATTGAATTTCAGTTGAGACAGTCGTGGATTTTTGTTCTATACACATAAATGTTTTGAAATATTGCATACAATTTTGAATTCATTCATTTTTATTTTTTGACACTTCAGCATGTGAAATGCACCACTATATTGGGTTTGGGTGGGAAGATCGTCAGCGGGAGATCATGAACGATCTGAGCGAGACAAGAAAGCAATAATGGTAATCTTTATTGCAGCTCTTAATATTGCTTCTTTTGTTCTGTTACTGAAGTCTCTACTGTTAACAATGCTATTGTGCGCCTCAGCAAAACTACCGATCGCTATCTCACACAGAGTACTGCGGTAAAGAAACAACAGCCCGACAGTACAACTCTTAATAGATTCTCCTGTTATCTGAATGAATGGTGAAGACAATGTTGTTTAGCGTCCTAAACTAACTGTACCAATCGTTATCTTGCACCTTGGGCCGCACACGTAGTACTCAGGTAAAGGTACGCTAGGGCAACATTGCCGACTGTTAGATCTTTATGAACGCGAAAATAGCCCGGTGGCCGATTTTAAGGCGTACGAAATTCACGAAATCAAGATCACGCAAAATTGCTTACTGGCCGAAATTCATGGTCCAGAAAAAACTCCTGTGGGGGTACAGTCATTAAATATCGGTTCCATTGGAACGACACATGGGGAGGCATGTGAGAGGCAGAGAGACTATTAAAAGATTAGGCGGTTTTCCTTTCATGTACGTCCGCCATATTTAGTTTGTGGCTTTGTAGAGCCATGGCTCAACTCAATGTGAATGCGGTCTAACAGGGCTCTCAAGAAGAGCACTAAAACTACTCTTTTCAAGCATGCAGAATTGGCTACCCAACTATAATTCCCTTACTAAACTATGCTTCAAAATACAAATACCATTTTGCAGTGGAGACTGGTATAATTGTTTGTATGCAGATGAGAATTCACCTTGATGTCTTAATTTTAACACCAGGTTTGCATTCTTGCTCTGGCCAAGTTTTTATCTTCGTCAAGATCGACTTCCTCACCACCCGATTTCCAGGAACTGGAGGCCCCTGAATGCATGCCAAACGACAGGCCTTACATTCTGTATGCCTGAAAAAAATTACATTAAGTCAAAATCTATTTATACCAATAGTTGCAGGAGAGGTTGCTGGAGCACATCAAATTCTTTGAAGTTTACTTTCTTATGTGCTTGATATGTAAGTCAAATTAGCCTCCAGTGTTCTCTAGTCAGTCTAATTACTTAATGTATACAACATGAACCACAGTAAAGGTAAGAGCCTGAGGTAAATCAAAACCAAATCTCCAACACTGAAACAAGAAATATACCCAAGTATGGGCCCTATTTAGATTACTGTTCTAGTTCTGTTCTACATGTAGCTGGGTCTGAATATAACAATAACTAGAGGTATCTCTAGATATTGTACCAATAGCTATAGTAAGCACATTCACATGGAAAACCAAAAAAGCAAGACACCATGGCCCCGTATTCCACCAAGCGCAAGTGTTTCGATTCCATAACTAGCACCATATAATACATTGTAGCCTCTATGTGATATTGCTGTTTGCTCTTCAAAATGCAGTTAACAAGAGTTCTCAATTTTTTGTCGAAAATTACCATTTATTACATAATCATGGGTAAAAGTAAAAGGCCAAATCCAAATCTGTGAAGTGAGGTTCATGATGAAAAGTAGATCAAAGGTCAAATTTAAGGTCACAGGAAGACAATATGAGTTCCTATTAAAGTTCAGCAGTATCTATGGCATATCCGTGCCAGTTATAGGGGAAGGAAAATGAGCAAATTTCAGTTCATGGTGAAAAGTAGGTCAAGGGTCAATTTCAAGGTCGTAGTTACATTTCCAGTATATGGCTTCCTATTTAAGTTCAATTGTTATATTGCAATGCTGTACTCTTTAATATAGCACAACTCGTAAACTGTACAGAAAACAAAATAATGGACACATCTAGTGTTGCGCTTGACAAGCTCTATAAAATGCAAAAAAACAAGAGGTCTGTAGCATTTACGGTTCAAGAATTAGACTTACAATTAGAGTTTTCAGTATCTAATAGCTGCTTCTTCTGTGAAAATGCACTGATTGACCCCAAACTCACGAAGATGAAAAATGAGCCTAAGTGTATCACCTGCCTCTAATATAAAAGGTTACATGTGAAGTTTGTGAAAACTGGCCAAAAAAAAAAAGAATTTTTAATTTCCATTTTAAGAAAATTTTGACCCGTTTGACCTTAAAATAAAAATCAAAGATCAAAGCCAAGTGCATATTTGAAATCTCCACATGACTTTTGGTCAGCCATTTTTCCCATAATTTCTTCAGTTTAGAAGATATTTAGCATTTAATTTTGCAAATTTTGGACAAGGGTGCATTGCGACGAGCATCACACCTAGACCAAAGGACCGCTAAAGCCCAAAATTTACATGGATAGAGTTGAGATTATATGTAACCTAAATCCAAGAGATGGGTACGCAGGGTCCTGTAGTCTAGGAGGTAAAGCAGTAATGGTGACTTGATGCTAGAGCTGGCGATGGGTCAGACTAAAACCATGTGTATCGCCAGCCCCTGCACTGGTGGTACAATTAAACAAAAAACAATAAACAAGGCAGCAAAGCTGTCAAATGTACAGACAAAAAACAGAAAAAAAAGATGCAAAATAGGTCATTATGTCAATTTTGATGCAATAATAAATGCTTATAATAGCACAGTCAGTCAACACTAATTTTTAATCATGCACAACAGGTAACATGGTCAATAACAGGAGCAGATTCAGAGATATTTTCTGACAGTATTCCAAAGTATCTTTGTTGATCCATCCTCCATTTTGATAGTCTTCCAACAGAAACCCGTTAATATAAACTGTAAAATCTGACTGTCTTCCAGGAGACCCAGAATATGGTCTTAATCCACCCTTTCAATAAGATTACAATGTCAGGACCATGAGAGTTAAAATTCACATGATGAAAGTCCCTATATATGAAAAATGATGACAGTGCATAAAATAATATTACATCGTGTTTAAAGACATAAATACCAATACAGCTGCTTATGTGGAAATACTGAAAATGTGCACAGCCTCAGGTGGATGGGAGTTAAAAATCACATCTTAAAAATGCCAGTGTTGGAGAAAAAATTAAATAGAAACAACAAAAATATAATTCTAATGAAGCTGTTATTCACTGCTTCCTTATTATGGACACTATGTTATCTAGCAGAGAGCTTAACAGGGAAATATCAACAAGTGTGCTTTATGAAATTTCAATTAATGGCTACTTAATTAGGTAAATGAGTTTATAGCACTGAAATTAGCCTTGTGAATACCCAAGGGGAATTAACAGACTGACCACACAAATTTGTCTATCAAAGGTCTTCAGGCCCATAAGTCACACCTTAAGAAAAGCAGAAAACAATAATGCACAAAAACAGGAGACTGCCCAATTCTGATGCAATAATACATTATGTTTAACTGCACAGTCAACATAAAATTTTAATTATGCACAACAGGTAACGCTGATGAAAGTAAAAGCATAAGGCT
>NW_019773992.1:575847-602221 GCF_001039355.2 Lingula anatina
ATATTCATCAGTTCTGCAAGTTTCAAGTCAAAAGGTAAAATGGTTTTCCACTTATCGTGTTATCGGTAATAGTGCACGGCGACGGCGACGGCGACGACGGCGACGACAGCGACGACGGCGACGGCGACGACAGACGCAGATGATGGCTATATGTACAGACACATCTGTGTCTGTACATAAAAAGGACACCACCTCCAGTGTTGTGCTTGACAACCTCTACAAAATGCAATAAACAAGAGTTCTCAATTTTTATTAAATTTTTCTATTAATTTTTTTTTTTTTCCAATTTACAACAAAATCATGGGGAAAGGTAAAAGGTCAAATCCAAGGTTACAGCAAGATTGTGAATATAAGACTTCCCATCCAGGCATACTTGAAATCTCCACATATAACTTTCAGTCAGACATCTATCGTAAGTTTTCCCATTATTCCATCAGTTTGGGAGATGTCTAGCATTTAATTTTGCAAATTTTGGACAAGGGTGCATTACAACAATGGCCATACCTTGACCAGTATATCAACAAAGCCAAAAATTTCCGTGGATGGAGTTGAGATTACTTGTGACCTAAGACGAAGAGATGGGGATACAGGCCCTGGTAGTCTAAGAGGAGAAGCGGTATTGGTGACATGGCGGTGGATCTGGCGAAGGAAACGTGCTAGAACTTAAACCATGTGTATTGCCAGCGCCGTGCTGGTGATACAATAATGGCCTGATATAACTGAATAAATTCCTAATAATGTTTAAATTTAAGCAATTTTTTTTGTGGTGGTCTATTTGCATAAATGATCATAATATACAAAACCTAGTATATGTTCTTGTCACTTGTCCAACACTTGGAAGAAGGCCTACTATACAGCAAAAGTATATCCCCTGAAAAGATATAAAAAAGAAGCTAATTCAATGAATGAACAGCAGAAAACAACTACAGTGTAAATTGTACATTTCAGTTTACATTTATTTTAGAAGGTATATCTTAAAAATCAGGTCCAGTTAATTCTGAAATTTTCTGCAATATAAGGCACAATCGCTTACCAAATGAAGTACTCTCCACATATTGTTAGAAAAATAACCAGAGAACCTGCAAAATAAAAAAAAGTCTATAGCGTCACTAGAAAATTTAATTAATTAATTGCCTGTGCACACAACTGCACAGCATGCTATGGTTGGAAAAAAATTTTAACAGTTTTTCAACTGAATTTCGTCCAGTGTTGGGCCAGAATAACCCAGAAAATTTCCCAGCGGAATCCATCCATTCACAAAGGTGGCCTCGTGTGTACTTCTCAATAAAAGCTATAACAAGGCAGCAAAGCTATCAAATGTACAGACAAAAACAAAATAAAAATGCAGAAAATGGGTCATTTTGTCAATTTTGATGCAATAATAAATAATGCTTATAGTAGCACAGTCAGTCAACACTGAATTTTAATCATGCACAACAGATAACATGGTCAATAACAGGAGCAGATCCAGAGATATTTTATAACAGTATTCCAAATTATCTTTGTTGATCCATCCTCCATTTTTGATGGTCTTCCAACAGAAAAAAAAAAATACCCGTCAATGTAAACTTTAAAATCTGACCGTCATCTGGACGGCCCAGAAGACAGTCTCAATCGCCCCTGCAATAAGATTACAGTTTCAGGACCACAAGAGTTCAAATTCACATGATGAAAGTCCCAATATTTGAAAAATGATGACAGTGCATAAAATAATATTACATTATGTTTAAAGACATAAATACCAATACAACTGCTTATGTGGAAACAGAAAATGTGAGGAGGTTCATGTGGATGAGAGTTGAAAATGCCAGTGGTTGAAAAAAAATAAAAAGAAAACACAAAAATATTCCAATAAAGCTGCTATTGAAACTTTTAATCTTGCTGCATTAACATGATATGAATAACCCCAATGTGTTTGAGGATAATAAAGCACTGTATTCATCTATAGCATTAATGTTGTTTTTTCTTTAGTAAACTTATTTGCAATACAATTACCTACATAATTATCACCAATTCCTAATTTTGTGACACAGTTAACCCCATAGGATCCAGTTAATGCTGACCCATAAAGTTCTGCTGTGCCCAATTAATTCTGTGAGCTAGCCTTGAAAAGCCGGGTCACTTCAGTAAATTGGCCATAATTTATTTGTTTGCCTTTATTACCCATACAAAGTATACATTTTTAAAAAGCCAATATTTCAAGCTAAATGAAAATAGAATTACATTTAAATTCAATGTGCAGTATCAAGAGTTATGGCCGGTTAAGAACTACATTTTCATTTGGTAATGGGTGAAATAAAACAAAGTTGATTTATCTTATGCACATCAATTTTTTATTTCTCCATACATTAGCCTGAAAATTCACAGAGATGATGTCAATTATAGTTACTTTCAATCCACATATGCGGTGACGGGCTCTATGGGGTTAAGAGAGCTTAACCTATGGGACTTTACTGGGAAATCTCAATGCGTGTTTGATGTAATCTCATTTAATGGCCACTTGAAAATTAAAGTGACTTAACAGCTCTGAATTTAGCTAGTGATTACCAAAGGGACAATTACATACCACACTGACCACCATCCATATACAGTAGCCCCATATAGCACTCTATAGAGCTGTATTGCCTCCAAAACAGGAAACAATCACACTGATTTTCCAACACAAGCTGCACTTAAGTGAAATAAGTTTGAGTATTATAAGTAACATGGTTTCCCTTAATGGTCACCCTGGCAGCAGTGTCCAAAATAGGGTTTTCTTCAACTTTTATGCAATATATCATAATGCTTAACAGCATAATGACCATCAATTTTTAATAATAAAGTAAAAGTATCATGGATATTCAGAAAATAAGACTAGCAAAGGTATTCAAGCCAAAGGAAGTTCAAAAACTAAGTCACACCTTGAAAATGTCGATATGTGAAAACAAACAAAAAACTATATAATTTCCAGGAAAGTTAACCGATAACACAGGTTTTCCAACTGAAGCTATATTTTAGGCCTATGCTACTTTTCTGAAAGTTTGAGGAGAGTAAGTGACTTGGTTTTCCTTTAACGGTCACTACGGAGGCAGTGTCTAAAATAGGATTGTCTTCAATGTTGATGCAATATTACATAATGCTTAACAGCATAATGACCATCAATGAATTAAATCTGAGGACAAGGCAGCAAAGCTGTCAAATGTACAGACAAAGAACAGAAAATAAAGATGCAAATAAGTGAAAAATTAAATTTTCACAAAAAACTGTTAAATTGCCAGAAAAATTAACCAAACAGACTGCGTTGCCTATTGAAGCTGTATGTTAGACCCATGTTTCTTTCCTGTAAGTTTGAGAACAGTAAGTGACATGATTTCCCTTAAATGGTCATCATAGGAGCAGTGCCCAAAATAGGGGTTTCTTCAAATTTTGATGCAACATTACATAATGTTTAACAGCATAATGACAATCAAATGTTATTAATAAAATATTAGTAACATGGACATTCAGAAAATGTGACAAGCAAAAGTCTTCAAGATCATGGAACTTTAAAGTCACACCTTGAAAATGCCAATATGTGAAAAATTAAATTTTCACAAAAAACTGTTTAACTGCCAAAAAAAAAAAAAAAAAATAAATAAATAAATAAATAAATAAAAATACCAAACAGACTGCATTGCCTACTGAAGCTGTATTTTAGTCCCATGTTTCTTTCCTGTAAGTTTGAGAACAGTAAGTGACATGATTTTCCTTAAATGGTCATCATGGAAGCAGTGCCCAAAATAGGGGTTTCTTCAAATTTTGATGCAATATTACATAATGTTTAACAGCTTAATGACCATCAATTTTTAATTATAAAATATTTGTTTCACAGATATTCAGAAAATGTGACTAGCAAAGGTCTTCAGGCCCATGGAACTTCAAAGTCACGCCTTGAAAATGCCAAAATGTAAACAAGACAGCACTGTTCTGAAATGGGTTTATTTCCATTTTTAACACTTTTTTAACATAAAACAAAATAAACATTTTACTGCCATTTTATATGACCAACTAAGAAAATTGATGAGATGGGAAAAGTATCAATAGAACAGTGTTAAATGTCCAATTTCCTCCATTCTGAGATTCTGAACATAGTGGATGATTGAATCTGACAAACTGCAATGATATGAGTTTATTTCCATTTTTGACACTTTATTACACAATACATGATAACAAGTTTACCATGTTTTTTACATAATCAACTAACAATGTTGTAAAGATGCAGGAAATATCAAACAAACACTTTTAGGCATCTTATTAGTTAAATAATGAGACTGTTAACATGCCTAATAATTGAATCTGAGGAAATGTGAAAAAAAGTATAACTTCTAAAATAATGGCCCGATTATGCTGATTTTCGAACTCAACCTGCGTTTTAGTAAGATTGACCACTCCTGTGAGTATAATTACAATTGGCCAATCCGTTTTTCTTATATTGTGTTATCAGTGTTGCATTTATATTGAAAATAGTGAAAAAACAGCATAAATTCCCTAAAAATGGCCCAATCATGCTGATTTTCGAACTTGACCTGCGTATTATGAATATTCATCAGTTCTGTAAGTTTCAAGTCAAAAGGTAAAATGGTTTTCCACTTATCGTGTTATCGGTGCTGCATATATGCTGAAAAAAGTGAAAAAACAGCATAAATTCCCTAAAAGTGACCCGATCATGCTGATTTTCGAACTTGACCTGCGTATTATGAATATTCATCAGTTCTGTAAGTTTCAAGTCAAAAGGTAAAATGGTTTTCCACTTATCGTGTTATCGGTGCTGCATATATGCTGAAAAAAGTGAAAAAACAGCATAAATTCCCTAAAAGTGACCCGATCATGCTGATTTTCGAACTTGACCTGCGTATTATGAATATTCATCAGTTCTGTAAGTTTCAAGTCAAAAGGTAAAATGGTTTTCCACTTATCGTGTTATCGGTGCTGCATATATGCTGAAAAAAGTGAAAAAACAGCATAAATTCCCTAAAAGTGACCCGATCATGCTGATTTTCGAACTTGACCTGCGTATTATGAATATTCATCAGTTCTGTAAGTTTCAAGTCAAAAGGTAAAATGGTTTTCCACTTATCGTGTTATCGGTGCTGCATATATGCTGAAAAAAGTGAAAAAACAGCATAAATTCCCTAAAAGTGACCCGATCATGCTGATTTTCGAACTTGACCTGCGTATTATGAATATTCATCAGTTCTGTAAGTTTCAAGTCAAAAGGTAAAATGGTTTTCCACTTATCGTGTTATCGGTGCTGCATATATGCTGAAAAAAGTGAAAAAACAGCATAAATTCCCTAAAAGTGACCCGATCATGCTGATTTTCGAACTTGACCTGCGTATTATGAATATTCATCAGTTCTGTAAGTTTCAAGTCAAAAGGTAAAATGGTTTTCCACTTATCGTGTTATCGGTGCTGCATATATGCTGAAAAAAGTGAAAAAACAGCATAAATTCCCTAAAAGTGACCCGATCATGCTGATTTTCGAACTTGACCTGCGTATTATGAATATTCATCAGTTCTGTAAGTTTCAAGTCAAAAGGTAAAATGGTTTTCCACTTATCGTGTTATCGGTGCTGCATATATGCTGAAAAAAGTGAAAAAACAGCATAAATTCCCTAAAAGTGACCCGATCATGCTGATTTTCGAACTTGACCTGCGTATTATGAATATTCATCAGTTCTGTAAGTTTCAAGTCAAAAGGTAAAATGGTTTTCCACTTATCGTGTTATCGGTGCTGCATATATGCTGAAAAAAGTGAAAAAACAGCATAAATTCCCTAAAAGTGACCCGATCATGCTGATTTTCGAACTTGACCTGCGTATTATGAATATTCATCAGTTCTGTAAGTTTCAAGTCAAAAGGTAAAATGGTTTTCCACTTATCGTGTTATCGGTGCTGCATATATGCTGAAAAAAGTGAAAAAAGAGCATAAATTCCCTAAAAATGACCCGATCATGCTGATTTTCGAACTTGACCTGCGTATTATGAATATTCATCAGTTCTGCAAGTTTCAAGTCAAAAGGTAAAATGGTTTTCCACTTATCGTGTTATCGGTAAAAGTGCACGGCGACGGCGACGACGGCGACGACAGCGACGGCGACAACAGACGCAGATGATGGCTATATGTACAGACACATCTGTGTCTGTACATAAAAAAACACTTATATACAAAAAAAGGCATAACTTCACCAAAACTGAACCGATCAAGCTAATTTTCGAACTCAATCTGTATTTTAGTCAGACGGATCACCCCTGTGAATTTCAAGACAATTGGCCGATTTTCCTTAAATCAGTTCTGTGAATTTTAACCCAAAGAGGTAAAACGGTTTTTCACTTATCGCGTTATCGGTGTTGCTTAAATCAGTTCTGTGAATTTTAAGCCAAAGTTGTAAAACAATTTTTCACTTATCGTGTTATCGGTGTTGCATATATGCTGAAAAAGTGAAAAAAAAGCATAGCTTCCATGAAAATGGCCCGATCACGCTGATTTTCAAACTTGACCTGCACATTATGAATATACATCAGTTCTGTAAGTTTTAATCCAAAAGGTAAAATATTTTTTCACTTATCGTGATATCGGTGTTGCATATATGCTGCATAAAAATTTAAAAAAAACAGCATAACTTCTATAAAAATGGCCCGACCATGCTGATTTTTGAAATTGAACTGTGTATTCTGAATATTCATCAGTTCTATAAGTTTCAAGCCAAAAGGTAAAACCTTTTTTACTTATTGTGTTATCGGAGAAAGTGCACGGCGATGACAGACGCAGGTGACGGCTATATGTACAGACACATCTGTGTCTGTACATAAAAATCATAAAAGGTTCATTTCTAAAAGAATAAAGAAAGTTGATGCTATATTTTCAGCTATTTTGGTCCTTTTTTTAGATTGACCTTGACATTTTGGCATGACTTTGATGTCTGATGACTCCCAAACTTTTTTCAAATGAACGGCCATGCCTTTGAAAATTAGAAGTGATACCTCTGACCAGTTTTTAAGTTACCCAGTTTCCATAATATGCCCACTGAACACCCTCCCTTATGCATTGGTGGCCATTTTGGATTTTTGGCACTTGCCATTGGATTCCGGTGAGAAATTATCTGGTTTATATTGACCCAAAACTGCACAGGCTTCAGTTGAGAAACCTTTGTTAAGATTTTTTCCAACTTCATAGGGGAATTTCCGCTAGTTTACTGCCTTATTGGTATGTCAACTTTATTTGAGTCATATTAGAAACTAGTACTAGTAAAAGTGGTTTATATGTGTAACAAGGTATCCACACTCCACCTATTAAGAAACTGTACAAAATAAGATAATAATTTGCTGGTATTAAATCTATTAATTAACAGTTGGCTACTTGTCAGTTTAATATTTTATACTGGTAGGTTTGCCAGAATTTAATAAATTATTTACTCATCTTCATCTTGAACCATTTTAACTACAATGATATTGTTGTTGAAATTAATAGAGGTCACACAAACGGTAGCAGGTTTCCTTGCTTGCAATGCCAAGTTATTTTTTCATCTGTATACAGTGACAATATTACAACAAAAACAAACAAGAGTTCTCAAAATATGCAAAAAAAAAAAAAAAAAAAAAAATGCAAAAAAAAACATAACTAAAAATGGTCCAATCATGCAGATTTTTGAATTGACCTGTATTTTCCTAGCATTGATCACTCCTGTGATTTTTTAGACAATAGACCTATTGGTTTTCCTTGAAATGTGTTATCATTCTTGCATCCGTAGTATTTCGACAAAAGAGAAAACCCAGGGGCAACACTGGGCATATCTCTGCTAGTTTTGATGATATGAGGAGCAAGAAAATATGCAAAGTTCAGTTCTTGGTGAAAAAGTAGGTCAAAGGTCAATTTCAAGGTCACAGTATATGACTTCCTATTCAAGGTCAATAGTAACCATGGGCATTCCTTTGCCAATTTTGGAGATATAAAGGCCAGAAAACATGCAAAGCGCAGTTCATCATAAAAAGTAGGTCAAAGGTCAATTTCAAGGTCATAGCTAGATTGCCAGTATATGGCTTCCTATTCAAGTTCATCAGTAACTTTGGGCGTATCTTTGCCAGTTTTGGAGATATAAAGGATAAAAAATTTGCGATGTTCAGTTCATGGTAAAAAGTAGGTCAAAGGTCAATTTCAGGGTCACAGTTAGATTGCCAGTATATGACTTCCTATTCAAGTTCAATAGTAACTATGGTTGTATTGTTGCCAGTTTTGGAGATATATAGATCACAAAACTTGCAAAGTGCAGTTCATAATGAAAAGTAGGTCAAAGGTCAGTTTCAAGGTCACAGTTATATTGCTAGTATATGACTTCCTATTCAAGTTCTATAGCAACTATGGGCGTATCTCTGCTAATTTTGGAGTTATTCACATTTAATTTTCACCACTGGATATTGCATAATACTTTTTTATATAGCACAGCGCCTTAAGCGTATTGAAAACAAAAAAGTGGACACCACCTCCATTATTGCGCTTGACAAGTCCTACAAGTTGCAAAATTCAAAAGGTCTGTGACATTTATGGTTCCAGAATTGGAGCGAGTTTTCAGTTTCGGTATCTAATGGCTGTTTATCCCATGAAAATGCACTGATTGACCCCAAACTCTCAAAGATGAAAGGAGTCCCTGGTTGTAACCCCTCACCATAATATCAGAGCTTAGGTCTGTGTAGTTTCTGAAAATTGGTGCAAACAAATATTTTTTGCAGAAGATTCCCATTTTTTGAAAATTTTGGCTCGTTTGACCTTAAAATAAAGGTCGAAAGTCACATCTTAGGGCAAAATTGGAATCGTCACATATGACTTTCGGCCAGACTTCTGTAGTAATTTTTCCCATTATTCCTTCGGTTTGGGAGATATTTAGCATTAAATTTTCTAAAATTTTGACAAGGGAGCGTTTCAACGAGCGTCACGCCCAGGCCAAAGCATCGACTGAGACAAAAATATCAGGGTGTTCAAGTTGAGATTATATGTGACCTAAATCCAAGAGAGAAGCGGTAAGGGTGACTTGTATCCCACGACACCCTGCGGAGCCAACAAAGCCGGCGGAGCTCACAGAGCCGGCAGAGGTGTACGAGATGGGTAGGGACTAAAACCATGAGTACCGCCAGCGTACACGCTGGTGGTACTAATTATTATAATTTAACTGACATGAATTAACTCCTGGATCTTCAAACAATCATAGAGCGCTTTCAGGTGGTTTAATTGGAAGGAAGTGATCTTATCTGTTGGTGTCATTATAGCAAATAGATAAAATAGATATGACCACAGAGCAGTTATGGGAGTGATTAGGATCAATGTCAGGAAGGACAGACAGAAATGCCTGTCAAATCCATCAAAGAGACCTAGTATCGAGCAACTGGTCATAAAGAAAGACGAGTTCCAAATCCTCCTAACGAACAGATTCAGTGCACTAGAGCTAGAAGGTGAAGATGGAGTAGATGAAATGAACGATAAAATAACGACCACCATCCTAGAATGTGCATCAGAAGTCGCACCGGCCAGTAAAATGAAGGACTCAAAGCTCTCAACAGAAATGAGGATTCTCATAAAGAAAAGACGGATAATGAAGAAAACTGAGGTAAACAACAACAGGGACATCAGAAACAACATTGAATGTGCAGAACTGGATAAGACCATCAAGAAGATGGCAAGGGAAGACATCAGGAAGCAGAACATGAAGAAGATAGCAGAGACCATCGAAAATGGAAAGAGCATGAAAAGAGCAAAGAGATCCTTTCAACTAGGGCAGGATAGAATGCTGACTCTTCTAGACAAAGATGAAAATGAGCTCACCACACAAGACCAGATATTAGAACGAGTAGAAGAATTCTATGGAGAGTTGTATGACAGCAACAAGGGAATAGAAATCTCAACAAAGGCATGCGATCTACCAGACATAACAGCTTGGGAAGTAGAGTCAGCAGTCCAGAAAATGAAGAACGGAAAGGCAGCAGGAAATGACAACATCAAAGCAGAAATGGTAAAAGCAGGAGGAGATATCCTATCTCAGGAATTAGCCAAGCTCTTCACAAAGTGCTTACATCTGAAGGAAATTCCTGTAGCATGGAAGAACGCCAACATGATCATAATGTTCAAAAAGGGCAATAGGAAAGACATCAAGAATTACAGACCCATCTGCCTACTTTCTAATTTGTACAAGATTTACACCAAAATATTGACCGAAAGGCTAACAAGACAACTAGATGAAGCGCAGCCAAAGGAACAAGCAGGTTTCAGAGGCCAGTACACCACTACTGATCATATGCACACTGTCAACCAGCTCAAAGAGAAATGTCTCGAGTATAACATTCCACTATGTGTAGCATTCGTTGATTATGAAAAAGCCTTCGACTCAGTAGAAACCCAGTATATACTGGCATCCCTGCAAGATCTAGGGATCGAAGATGGATACGTAGACGTCCTCAGAGACGTATACACTGATAGCTCTGTAACAGTCAAACTACACAAGACCACCAATAAGATCAAGATCAAGAAAGGTGTACGCCAAGGAGATACAATCTCTCCTAAACTGTTCACAGCAGCATTGGAACGTATATTCAGGGATCTTGACTGGCAGGACAAGGGCATAAACATAGACGGTACCAGGCTCAATCACCTTAGGTTTCAGACGACATCATAATAGTAGCAGATGATGCAAAAGACCTCGAAGAAATGCTACAGGCGTTAGCAGATGAAAGCGCAAAAAGTGGGCTAAAGATGAACACCAGCAAGACAAAGGTGATGTTTGGACCACTAACCACCCCTTGCACAGTGAAAGTCAACACCAAAGAGATAGAAGCAGTGGAAGAGTATATATACCTTGGGCAACGGTTCAGCCTTAGTGATCCAACACTGGAGAAAGAAATTCAACGAAGGATAAAAGCAGGATGGGCAGTATATGGGAAGCACAATGACATCTTCAAGAGCAACCTTCCTATCTGCCTGAAAAAGAAAGTGTTCAATGCTTGTGTGCTGCCGGCACCATGGAACACAAGCTACAAGTAGCTCAGAGAAAGATGGAAAGAATTGTGTTGAACATCAATCCAAGAGAGCGGAAAACGAATGTATGATACGTGAACAGACCAAAGTTAAGGACGTACTGCTCACAGTTAAAGAAATGAAATGGAGGTGGGCAGGACATGTCAAAAGAATGAAGGACAATAGGTGGACAATCAGGCTTACAGAATGGACCCCAAGGTATGAACAAAGAAAAAGAGGAAGGCGGGTCAAGCGATGGAGGGATGAATTAGATGACTACTGGAAGTCTTGGAAGAAGAAATCTTGGCCAAACTGGAAATCTGAGGCTCAGGATAGGAAACAATGGAAAAAGCATGCTGAGGCCTTTGTCCAACAGTGGAACACTATAGGCTCTAAATGATGATGATGATGAGATATGATCTTCACAGGCATGGTTGTTGTATTTGTCTTTGAAAGTGGGAGCTGAAAGGGGGCTCTAATGACGATTTACTAGTCTGATTTCATTTCCTAAAATTACTTGCCATTTTGAGAATTTTTAACAATTTTTTATAGTAATTATTTTACAGGCCTACCTATGTAGCTGCAGACAGAATTGAGATCATGGACAGCATTAAAAAGTTTACATACTCAATAAACCATTTAATTATTGTGCTATGAAGTGCGTAAATGGCAATAATATGCTATTGGAACAGATAACTAATATATTTTCTTAGTGATGTACTCTTTCAACAGAGAATAGGATGCAAGAAGGCCTATCAATGAACATGAACTGGAAGAAACAAGCAGGTGAAGCTGTTGCTGCCAAGCTGCTGATTAAAATATGTTAACCCAAGATCAAATTTACAGCAATCATATATTTTAAAAAAGCAATCCTATTTTTGTTATCGATTCAGTGTTTTTATTCTTTTGAATGACATTACTGTTACATTCGCTTATAAGCTTTATATCATCAAAATTCCCATTAAATTTTACTGTACAAATGTTTGTTCAGAAAACAACTTCATAGCTTACATCAAGGAGTTTTATAACTCCTTTCTTACATACCTTACAGGTAGAAATAAAATGTGGATTTAAAGTTAACAAGTTTAATAGCATCTTTCATTTTGCATTTTAAAAATTTAAAAGTGATTTATGACATAAAAATATACATTCATTTCGGATTTTTATATATCATAATTTGTACCCCCATTATGATATTTAGTCTGATGTCCTTAAACCTTTTAAAAATTATATTATTTTCTGCAAATAGACACATGATCTTCATTTAGCATCAGAGTCGAACTTATTTTCAGATTTTGATAATTTGGATTTTTAGAGGTCATTTGGTGCATTCTGGTGACATCTGGATATTAAATTTAACAAAATTTGGCCCTATAATTGTTGCCCCCAAATTTAATAATTTCAATGAATAATTGTAATGGGCCTAATGGCAATTACAAATTATATTCCAATCTGGAAAAATTATTTTTGACTATAAACATAACAAAAACACAATATCTAGACTAAGGCCCCGTTCACATGATGTCTATTTTCTAAAAATCTATTTTTTATTCGCATTTTCTTGTAATCACGGTCCCTGTGCCCTGAATTTCCCGCGGCGTAATTACTGGCGGCGCAAACCAGTAATTACTTCCAAAGCTGTAATTAATTCTCGGGATATACAGGGCACAGGGACCGTGATTACAAGATACCGCGAACAGAAAATAGATTTTTTGAAAATAGACTTTCCATGTGAACGGAGTCTAATTTACCTTTGATTTTATACACGTAGTCTAACATATTTTAACCATTTAGAGTAATCGCTGTCACCAGTTTGCCGACTAAGCTATTTTTAAGGTCAAACCATTTTCATCTGGGTCTTAAAACACAATAAAATATCTAAATTGACTTTAAAAACACATTTTTTGCTGATGGCAGCATTGTACTAGTGCTGTACTATCGGTGGCAAGTTGACATACTGTTGGTGTGGGACTGCGATATCTGCGGGGCTGTAATAAAGATGTCTCCTCGAGCCATGTGGTTGTTGTGATTGATCCTACAAGTTTAGTACATAAACTTGGTGTCAGAAGTGGGATCACAAAAAGAAAACATGCATAATGGGTGAGTCTAAACCTCCTAAACTCAAAGTCGGCGAAGATAAAGCAGTGAGTGTTCGCACTTGGAGAAAAAAAATTCAACTGTTGGTGCTTACTCCAAAAAGACTGGCGGGACCCGACGAAAGAGGTCACCGACACTGCTCACTGGAAAGAAGACAAACGTAAATATGAAATAGCAGCATTTTACCTAGCGCTTCCCGATGATGTGCTGAATGTTTTTGACACAACTACATACCCAAAGCTGAACGAAGAAGTAAAAAAGCAGCCGTGGTCCTATCTTAACAGACTGGAGAGGCAGATGCATGCAGGTAAAGACGATGTAATGCTGCAAAGATTATCATTTTTTAACTGCATACAAACCCCCTCAGAATCACTAACAGATTTTGAAACTCGCATAAGAACCATCGCCAGAAAGACGAAATATGACAAAATGCAGGACCCTGTGCAGGAGCTTATGAGGGACAGATTCTGCACAGGTGTGCACAACAAAGATTTAAGGGAGCTGCTGCTTCACCATTTTAAGGACGATGGCTGCAAACCACTCACGTTTGAAGAGCAACTAAAGAAAGCAAAATCATGGGAGGCTGCACATAACACCAACATTAGCATCATGCAGTCTACACGTAAGGAGGAGCAGGTTACGCCTACCATATGGTATTAGCTGTGCCCTAGAAGAATATCTGTTAAGAATCCATGAAATACTCGAAGGACTGGACAATGTCTACTCTATTGCTGACGATATCCTTGTTGTAGGACAAGGCGACACACGAGAAGAAGCAAACAAAAAGCATGACCTCAGTGTTTTGGCCCTCATGGAAAAAGCAAAAACTCGCAACCTCAAGCTAAACCCTGAAAAAATACAGTACAAATTACAGAAGATAACGTTCATGGGCTCAGTCATCACAGAAGATGGCATCTACCCAGATCCAAACAAGGTCAAAGCCATAACAGAAATGCCTACACCGGAAGACAAGAAAGCTCTTCTAAGGTTCTGTGGCATGGTAAACTACCTAAATGCCTTTTGTCCAAACCTATCCCAGACAATACAACCACTATTTGAGCTAACCAAAGAGGATCATGAGTTCATATGGTCAACCGTACACCAGGGGGCATTCACATCAGCAAAACAATTGATAGCAACGGCACCATGTCTGGCCTACTTTGATAGCAACAAGGAAACTGTATTACAAGTAGATGCATCACAAAACGGCCTTGGGGGAGCACTTCTCCAACCCAACAGCACAGGAATACTGCAACCAGTCGCCTTTACGTCCTGTAAGATGCGCCCCAATGAAGAAAATTGGGCACAAATTGAAAAAGAGTGCCTTGCAATAGTCGCAGCATGTGACAAGTGGGACCTTTGGCTATATGGCCAGAAGATAACTGTACACACAGATCATCAGCCATTAGAAACAATATTCCAAAAGCCCTTACAGTCAGCTCCACGTCGCCTACAAAAAATGATGATGCGACTTCAACAATACAAAATAAACGTTAAGAATAAGAAAGGCTCAACCATGGTTCTGGCTGACACGCTGTCGAGGGCCACAGTGATTGGGAAGGTTCAAACCACCCATGGGACAATGGCCCCTCCTGAGTCACCCTTAACGGGCCATTTTGCATAACAATGGGCCATCGCTTGACATTTATGGGCCATTTTTAAACATGACAAATATATTTGAAATATCTGTATCAATATTTTTAGGAATAATATGATAAGGTTTTGCAGTTAAACTTTGTTAATATATTTATTTAGTTAAGACTTTTGTCTTTTTCAATAAAACCATTACAATGCCTTCTTCACTGAACTTATTTGAAGACTAAATGAAAAAACAAAATGATAGGAAAACATGTAATACTCATTAGTAATTGGTTTTTATTTGATGAAACCATCAACAAGAGGTAAACAATCTAGATCATTGAAAACCTAGATTACACAAAACTGAGAAAATGTAAATGAAATTGTCTTCACATACTGTCTAGTACTTATTAATCAGTCTTACTGAAAAGAGATTTCATTACTTAATTTCCTGTGCCACACATTCAGTGCATCCTCATAACTTATCTTACTCCCAAGAATCTTAACTCTTAGACTGTTCGCAGTCGTACTGGAGCCAGGGCCATAGTTGAGGCCATCGGGGTTTGAAACCTCGTGCGACCTGAGAAAGAGAGGTGCTAGCACTAGCAGTAACACTACTGTCAGTGTCACTACTACTCGTCGTACTAGTGCAAGGAGCGCTGCTCTCAGAAGTTGGTACATTTTCTTCCCCCGTCTCCTTTGAGACTTCTTCCTGAACATTGGACAGACCCTTAGACGAAGCGGTTGAAGTAAATAAACTAACTAATGTAGGCTGGTCTTGCGAGATTTTAAAAATCTTTTTCGGCGGCATTTTTCTTTTCACTTCACCAAAGTGCTGCTTGAAAAAATCCCATGTGCTTTCAGAACGAAAAGCAAGGTTACTTCTAATTGGATAAACATGACCTATAAACTGATTGGCCAATAAGATATCAGCTTTTATTTCATTAGCATATCTATTGGGACGATGTGAGCTCATTGCTCTCGGCAAACTTCGGCGATTGCGTTCGATAGCTTCCGAATTCGTTCCTGAGACGTCTTCAGGTATGAGAGGAAAATTACGCTAAGGCCACACTTTTTTAATTTTATGGATGACATCCTGCGCGCGCACGGATTTTCGCCCGTTCTCCAAAAAAAAAANCGACAAGGGCGTCGAGGTATTTGGTGGGCTGAAGGTCGGACAGGCCACCTGACAGTTTAGCTGCTTCGTGTGAGTTGAAGTTGACAAAATGGCATCGTCTGAAATGACCTTTAATAGATTTGGTAGTATTAAGCATATCTTTGCATCATTTTTTAAACATTTCTGTGAAGTGTTCAAAATGTTTTAATATTCTGAGAATACAAATAAAGACACACTGTTTGATTGATATTTGTTTTATTGATTGCTATACCAAATGAATGCATGAAATAACCTTTAATAGATTTGGTAATATGAAGTATATCAATTCATGACTTTTTTTACATTTCTACGAAGTATTCACAATGCTTTAATATTTTGAGAGCATGGATAAAGACATATTGTTAGTTTGATACGTGTTTCTGTGGTTAAATTTGTGTTTCCAGCTGTGTACTGACAGCATTCCTTTACTTAAGCAGTTTTTTTTTTTTTTTTTTTTTGGACTGTTTTTTTTTTTTCGCCCTCTCGCACCGATTTTGGGGTACCCAGAGGATGTCATCCATAAAAATAAAAAAGTGTGGCCTAATCAGTTGACGAATAGTTTATTGACGAGTAGACTCTTTTTAACAAAATCACGCGCCCTTATGGCGCACAAACAGGGCTTTTTATGCGCCCAGTTACGATTCTATGTGCGTATGGCGCGTTCCTTCCCAATCACTGGGGCCACATTACAGACCACAAATAACTCCACGCAAACCAACTTTGAAATCTTCCGAATGCATTAATGTTGAAGATGATACCCCAACCAATGCTGGTCTGACCTCACAAACCATGAAGAATATAAAAGATAATACAATGACTGATCCTGTCATGGCCAAGTTACTCAATACCATAACACATGGGTGGCCAACACAGAAAGTTGACTTAGATCCAGGTCTCACACCATACTGGTCCTTTAGAGATGAACTTACAGTTCATGATGGTGTAGTTTACAAAGGACTCCAAGTTGTAATACCGCCAATGCTAACAAAAAATATGCTTCGTAAGATTCATGTGGCACATTCGTTATTTTGAAACTATNTTTTCAGTTCTTTGTCTGTACATTTGACAGCTTTGCTGCCTTGTTATTAAGATCTCTTTGAAACTTGACAAATTGAAGTCTTTCACTTATAAGCTGGTGGCTTTTCTTAATATTTTGTGTATTTAATGTGACTTTTCTAACTAAAGTCTTTCATAGATTATTTGATGATTTTTGGCTTTGATGGAGAAACTGAATATTTGAGGAAAGATCCTCAAGAGCTTCATGTATGATAAATTGTGTTTGAAACTTTTGCAACTGCTGACTTCTTTGATAACTGCTTGGGTGCTTTTGTCAAATGAAAACCAGATCTTGAAATTTTGTTGTAGAGTTTGTTTACATTGTTTATAAAAACATCTTTCATTATGAACAAAGTTTAAACAAACTTGGTTTAGACCAGGATATAGTCTAAGACCCCATTCCCAGAGATTAGATCGATCCAAACTAGATCGACCTAACTCCCTGGGGGTTCACGCTAAATAGCTGTCAGCCGAGCGGGCACGAAAGTTAATTACATCCTTACAGCTTGTAGTAAGGGGGACGGACATTTAAGCCAGATTATCTGACAGTAATCTAGTGAGACTCCCCACGGGGATAGATCGATCTAAATGTCTGGGAATACGCCCTAAGAGTTTATGGTTAGGTTTTCGAACTGCCAACACTTGCACATTTTTCACTAGACATTTATTTGGGCTCTAAATGTCTGGATAATTGTATTTTTAATTAGTTTTAACGCTCAAGTCCATTATATGCAGATATTTACTTCTTCTGTACTATTAATTTCAAATTGACAGGAGAATGAAAAAAGTTGGTCAAAAGTTAGTCAATTTTATGTTTCATATACATTATGGAAACAAATATTTGTGAATGTCTTACTAAATATTTTGATTAAAAATCATTGTATTTCATTCAATTTATCATATTATAGTGGTTGTTATTTTCCATTATATTATCTTTTTGGTTATTTTGATATTGCTCAAAAGCTGCATAGCCTATAATTAAGTGACCTTGCAGATTTACTACTAGATGGAGCCACAAAGCAAGATAAAAGTGATTTGACATTTTATGCTTTTCAGTAATGTAGAGAAATGTTGGTATTGATAAGAATATAAAAAGTATAGTTTTCTGTTGGCATTATATTCATATTTTTGGTCAACAATGAGATCTTGGTTGTCCTTTGAAAAACCTCTTGTTCTCACTCTGAGTATATTCAGCTTTTTACATCTACTGTCTTGGGGACAAAATGTGCACTGAAACCAAAAATCCACTAATAAGACGCTTGGTAAAATATATTCTATAGCTGATGGTAGTGAGGTACTGCTGTTGTAATAACTAGATAACTGCTACGGATACAGAGCTCATCATAGGGCTTAATTGGAAGCAATATATTTACTCTGGGATTGTGTTATTCCATATCATGTGTGAATAAGTTGTTGAATTTCACAACGTAAAGAATATCGGCAATGTTTTGCTTAGGGCAGTGCAGATTCATCATTGTGTTCTGGTATTAATACTACATGTAGTCTGATATTATACCTGATAGTGATTGATAAGTAAGTCTCCACATTAAATGGTCATCAATCTTAGCAATAACACACCAGTCTTGGAATAAGCAGATAGCAGTTAAGAATTTAGGGTTTGGTATTCATCATTGATATCAAGGAAATTTCTCTGTGAGTAAAAGAGATGCCATAGGTACCATTTATGTAAGTTGGCTGCTCCATTTAGTTGTGGACACTGTGTTAAACAGATTTTTATGAGTGATGAATTTTACTTAAAATTTTCTAGCATTTTGTAAGTATACTAGCATATGTCAATTGTAACTATTGGAAATATATTCAGTTCGAGTTCAGATGATGTCCAAAAATATATTGTGATAAATATGTCACATAATCACCTATTAACTTTCTGAACAGAAGTTTTATATTATTCATTTCCTTGATATATTTGATGAGTTAATATAAATTTGTTTTGAATTAAAACAGCTTTTAAGTTTCTCCTAAGTTTACACATTTTGGGATTGTAGTGCTGTCTCAATGCAAGGCCATGGATGAGGGTAGAAGTCATAAATTCAACGTTATAACCTCAACATATGCAGTGCAAATACTCAAGTAATTTAAATCAATCCAGATGTCACTCTAGTCATGATTTAAGGACCAAGGTCTAGCCAGTTTTGTTGAAACTTGAGTCGGAATGGGATTTCTTAGCTTGCCAGAACCTCCTCAATGATAAACTGTAGCATTTGAGATGAGTTTCTTAAAAAAAAAACTCTGAAACTCCTAGTGATTCCAGGTGGATGTTAGATGAAAGTAGATTAAAATGTGTCGAGATTTTTTAATCGTCATAAATGGATTTTTTTTTTTTTTTTTTTTTTGTATATTCGGATGTGCAATGACATAAAATTGTTCATAAATAGAATTGAATAAGTAACACCTTACATGATACTAAGTGATAACTGTTTGTTGTAGGAGTGACAAACAAGGTGATTCCATGCAAGGTAGAATAAAAGTAGCTATGGCAAAAAGTGTATATATCGTACTCGATCCCACAAATATTTCGGTTTGTAGATATTTATTCGAGAAGATTTGTTAATGTTTTGTTGTAAATCTGCAAACACATGTATATGACAGTCTGGAAGACTGTGCTTAGAAAAATTAATAAAAACATTTGAAATGTTGTTTTAGTCTTTTTTCTGAAGTCTTTTTAAAAAAACTTTCCTTTTATAAAAAATGGCTGTTTTATTGTGCCTTAAAAGTGGAGAAAAATTGAGACATTTTCAAAAAGTCCTCGTACACTTTCAGACGTCATGACAAAAAGGTAAATTAACAATTGTGTTAGATAATTCGTGATTTGGGACACTGGTAAAACCGATAATATTATCAGATCCTCAATTGTGTATAGTGACGAGCACAATCAAACGGAGAAAACGACAACTGGAAAACTTTTCAGTCGATCATTCGCCGGTAACGTGCGCTGGGACCTCGTCACATGCTGAATGATATTTACTCACGCTGGCTGCATATCCAATATTTGATGGAGATTGAGCTCAAGAAAATTGGTCCATATTCACCACCACCCCCACCCCCATCTCCCCAAAAACAAACAAAAAAAAAATACTTTGATGCATAAAAAAATGGTTTCATAGACCTCTGCATGAGTTGAAAATTATCTTTTCGAATGTTCGGGTCCCGGGGGGGAAGGGGGGAGGGATGGAAAGACTTTTTGAAACGGGGGGAGACCCCACCCCCTGAATCTGTCCATGATCGCATATGACAGCATAATGATCAAAGCATTATACTCCGTGAAAGATAATGACGAATGTGAAAAATATCATAATAAAAATGACTTTATTGAAACAAATTGCACGTACTGAGTCATTTCACCAATATGTTACAATATTTATGTTTTTAGTTTGACGTGGATGATGTTACTGCGTTTATGATCAGTAAACATGATAATCACAATAGAAAAATAAATCCCACCCATGATTCGCTCGAAAAACATGGTTGCCAAATGAATACAAGGACCTCAGCTGGCCATAGATTTTCCCCTTAGTTGAGTATGACCGGTGTCGTACACTAGAGGGTGCCAAAGGGGAGGGAAGGGAAGGAGAAATGGACCAATGCATTAATGACATCATGGCTATAAAAGGTTTTTGCAACTTTTGTGATGTTTTAAATCGATTTATAATTCATAATACCATATCTTATGAATATTTTAATATTTAAAATGTAAAAAGTTTTTGTTCGGCTAGGATTTTTAACTTGGTTTTGATTAGTCTGTCCATGAAACATATATTCTTTTAAAATAAAAAAGGGGTTAATTAAGAGATCAGTATAAGATCAGTTCGCAGAATTCTATACGTGTACGTAATGCTATCCTCCCTGCCTCCGTCGATCCTTCTGGCACCTTCTCAAAAGCCCCATTTGCCGTATCATTGATTCACCGTTACCAGCCCTTGCATTATGAGGCTCATCATCCACTCTGCGGTTCATGACGTTTCAGTAGTTCAGTCGTCCAAGAGGAACCGTTCCTGAACATCACTGAACCCCATCGCCAGGCGGAAAGGGCAGGGCGAACCACCGGGAGAAGGCGAACATGCGCTGCGAATGGACCTGCATCGACAAACCGTTGAGCATCTTGTTTGCGCGACTGGGTCGTTTTGTGGCACGGCACCCCCTGCTCCTGTTCTTTGGCCCCCTTCTGGTGACTGGGATTCTTGGGACGGGTTTTTATAGATTCCAGCAAATTTTGGACGTGGAATATTTGTTTACGCCGGAACACGGTAGGGCAAAGGCGGAGCGAGACACGGCGCGGAGACTGTTTCCCAGAACGGAAGATTTCGACCCAGTCAGAAACACCGAAGCCGGCCTCTATGTGAGGTTTATTATAACACCCAAAGGTAAAACGAACATACTAGATCGAGGCATTTTGGAGGAGATATTGGAGGTTCACAACCAAGTTTTCAATTTCACTGTGTATGGGAATGACGAACAGGAGTACAAATTTCAAGACCTCTGTGCCAAATGGAAAGGCAAGTGCGTAGAAACAAACCCACTTCTTTACGCTATTGGGTACAATTCATCCAACATCGATCGAACAAGACTCTCCTATCCGTTTCACCAAATCACGGCAACGCACCATGTGACACTGCCGAACGGTTCTACAATATACCACACCGAAAGGCGGCCGATATTCTTAGGCAACTCATTAGGAGGGATTAGGCTGGATGCCGGCGGCTCCATAATATCGAGCACTGCAGCTCAGTTAGTGTACTACCTCAATGAAGACCTGAACCCGAAGCTGGGGAAAACGTGGGAGAAGCAGCTGACGCTCGGCATTAGCTTGTGGAATCTGTCCAGAATCGATATAACTTATTTTACGTCACATACCCTGGAGACAGAGCTGGAGCACAATAGAGAGCAGATACTGCCGCTGTTCCGCATCACCATTGTACTGTTGATTGCGTTCTCTATGCTCTCCAGCATGACGCAGGTATTTTCATTTGCGAATTTGTTATCAATTGGTGAAAAAGCAGCACTGGCGGATTCAAGATGTATCAAAAAAGAAAAAAGAGAAAACTCTTATTTTTCCTGCGTACGATGGGCACTTGGCTTTTAGTGCAAAAATTGTCCGAGGATTACTAGTTCATCGCCTTGGAAGTCGGTCCACCATTATCACTTTTAACAGCGCTAAGCATGAGTAGACGCATCGTTGTTTATTTAAGACTTTCGAAACAATCAATAATCGTTGTTTTTTTGCATCCTAATGTTAATAATATAATCAATATATCTATACAGTGCTCTGTGATGTGGATAGTTCTTTTAAAATTGGTATTAGACGCACATTGGCTAATCTACAAAATGAAAATGGGGGACTGGAGAGTGACCCTACCCCCGATCGGCTACGCCATACATTCCATCTAAAAATGAGATTTTCAACCCAAATTATATTTCGTTTTCTTTTTTTCTTCTCTTTTCTCTTAATTAAATTAGTCAATTAGTTTTTCTTACGTTTACGCTCCGCACTGAAATTAATCAGCCATTAGTTACACCGCGCTATTTGTCATCGCCCATTCCCAGCGCTTTGGAACTCCCTCCAAATTCCTATAACAGCACGTCCTACTGCGTGGTCGATTTATCATCAGGTATTACCCCTATATGACGTCAATTATCATCAGTTGTCACTCATATGACATCAGTTTACCGTCAGGTGTTACCCATATGACGTTAAATGCCGCGTGCAATTCGATAAGTGATCCAGAATAGCGCTGTATGCGCGAAAAGCAAGATTTACTTAGCCTAATTCACATCCACAAAATAACATTGTTACATGGCTTTTACATTTAGATTCATTTGTCGTCTGCTTCTTCCAGGACTGGGTTCGTAGCAAACCATGGCTGGGACTGCTGGGTGTGATGTGTGCGGGTCTAGCAGTCCTGTCCACCTTCGGCCTGTTCATGTATATCGGCGTGCCTTTCAACGACATTGTGGCCTCCATGCCCTTTCTCGTGCTGGGTAAGTTAATAAAAAACACGATGCGTATCTTTAGACGTAAGTCTCTCTCTGTCTCCCCCCCCCCCATCCCCCTCCAAATGACGACGCTCTTCCTTAATTTTAAATTGCTTGTGCAATGCATTGCAATTCTTCCATATTATTTCACTTGTACATAAGTTATTTGTTATATGTAATAGTATAAAGTCATTATGACATGATTTACAGAATGTTTCGTCCCACTTTTAATTGAATAAATTTCTTCCAGATGTGGGTCTTTTAAAAAGTAGAGAATGCAATAAATGTTGTAGAGTATCTTAAATAACACTTATTTGGTTGAGGTCCCTCTCAAAGAATCACATTGTTTCATGTAGGGACTGGAGTGGACAATATGTATATCATGATAGCCACCTGGCGGCAGACGGACCCAAGGGAACCCGTGGAGGAGCGTCTTGGACTGACGTACGCAGATGCCGCCATTTCTATCACCATAACAACCGTAACTGACGTCATTTCTTTTGCCATTGGAGCTTCAACCGATTTTCCTTCGGTTAAAGTTTTCTGTTTGTACTCGGGTAAGTGACATTGGTGTGCCGTTAGCTTTATTTTTTACCATAATAACTGGGTTGAATTGCAAATGAAAAGTGAAACCAAGGGCAATAAATTTATAATCATTTTAGCAAAGTCACATTCAATTTTAAAGTCCGCCAATTTATATCATTACGAGATATTTGCGTTAACCTTAATTAATGACATTGCCTATACCTTCAATGTATGTTTTCCTGGATTAAAAAAAAACCTACAAGAACCTGAAGTGACTTAGATTATATTTTGTTTCATCAGGAGTCGCAGTTCTTTTCACATACCTCTACCAACTGACCTTCTTCGGCGCGTGCATGGTCATCACTGGGCATCGTGAGAATGCCAGCAGACACTGCCTGACTTTTAACAAAGTAAAACCAAGAGGAACGGCAGGTAAGGAGTTTGTGTTTGTTCCATAAACAAATAAAGTTTTATTTGCCAATAGCTATAGAAATAATTAACTGTCAGGGAAATGAGGGCTGTGATAGGTACTATTGCCACCTATAGGTATTATAGTTATGAAGTAGGTATTATCCCTGTTGAAGTTTTCCTGTTGGGAGTCGAAATATTTGCTTGTAAATCTCAGTTAAATTTTCTTTAGTTATTGACAAATTGAAACTTAATTTGCTTATTAAAAAACACGTAACTAATGAAACTGCTCAACGTGTGTTTGTTTGATATATGAAAATATATGTATGACAGATGTTATTGTGTCGAATCGCGCATACAGCCGTGGCTTTCGTGCTCTTGATAATGCCCCAACCAGAGCAAACTGTGGCAACTATTTTTGTGATCACGGCTAGAAATAATTTTAATAAAAAAGTTTTCCTGGAATATTATGTTAAATTATATTGGGAAAAGTAGAAAAAGTTTGCATATATTTTTGTGGAATGCTTAGTTTAACTATGTTTACCGTAGCTAATTACATGTAAATTAGACCTCTTGATTCCAACAATGAAATTGAAAAGTTTTCAGCACCCAGTTTAAATTTCCTGTCTTTCTCCATTCCAGAAAAGCAAAATAAAGCTTACTGGTTCTTCTGCGCAAGCGGAACACCAAAGGTAGTTCGTGAAAGAGACGACCTCAATCCACATTTCCTCATGATGTTCTTCCGTGACTATTACGCCAAATTGATATCTTTCACTCCTACGAAAATCATAGTCTTACTGTGCTATGGCGCATATTTGACTGGAGCAATATGGGGATGTACCAAAGTAAAGGAAGGAATAGAGTTCAAAACATTCGCGGCAGACGACTCTCAAACGGTTGTGTTCTACGAGTCCGAAGAAGAATTCTTCAGTCATTTTGGGCCAAAGATACAAATCATCATTGAGGAGAAAATGAACTACTGGGAACCGGCCATTCAAAGAGATTATCGTAGCCTGTTTGATGAGTTTCTGAGCCATTCTGACTATTTTGATGAGAAAAATTCTGAATGTTGGCTGTGGGGATTTTTAAAATTGGCTCCAAATTTTACCAAAAACACTAGCAGCGGTGCCTTCACAAATTTGTTGAAAAATAGGTATTTTTCCATGGAAGAACGTTACAAACAAGATGTAGTATTCGATGCCAAAAAAGGTACGGACATCATTGCCACACGTTTCTTCATACAGGCCATAAATATCAACTCTTCCATCAGAGAAAGGAGGATGATGGAACTTGCCAGGAATATAGCCGAAAAAAGCAACTTGTCTGTCACCGTTTATCATCCAGCTTTCATTTACTACGACCAGTATCTCTCCGTCATTCCAAACACGCTCATGAATCTGGGAATCGCGTGGGGAGCGATGTTATTGGTCTCCTTATTATTTATCCCTAATCCAATCAGCTCCTTCTGGGTTGCACTGTCCGTGGCTTCCATCGAGGTGGGCGTCATTGGTTACGTAACTCTATGGGACGTTCGTTTGGATTACACAACAATGATAAATTTGATCATATGCATCGGTTTCTCTATAGATTTTTCGGCACATATGGCATATGTTTTTGTCAGTGCGGAGGGAAGTAGGAAATTAAAAACAAGGAAAGCCATGTATTTTCTTGGCCTTCCAATTACCCAAGGTGCAATATCGACGATTCTTGCAGTGATTGTTTTGAGCGCATCCAACGCTTATCTAATGCGCACCTTCTTTAAAATGATTTTATTGGTTGTCGTCCTGGGGGCGGGGCATGGTTTAATTGTGCTTCCGGTAGTTCTCTCTATCGTTATGAGGAATCCAAAAGAACAAGAGATTCCTGAAATTATTAATAACGCTCGGGTACATAAATCGTCTGCTCCTGACTTGGTACCCTCTTCAGGTGTCGATGCTACCAGTGACGAGATGACACCAAAGAAATCAAATGGACACGTGGAAAATGATCAAAAACCTCCTGATTACGGTTCAACTGTCGAAAACGAACGAAAAGTGCCGACATGCTCTGGGAAATGTTTTGAAGCCGAAGAGGTTCCAGAGAAACGAAATCAACTTTGGGTGACATGGGTTTAGGACAAACGAAGGTCAAGGTCCTATGAAGGCGGCAGTCCCTTGCCAGTCTCAACCAAAAGTCTGTGAAATGGATCGTGTTGTTCAAAAGGCGTTTCTCTATACAGCTTAAACCGCACTACGCATTGCTTGGTCAACTAACGTATGCCTGATTCAATGGAGGCGTCAGTGTAGACCCGAAAAACTAATATAAAAGGCGTCAGAAGGGATAAAATGAGCTCATTAAATTGCACCGGTACTTTTTACCACTTACTCAGGGTAATTTTTATTTTAACTTAACGTTAATTTTTTGTTTAAATGGTTTTTGTTACACATTCCAATATGTGATGTAAAAGGAAAAATAGTGAGATTTATCTAGTTGCTATGCTATGGTGATCAAACACCAGAATGACAACGATCTGCAGTCTTGCAAGATCCAGATAGCATATAGTGCTT
>NW_019773992.1:602662-615701 GCF_001039355.2 Lingula anatina
GGGGGGGTGGGGGGGGGGGGGGGGGGGGGGGAGCCCCCACTCAATTGTATATGTTGGATACAGGCCTGACATTGTGAGAAACCAATTGAAATAAGGAATTCCGTTGATATCCATTTTAAGTGACAACACTAAATCTTGAATATTGAAATATAATTCATTAGCATTGAATGTTTATTCAAATCTATGTACAACAACTGGAAGACAAAGATTGTTGCGATTTTCGTTAAAATATTTCCCTAAATATGCGTCTCTAAAACTGTCACTTGAATAAAACACTAAACACCTTTCTCCTGCCGCTACACTACCGTGTATACAATTGAACATTATTTCGTGCAAAAACTATTACGTTGCATGTGTATATCTTAAAACTTAAAAATAGGTATAAAATCCTATCCTTCAAACCTTGCATAGATTAGTGATCATTAGGGCGCACAAAAGAAAACAAGAACAGCTGATTTGATAGTGTCTCTATACCTATCTGAAATGTTGAAATGGGTTGACGATAAACAGATTACAATCCTTGCTTATTCACGAATGGAAGACATGGGTTTTGTAAAGCCCATCTAAGCATATATCAATAAAAAACATCAGGTGCAAATCATTAAGGTTAAGTTATAAAGTTGTCGTAGGCTTAACTAGCTACCTGGAGTAAATATGTATCTATTCATCAATATATCATTTGATGTAAGTAAAAATTAACTTCTAGTTATTCCCATATGTTTACGCACAAAAAGCTATACAAACACCACTGTGCTTTTAAATGTTTGTTGTCAATATAACATAATCCCCTTGGGCGGATATTTGCATTTATAAATGATAACGGAAATATCAGAGAGGGATGATACATTCTTCATTCTGAAATAAGCCGCCATCCTTAAAAGGTTCACATTAATTATTGCGCAAAAGTCTAAAAATATGTGTCAATATAAACGATATACTTGCCGTTGCATGGTTGATCCCATAAAATCATTAAAATGTTGAAATAACTCTATTAATCCTTCGAGCATTGAGCAAGATTTGGATGACAGGTCGTAGCCTATCAGAGGAAAAATAACAAATGTAAGCCATTACTGACTAGCTTATTAAAACTTGTAACATCACACCATTTTATGTAGTGAAATACTTTTGTCAAAATCGAGGAGTATCATATCCAAATAGTGGCAATAGTTACCTCCACTCAACTTTGTGCAGTTGCCAAAGTTAATGTTGTGTGTTTCAAAAAGGACATGAAAATAAAAAACAAATTTCTGTTTCAAACTGAAAATGAAATTAAAACCGCATTAAAACAATCGCAGCAATATAGTAATCCCGCACATGATGGTCATCAGGACGACGCTAGTTGTCATGTGACTTCCAGAATTACATAGGTCCCCCTTACAGTAACACTGGTAACCCTTCAGATTTCCTTGTTGGTAGACGTTACATTTCTCATTTTGCATTGTGGTGGTGTACAAGCATTTCCTCTGTACGATCGTGTGACCTAAAAATTGGTAGTCAATAGTTAGAACGTGTCCGACAGCTACATTATTTTTGTTAAATTAATGTTAGGTCTACGCTACGGGAAGGCTACGGGAATCTGCACTTTCGAACGAGGAAAGAAAGGATAAGCCCCCCTATTTGCTCGCCGTCATTCGCCAGATGGGGTGATTCTACTGAAGTTATGTTGCGTTGAGATGTCGGGTTCTGCTCTGCATGAGACTTTCAAATATGATTACGGGGTGGTGATCAACGCCGGCCATACTAGCCTACTAACAGACGCACGGTGAGGAGTATATAAGCCTATCGACCCGTTTAAATTACCCAAATATAATAATAACATCAGTTCGTAACTATCAGTTCCAATAGACTCAGCAATAGCTGTTTCCACTTAGCAAATCTAGTTAGACGGCCGATCAAAAGGTAAAATCAAACCAGTTATTCTATGTTAGGAGCGTAGTAGCGTTAGAACAGGCCTTCCTAAAAGAAGAAGATACCTTAGAAAAAAGAATGGACACATAGTTTCTGCACAACATTGTGGAGAAGGAATAACACCACTGACCGTCTTCCTGTTGGTGAAAAGGCCAATGGGTCAAAAGGAATAAAACATATTGATGGTTTAGGGTGGGAGGGATTGTATTGTAGGGTGTATAAGGCTGTATTCCCAGAGCTTTTAGAGCGATCTATCCCCGCGGGGAGTCTCACTAGATTACTGTCAGATAATCCGGCTTAAATGTCCGTCCCGCCTACTACAAGCTGTGAGGGGGTAATTAACTTTCGTGTCCGCCCGGCTGACAGCTATTTAGCGTGAACCCCCAGGGAGTTAGGTCGATCTAAAGTAGGTCGATCTAATCTCTGGAAATGGGGTCTTAAACTTCCAGCGTGGAAAGAGGAGGGCGGGGTGTCTTGCACGTTTGCAAATACTCCATAAAATTACAATTAAAAAAAAACGACAAACACATCGCTTCTTATTGGTGAGAAACGTCCACATACAAAAATTCCGTAGCACATTTCATCGCCTTGTAGCTAAATCCACTAACACTGTTTTGAGATTTTATTTTTTGATCAGTTCACCAGGAGACTGCTTCAGTTGAGAGATATCGGCTTTCCAGATGTTTTATGATTGCTTTTGTGGAGGCCATTATAATGGCCCACCTGGCAAATTCTTGTTGTGTTTGGTTACTAAGTTGTTAGATATATTCCTATAAACACAGCGGCGAGATCTACTATCAAAGTAAAAAGTTGCATTTTTTGTGAGAAATGTTTATTTGGGCGTCTAAATGTCAATTATAAAACTCATTTATCTGATCAGATGTGTGCTGAGCATAATAAAAGCATTTTTATTGGTTTATCATTGAAAAAACGAGTTTTTTATCCTCGAGCGTTTATGCTCATAATTTAGAGGCAGTGCTTCAAATTTGTAATACAGTAAAAACTAACTACATAAAAAAGAATTTCAAAATACAAGTATACGTATCTAGATACAAACAAAACCGTGCGAAAAAAAACACCCACACAATTTACTTTCGTACTTCATCTGTAGTCTAGCCATACAGGCAATTTCTATCAGTTTAAAACAACAGAGAGACGTTCCGTTTCCAATCACTGTGGTCGCACATATCCTAAAATAAGACAATTGAATTGTTAATACAGGACACCAGCCTCGTTACAGACTCCTCCTCTTACAGGGTAAAATCTGCATCTAGTGTTCACATCCACTTTTAGCTTTAAAGGTTTTCACTGCATAGCAGCGTCTGTCAGTAAATGTTCTTTTTCTCACTGTTGCAGAATGTCGTTGTACAAGACTAATAATCTTTTAACGCCATCATTATTTAGAGGAGCCATCTCGAAAAGAACACTAGTGCCATAGTGATGAAGAAGTTGAAGGACATGCCACTTCCGGCGTTACATAGGTCCTTGTCCTTGCAGTAACAATGTTGACCCTTCAGTTGGTTCTGTTGATAAACAGCGCACTTCTCGTTTTGTTCAGTCGTTGTATAGAGGCACTTTCTGATAATCATACGGTGTCCTATGAAAATAAAGTTTCAACTACAGACAGAGCATTAAATGCCTTTTATTACAGGAATATGCGTCTTAAAGTAAAGTTTTTCCCATTTTTTTAAATTTCAATAGAAGTAAAGCCTGAACCAAAAACCCGCTTGCGTCAAAAAAGCCTATTTTGATGGAAAAGGCCAATGTTTGCGCCGACTACGAATACTTTGTTAAGCTTTAAAGCCACAGAAACCTCTAGAAGGCTAAAGCAGAAAGACGCATTCAAGTTAACTGTGGTTACTGTTATGGTATTATCCTTCCCTCTGCCACTGTTGAACTATTGCAGAACATTCTGAAGGTTTCTCGGCGGCGTCTCACACCTTAAACGGCCGTCTGTTTCACAGTGCACTACCGTACCTTCGTGCCATTCCTATTAGTTTATCCACAACTACATTTAAGTTCACATATACACACTAGTATATGATGTTCTACGGGTTCTCCTTTTTTATTTCAAAATACAAGAGAACGCATGCATAATTACCGTAGATCCCCAGGCTGCAATGTCGTGATGATATTATCTTTCCCGACACTTCTACCGTCTTTTATCCTCGCCAGAGTACCAGAGTGCGCATTGTTCCACTGAGGACGATATGGTATCTCTGGGCATTAAATTTTAGTTTGGCCTAACGTGATATCAGATAGAGCGAGAACCTTCTTGATTTCGTTATTGAATAATCGGCGCACATCATAGTCTAGAGTGAAATATGGCAAGAGTTTCAAAGAGTTTGCCTCAATTTTTAAATTTTTAGATTCTTATTTTGGAAGGGAGGTAACAATTTACCAGAATGCCCCCTGACAATAATAGACCCTTCTTGTCAATAAAATATTTTTCCAGCTCCTAATTTGTCCTTCGTCTTGAAGAAACAATACGTTTGTTTCTTAAATAAAACAATCATAACACATTATTCTAGAAAAGCAGAAAATCAATGTGTATTTCTGTTCTAAATTAAGCGTTGGTATATGTTTATTTTAGTCGAAATGCCTATGTTTGTTTTCCACAAGTAGTGTTATCGATGTAAAATCTGCATGCGCTTTCTGATTGTTAAAATATGTGTAATGGTAATTATAAATATTGTCAACTATTAATAACTTTAAAAAACTCCACATGGTCATAAATTGGCCCCGCTTAATACAATTTGAATGTTTCACATTTGAATTTAAAGTCATAAATACTACACAACACATTGTGACCAAAAATGGCCTGATCGTGGTCTTTGACCATACATTAGATAGATAAAGTTAATACTGAAAACGAGAAAAACTCTCTGAGAATTTTTCACTTAATATTCCTTGATCGAAACAATACGTCAATGAATCCAGTTATCGCACATAGTGTGATTGCACTGTCTTTTAAAATATAATACTTCATTATTTCAATTTTCCTTTTTTTCTATTTCACAACTGTTCTTAGAAGCTACACGTTTCTTTTCGTACAGCGTCCAAATAATGACATTATAAAGTAAGAATCCATCGTGAAGTCTACAAAACCCTTTTCAAAATCATTCCTGCCACCGCAGCTGCCATAAGGAGGAGAGTGTTGAGGGCCACGTGACTTCCGGTGTTGCATAAATCGCCGCTTTTACAATAGCACTGGGATCCTTTGAGGTCGCCTTGCTGGTAGTTGTCGCATTTCTCGTTCTGTGCGGTCGTGGTATAGAAACATTTTCTCTGAATAACACGTTTGCCTACAGGATAAATGTACACGTGCTGAGAATGAATTGCATTATTTTTTTTTTCAATATACATTTTTGGACTAACATTGACTTCAACATTCACTTGTTCGTGAATGCTGTTTGCATGCAATCCGATGGCATGTCTTCATCTCAAGATAGTGATAAATGCTCGTGAAAGCCTAAAATCTCATGTAAATGTATGGTGAATATAATTATGAATGTACTTCATAAAATACAGTAGCTCTCCAAAACTATTAAGTTTGGACCGGGGCTTTAAAAGGAGCGAGAACCCAATTTTGGGAACTTCCCCATCCCCTGGCCCACTCTCCTCCCCTGCATCTGCCAATGCTTTTTGTCATGCATGCAAATCCGTGCCCCCCTCCCACTTCAGCCCTAGGGTAAGGTTGTTACAATACAAAGGACAGTAAGGCACAGAAGTTCAGAAAATAAGATTGACTTTGGTACAGGATATCGCCTTATAATGGTGTCGATATGCTAATAAGCTTTGTCGTAAATAAGTAGCAGAGTATTATAATATAACAAAGCACTGTCATGAATGATATCTATGGCAAAGAATTTTTTTCTTGTTGGGATTATTCGGACCATTTTTGTGTTTGGGTGTACAGTTGTATGTGTAAGCGGAGGGGTTGGGAATAAGGCCTTCAAATCAAATGCGAATGCGATCACGCCGGGATTATTCGGTCTAAAGTCATGCCCATCATGCAAATACAATGCGTCATTGGTTTCATTTTTAACATCATTCAGAATTCCAGAATTTACGCCGGGGAATAAAATCATGCCCATGCCGAACGTGCAAACAAACCCTGCAGTGCATGCTCTTATTACATTTAAAACACCACGTGTCGTCCAACACCACAACGCGCATGTCATATTGCACATAAACGATACCGCTGTAAAACTAGAGGATCAGAGAGGCGATACCGCCTCCGGATATTGTACCACCAGCTGGAGTAAGCACATTCAGATGGAAAGCCAAAAAAAAGACACCACCACCACCAGTCTTGTGCCTGACAGGATCTAAGAAATGCAATAAACAAGAGTTCTCAAAATATGCAAAAAAAAAAAAAAAAAAAAACATAACTGTAAAAATGGTCCAATCAAGCGGTTTTTCCAATTGACCTNTTAGGCAGTGGTAAAACTTATCCTCCACACCCCGACCTTTCCATTCAAGATTAAATTTGAAGGAACAAAGATAAAACAACCAAATAATTTATTTTAGTACTTGGTGTATAAAAGTGGGGTCCATCACAAAAATGTGAAAATATACGCCAACAACAACATGTGTTCTGACATGTTGTAAAAAAAACAAAAAAACGAGCTACCACGCTGTGACTCAATTATTGTTAAAAGTCCACCATACGGATTTTTTTTTGCGCCAAACCTAATTTTTAACGAGAAAAAAGGCAATCTTCTCCTAGTCAGAAATAATTGCTCGACCTTTTCCTGCATGGCTGGAAGTCTTAATTTAAAAACTAATGTTCTAAACAAATCATTAAGACCATCATGTCTTTCTGATATAACTTCGGTTTTATCTTTTTAACGCTCTGAATTTAAGATGTAATAACTGGCTTTACAAAGTATTTTGACAAATACATAAGAATTTGGGACATTGTACACGCGTATAGTATACCATAAACCTTGTCATTAATTAGCTCACAAATCCACAGCTCAGCACCAGACAGAAGTGACGCCAACGTTGGGTAGGCCTAGTTCTTTTTCAAGGTAGTTACCAGCCTCTGACTGGGTTACCATACATAGATCGATCCATCTGGATCGATCTAACTCCCTGGGGAGTCTCACTAAATTGTTATGAACTAACCGGCTTAATATCTGCCACACCTATCAAATCAGCTAAGGGGTAAAGATATTATCCCCTAACAGTTTTACTAGGCGTGACAGACATTTCAGCCGTGAAAAAAGATGACAGCAATTTAGTGAGACCCCAGGGAGATAGATCGATCCAAATATCTGTGGGAATGGTCCCTCAGTTTCGCATTTATACAGAAGATATCGTGGATGTTGAATGTGTCATGTATATGATACATATTCTTTAAGACTCATTGTGCCAATGATTTACTGTGGTGCTTACAACTCCCATCAAAACTATGTGTAGGAGCATAGAGATAAAATTGTGACATCTATTCAATGCTGTATTTTTTTCAATCTGTGTTTGATGAACAATTCCTGTAAAGGAAAAACCATAACAATATCGCCCTCTTAAAACCAGTTGGCCGAAATACAGTGACAAAAGTCAGATAAGACGACTAAAAATAGCAGCAACTAAAACTGAGAAAGCCAGCACTACGATGTTTGTGTTGACGCCACTTCCGGAGTTGCAGAGGGCTCCGGTACACATGCAGTGGATTCCCCGTAGATTTCCCTGAGTGTAGACTTTGCAAGTGTCCGTCTGCGGAGTGACTGTGTAAAAGCACTTCCGGATGACCACCCTCTTGGCATCTTGGGTCTTCTTATCTAACAACGACACGGTCACGTGAGTTCTACTACTTCCGGTACACGCCTCACTATACGCAACAACAAAAACCAACCGTTTTTTAATTTGCTTGACTCAGAATATCTTGATTCTCATTTAATTCGTTTCTGGTTTGTACTAAATGACCCAGATATCCTCAGTTCGAAAGATCAATATTTGTGGTGATTTTCTTCATCCACATTTTCCAAAGAATTGTAGCAAAACAGAATAACGGTTTGTTTTCATTTGCTATCATAATACCTAATATACATTTGTTTTTAATTAACGTTTCTATTAAGCTCACTGCAAATCAGAACGGCACTTCAAACAAGAGGACAGATTCAAAATCTACGGAACTGTCAAAAGTATCCATAGGCTTTCTAAAGTCTACTTAAGAATCGCGATGTTCCTCAAACGCAAAGAGTACACTGTAAGCTGGTTTGGTTTCTTTTTAATGCAAGTTAATATGAAATTCACTTTATCAATTCTTTTTAAATAAGTGATGTTATTTTTAGCTTTTGTTCTAAAGAGTGTTTGACAAAAAGGTACCTTAGATCAAAACTGCATTTGACAGCATCTCCGTTAGGTGGCAGCACCAGCCTTTTTTAAGCCACGAATGTGAGCACACAGTGAAAACACTCGAGTTCGCGTAGTCAAACAGAAAGGCCACTCGATATACAGCACACGTGTGAAAAACACTCGAGTTGAAACTTACTTCCAACGTGAAGACTTCGAGCTCTCAGAGGGGTTAAGGACTGGGTGAAGGTCAATCACAGGTCAAGGTCAAACTACACTAATAACGGTTTTCAAAGTAGAAAAGACTTTGCAGGAAGACTCTAGGAAAGTGATAAAAAGAGGCGATGGCGTTTAGAAACGAGTGCATGCGGCTATTTCACAATCAGATGTACACTTTATGGTCCACTTTCGACCAAATATGAACTTCACCCAACAGAGGTTTGAATACCAGTAGGGCATTAGTATAGATCTTGGGCATAATCCCTTCAAATGTTTTTGCACCGTTTCTCTTTGTTTTTGTTTGACACTTAAATGACTGGATGGGTCTCAAACAGGGGACGGACGCTACATTTTTACAAGTCAATTACGTTCACGTGTTGAATAAAACATAGTAATTGGAAAATAATTATTTTAATAAGCATAATTTTATTCACATGAATTGTACTTGCGATGAAAACCTCTAAATTTCAATCAACTGTGAGCTATTTGTTTTCCAAAATGTGCGGTTGCATGATGCATGGCCACATTTCTTTTGCAAATAAAAATAAAATGTTTTGTGATTTAGATCAAATCAGGGGATTCCATCAATGATTTGAAATCTCTTATTTGATATGACAAAGACTTGACCTTAAGAATGACACATAATAAAAAACCTTAAACATGTTAAGAGTGCTAAAATTTCATGACTTGGTACGTAATACGCTTGGGGACGGACGCTACACCAAAACATGCCATTTTTATATCCCCATTCCAAAACATTAACTGTATTAAAATGAATATAAACAGTTCAACAACAAATTTACAAATCAATAACAGGAGTGGATCCAGAGATATTTTCTGACAGTATTACAAATTCCGGCCTACCCTACTACCAGACTCGGCACCGAATGATCCTGAATTCACCGGTAGATTGGACCAAACTATCTGTTTTCAAGGTGTGCGTCAGTANAATTAATTGCTTTACTAGAAGAAATGAAACAAATGAAATCTTTTTCTTTTTTTTTTCTTTCTAAATATTCATGTTTTATTGGAAAGCAATCATGTATCCCATTGATATCTGAACCACAAATTCAAATCAACTCACCAGTCCTTCTATTGATATAGAATTTCCCACCATCCCCAATCTCGATGAAGTACATTAGTTCATCGCTTCCATCCCAGTCTGTGGCATTGACCTGTCCAACTTTGTCACCCTGGGTAGCGTTTTCATAGACATTGAAGTAGTAGTTGAGCTGGGAAAAACTTGGGAACTGGTCATTGATATCTATCAGTTCTATGTACACATTAGCTGTGCTGCTGAACACTCCATCACTGGCGGTTACCTGTGGTAAGAGATTATTAATATGTGAACTGTTTGTGGTATGAGATTCTTTATTTGGGAATCAAAGAGATGAGGTTTGTCACTTGTGAACAACCATTTACCTATTGTAAGGAATTATATTCATTTTCGAACTCTTTACAATCTTGGTAAAAGATTGTCTGTTTGTGACCCAAACAGATGCCATTTGCAACCTTCATTTAAACATTTACACCAAATTTTGGTTAATAAAAGGAAATACAATTGAAGAAGGGATCAACTCAGCAAAGAATGCCACACATAAATAGTGAAATCAAATATCTTATTATTGTATTTGTCAATGAGATATGATAATATTACTGGTTCAAGAAATAATATAGCAAACAATGCAAAGAAACTAGAATATGAAAACTCTGGGGCAGATCCAGAGATACTTTCTGGAAGTCCTCCAAATTATCTTATTTGTTGATCCATCCTCCATTTTCAACCATCTTCTGCCAGAATAATTAGACACCTGTCAATGTAAACCTGAAAAATTCTGACCATCTTCCAGAAGGCCCATTTGCCCATGAAAACTCACAAATACTGCATAGACTTACTGTCAAATTATAATCTCTCTGACTTTCTCTGTCCAGTGCCCCAGTCACTGTGATGACCCCTCCACTGGTCACGTCGAATGGACTGGATGGAGAAAGTCTGTATGTTAATTCTGCCTCTTTATCCTTGTCTACTGCCTTCACTGGGGGGATCTACAGAACAGAGAGGTCAATAGTTTTAAATTTATTACTGACAAGAACATACATGAAGAAGTCTTTGGAATCATGTCATTTGCACCAAATATCAAACTTGGTTTTGCTTTTATTGGCACTGTGAGACTGCAATTAAAGGAAATACTTATACATTTAGTGTTCAGTGGTATGGAATATGTGGAGAACAAACAATAATTTATTACTTTCAATGAATATTTCATATACTACAAAGAAGAAGTATGTTAGGATTAAGAATACACTCCAATCATGACGTAGTGTCTTACCATGTGTACAGTGGTGCCAATACCAGCATCTTCAGATACTTTGCCAGTGAAACTGGTTGACACAAACATGGGTGGATTGTCATTGATGTCCTTCACTGTGATCTTTACCTCCACATTGGCCTGGACAGATGAAATTACAATACAACATTCTGAACTTATGGTCATTACAACATCAAGAGCAAATAGACATGATAGCAAAACTGATGATTTTTCCTTTTTAATTATTCAAAAGCTAAAAAGCTTTAAGGAGATGTCAACAATTTACTAAAAATTATTTTTAAAAAAAGTCCCTACTCATTCCAGTCAAATATACTCATCAACATCGGTGAAAATGCATCACCTTTTCAATTTTTCAAATAGTATCACTTAATATTGACAATTTACTGAATCAGATATCATGTTCAAAATTCCCTAACCTTTCTTCCCTGCACAGCTGTGGTATCCAGTGCACTGACCGTCAATGTGAGACTGTCTGTCATGTTCTCTCTATCCAAGGGCAAACGGGAGTAAATACTGCCATTCTGAAGACAAATCAGGGTAGACTTTATGGTATTGTAACAACAATTTATATAAAAGATTAAAATATTTATTACAGAAATAAAAGTCCATGTCTCACATGCCACGTCGCATCCCAACTTCCAGCTTCACACTCATGACCTCTGACCTACATCACGTGACTTATTACATCATTACATCACAGACTTAACACACTGATATAAAACCTAATTGTACAAATTGTTAAACGAAAAGACTACATCAGTTAATGCCCATGTATATCCATTGCAGCATATCATATTTAAAGGAGAAACAAATTTAAAGTGACATTCTGCAATTATATTTTGATACGACTTTTAAGAGATCTTTTTGATAATCACTGCCTGGCTAATGTAGCATGTTAAGTTACATAATTTTTTAGAGTTATTGCTGTTCAATATGTGTATAAATGTCAAAATATCATCCAGTCATCAGTAATGGCCACAACACTGACAGACAGATCAATCAGAATATATACAGCCACTAACAGTGTCTGTATATAATTATTATAATTATAATTATTATTATTATATTATTATTATTATTACTGTCATCATTCTCACCGACCCACCTTAACTATCATGAACATGTGGGCAGACTCCATGCAGCAGGAGATGTTAAACTCAATTCCATCATTGAATTCTCTGGGCACAGCTCTTGCAAACACCCGGCCCACAAATACCCCTGTAGTGTTGCTCTCGTCAACCTCAAATGTGTACATGGTGGCATTGAAGACCGGAGCAGTGTCCATGGCTGGGACCACATTTATGCGTAGGTCAGCCTGCAAAGTGACCAAGAATTGTGATCACCAATACGAAGAATTTTAAGCAATTGAACTTTCTCTGATGTTTTTAGAATTTATTTCATTCACACAATCTACATTTCTCTAAGTGTTCTAGGATTCAAATCACACAATTTATTATTTTGAGCCTTCTAGAATTTCAATAAAATTGAGGGATTATTAAATCAAAAGATATTTTGGCACACAGAAATATAATGATTATCTTTTTTAGTATGTGATAATAGAGCCTTTGATCTCTATAATGAATTTTTTAATATAAATTCTCCTTTAAGATTTTAAGAAGGTGTCCTTGCTTGGTTCACAATAATTAAATTTTTTACCGTATCATTATTCACTCCATCATCAGCCACAACTTTCATATTATAAACAGCAGGTGTGGCATTCAACATCTTATTCAGGAACAGAGTTCCATTTGGGTACATTCCAAATACTCCTGCAATACAGCATATTCAAAGTTACTCACAATGCTTGAACATATATCACCTGTTTGAATCAGCCTTTTAAAAAAAATAATTTTTCTAGTATAACAAGTAATTTCAAGCTTATGTTTTCAAAATATTCTATAATAATAATAATAATAATAATAATAATAATAATAATAATAAATACTGCCCTACCATCTGATGAACATATATCAGAAGGAAATTATAGTGATTTTATCCATTATAATAATTCTTAAAAAAAAGACCTACCACCTGGATCTGATAAAGAATCAATTTTATATGTAATATTTCTAAACTCTGGGTAGAAGTCATCATCCGTGGCTGTGACAATAATGAGGGGAAGGCCAGGGGGAGATCTCTCATAGACAAAGGCACTGTAGGCTCTGCTATCAAACACTGGGGCCATGTCATTGGTGTCATTGACACGGATGTACACCTGGAATATTAGCATTAAGTCCAATTAACAGAGTAAGCATAACACACACACACACACACACACACAC
>NW_019773992.1:615812-628670 GCF_001039355.2 Lingula anatina
GGGGGGGAGGGGAGGGGGGGGGGCCTCTGCCCTCTGTACCCTTTTGAAAAACAATAAAAATAATAATAGCCCAAATTGCTGTCAAAGATAACCATTTTTAGCTTTTCACCCTGTACTTTCTGAAGGAGGGGTGGGGGGATCTGGAAAAATGTTACTCTTGGTTGACATGTGAAAATGATGATATAATAGATGATCCCTTTGAAGCCTTGGATATGCATGTTTTGATGTGTGACAGTGTGTTTGTATGTGTTTGTGTATGTGTGAGTTTCTAGGTGTGTGTCTGTTTGTGTATGCATAGGACTGTGTGTACAGATGTGTGACTGGGTATGTATTTGTATGTGTGTACATACATAATGCATGCTATCTTTGCATTGTTAGCATGTGTTTGCATGACTACTAGTACATGCCTGCTGTTTATCCTTGAAGTATACTATTACAATAAAATTGTCCTCGTTTCTTCCACCCCCCCCTCTCCCTACCTCACCCCCTTTACATGATCAGCCAGTGTTACATGCATGTGTGTACATATATGTATACAGTGACCATGTCCTTGCATTGCTGTTTGCTAATTACTTGAATAAGTGTTATAGCCAGGACACCTTAGACTAGTTCCAAAGATTCCTGCCCTCTGCCCCCCCCCTCCTCCCCCCTTGCTGTCACATCCTTTCTTTTGCTTTAGTGCTCTGATATGGTTTCATTTTGGACTGAAGCTGGACAGAATTTTTGATGACAAACGTTCATGTTTATAAGGTCTTACAAGAACAACTTATTGTTTCAACATCCATTATGTAACTGGCACATGCAGCCTGTTTCACAAACAGACTGTGGTCTACTTCAGTTTCAGTTCAGTTTTGGTCTGAGTTTGACAACTGGTGAACACTTGTCAACTGTTAACTGTACACAATACTTAGTGGATCGCTGTGTTCAGATTACAAACTCCATCTGTCTCTTCTCTATATAATTAACTCTTGCTTGCTCTTAACCCATGATTGATTATGTGTAAAGTACTTTGAATGTGTATTTGAATGGCTTTATTCACTGATCCGTATAATCTTAGCTAGCACTTCTGATTTAATCAAACCTGTAAACTACATCCACTGTGAGTAAACATGTAAATCTTCATAAACCTTCAAAGGTGAATGACCACTGTAAAAAACAAACAATGGACCAGGTAATATATATGCGCTCCTTATCTTGAGGTAAATATTTAGAATTGTGTGACATTTGGAGCAGAGCTCAGCTAGGGTATAAAAGGGGGGTGGGGTGGGGGGGAGGGGGTGTTGGAGGGTGCTGGAAAAGTTCCATAAATTTTTCTGAGATTGCATTGCATTTTGTTTCATGACTTAAAGCAACATTGTATTGGGTATGACACAGCAGCATTGTGACAGTTGTGGAGAGGAACCATGACCATTGTGTTAGATGTGCTTAAATACATTTCTATTTAAAATGTGGTCCAAGTTGTATTGTGTTAGTTGTGACAGATAGCATTGTGTAAGGAGTCACTACCATAAAAAAAAACTTAACCTTTGGATTCTGATTGATAAATCAATACATTATTATTATTATTATTATTATTATTACTATTATTATTATTATTATTCAAATAATTGTATAAAAGGGGCCAAACTTACTGTATGGATTGTGATTGTTGAATGAATTATTATTATTATTAATATTGATATTATTATTATAATTAATATTGGTAGTAAGATAATAATTATATATTTCAGGTGCATGATCCCAGGTCTTCCCAATGACACCTATGCAATCCAGGGAGCCTGGCATGAACTCCTGATTAACGAGACCATCCCCCTGGGCTCCAAGGGCGACTACTCTGAGTGTTCTCTTTACTCCAACTTCTCCTACACTAACGCCACCTATAGCTGTGACAAATGGGTGTACGACAAGTCTGTGTTCACTGCAACCTTTGCCACTGATGTAAGTGACTGAAGAGGCTTTGTATTGCTGCTAGATGTTGTAGTGATAACAGGGAATGATGTTTTCGTATAGAAGGGATTTCATATATATAGGCCACTTGTAGAGGTTTGGAATGAGCAAAAAGATATGTGTAAAGAAAGATTAAAGATTAAAAATTTGACTGATGCTTTCAAATATCAGAGTGTCTCTTTCTAAACTCAGTGAATGCTTCCTTTAGAAAGTAAATTGTAGTTTAAGTATAAGTTTCAATATGACAACCTGCACATTTTTCAGTCAGTTTTCCATTCAGTTTGATTTTATTTGTAAAGAAATGACCAAGTTTCTTATCTTAAAAAAAATCACTGATTTGAGCATCATTGTTTCTCTCAGTTTGGTCTGGCTAACTGTGGAGAGAAGTGGAAGATTGCTACGGCCCAGATTGTCTTCATGGCAGGAGTGCTGGTGGGGGCCTTCGTCATGGGAGCTCTGTCAGATGCGTATGTATTTCACTGATGATAAGTTTCTGTAGATTATAAGACACCCAAAAGATCTAATCATTTAAAGGTTCTTACGTATTGAAACTGAAAAAAAACTGTATTGATTCGTTGAACACTGTTGTGTTATGACCATATTATGCCAGTTATTTTGCTAATTTGATCGCATCTTACTTATTTGGAAGTGATGGAATAATTGTTGAGACTGTATATATAAGTAGTTATATCTGTGTTACAAAATATATCCCTTACAGAAATTTCCTATAATGTCCTACAGGAAATTGGCCCAAAATCCTATCGAGTCCAATAAAACATGTTTCCTATAGCTAGGATTCCTTTATAGCCCTGTAGTAACTGGACTTTACAGAATGAAAACAAAGCCCCTTATGTACGAAATCATGCAAAATATACTGTGTGGATGTTTTATATTTTATCAATCTTTTCAATTCATTTCAGCATTGGCCGTAAGCCCACCTTGATTATCTCTGTGTTGCTACAAGGTGTTTGTGGCACAGCAGCAGCCTTTGCTCCAGAATACTACAGTTTTATTGTCCTCAGGTTCTTTGTGGGTTCAGCCACTGCCGGGCTGTTCATGACCACTTTTGTACTAGGTAAGGTATACAGAGAATGCACTGGCACACCTAACAAACTGTCACATCTAACACCCTGTCACATCTAACACACTCAAATAAAGCACATTCACTCCTAGTGCACTTTCATACTGTTATTGAGGGTTTTAGCTCAACCCATACCTTGGCAACAGTATTGAGAACTATTTGATTACCCTTTATATGTAATATAAGAAATCTGGTAAGGTCAAACCTACTTACATGATATTTAACCTAGACTGTTAAACATAGAAACAATGAAAACAGTTGCCCGTAGTAAGGCTAAGAGGCTAAGATTTGATCTCATTTTTAACCTTGGTTCTTAGGTATGGAGTTGGTTGGTCCTTCCAAGCGTATGATAGCAGGTATATCAATAGAATACTTCTTTGCGGGAGGTCTGATCATACTTACCATGGTTGGGTACTTCTTGCGTGACTGGAGGCACATAGAATTGGCAGTTTCTGTTCCGAGTTTTGCCTATATTCTTTACTGGTGGTAAGTAAGAGGAAAAATATTTGATTGCCATTTTGTTTTCTATTATTTTTATCATTGTAATGATAACTATTGTTGTATTGGAATGATATTTGGTAATGATTTTATTGATTGTGGTAATAGGTAAATAAAATCTCAGAAGAAATTTTATACACCCAACTTGATCAAAACCTTTTTTGGTGGAAATGTATATAATGGGGTAACTTTGAGAATGAGGTCACAAATGGCAATTTTTATAACAATCTGTGACCCTAAGGTCATTAATAGCTATTAATTTTTAAACTTAAGACCTTATAATATGAAGTCACAAAAAGGCTATTTAGATAACAACCTATGACTTCACTTTTCAGGTTCGTACCTGAATCAGCAAGATGGTTGCTGGCCAATGGGAAGGAAGATAAGGCAGAGGAAATATTACGTCAGGCAGCCAAGGTGAATGGCAAGGTCCTCCCAGAGAAGCTGTTTGAGCAGGTGGCCGAGGACGAGGAGGAGCATCATGGGAGCATTCTGCAGATCTTCAGGTCGCCAAGAACCCTGGTCAGGACACTCATCATCTTCCTTAACTGGTAAGGAGACACACTTTACAGTGTAATGAAGTTTACAGTGTAAATTCAGCCACCCACTGTCTCCAACACCTGCCCACCAATTCACCCACCAGCCCATTCACCATCTACCACCCACACACCCAACATCTCCATCACCCACCCTCTTACCCACTCACTCACCCAATCTGTCCACCACCACCATCTCTATCACCCACCCTCTTACCCACTCATTCACCCAATCTGTCCACCACCACCATCTCTATCACCCACCCTCTTACCCACTCATTCACCCAATCTGTCCACCACCACCATCTCTATCACCCACTAACCCACCCTCTTACCCACTCACTCACCCACTCTGTCCAACACCACCAACACCATCACCCTCCAATCTCCACCTTCTTACCCCACTCACCCACCTTTCCTACCCACCAACCACCCATCATCCACCCACCCACCCACCCACCCACCTGTCAGGAGACTTATCACCTTCCTTGATTTGTTTCCAAAGACACAACCACCAACACCATCACCCTCCAATCTCCACCTTCTTACCCCACTCACCCACCTTTCCTACCCACCAACCACCCATCATCCACCCACCCACCCACCCACCCACCTGTCAGGAGACTTATCACCTTCCTTGATTTGTTTCCAAAGACACAATTAAATTTTGAGAGATTTGCAACTGATACATGTGTGATCTTGTAGTAAATTTAAAGAGAACTTCCCTGATATCATTGAGAAAGAAATCATACTTAAGTCTTTCAAATCTTTAACAGTGTTTATCTTGATGATGCTCGTCTCTGCCTCAGATCTAACTTCTCTGCATTTTGGTCTCATTTTCAGGTGTGTGGTCAGCATGGTCTACTATGGCCTCAGTTTGAACAGTGGTAATCTTGGAGGAGATATCTTCCTCAATTTTTTCCTCTCAGGGCTGGTGGAGTTTCCCGCCTACTGCTTCTGTTTCTGTATAGACAAAGTGGGCCGCAAGGGACCTCACGTGTTTGGCATGCTCTTGGGTGGTAGTGCATGTCTTTGCACCATTTTCGTGGCTCTTTACGCTGATCCTGGTAAGTGTGTGACCATGGCATGCTGCAGTTCAAAAGTTATTGGGAAGTCAACTCTGTTATTAATTTGTTGAGATGAATTTCAGAGGGTTCTGGATTTGCTTAAAAATTTGGTGCTACTACATAAATGTGTTAGGTGTGATAATGGTTGTGAAAGTATTGTGTTTTCATAGTATCCTAACACCAAGTGGTACTACATAATGTATAAGATGTGAAAACATCTATCACAATAGTATGCCTTCACACCATCCTAACACCACGTAGTACTACATAAATGTATTAGGTGTGATAACGGTTGTGACAACATTGTGTTTTTTCAGGTGATCCTAACACCAGGTGGTTCTACATAGCTCTCAGTATCGTAGGGAAGCTGGGAGCCACCATGGGGTTTGCCATCATCTACGTGTGGTCTGCAGAACTCTATCCCACTGTGTTGAGGAACAGTCTGATGGGCTTCAGCTCCACGTTTGCCAGGGTTGGGGGCATGCTGGCACCTGTGATTGCTGTAAGTGATTGTGTTAGGTGTGACTTTTGAATTGTGTTAGGTGTGACTTTTCAATTGTGTTAGATGTGACTTTTGAATTGTTACCATTGAATTGTTTTGAAATATTGCACTGATTCATTCACTCTTCCACTTTGATATCCACTAACACATCCACTGACTTACCCATTTGCATACTCAATCACTTACCCACTTACTCAAAACTTCACTCATCCACTCTTTTATCCATTACACCTATGCATGCTCTCACACCCTCATTTAATGTTTTTGTGTTCATGAAGCAAAAAAAAAAAGGTAATAATTTACACCATTTTTCAACAGAACATGGTGACCTTCCCTGGTGCTATAGGCAGAAGTGCTGCTCTGATAGTGTTTGGTGCAGCCACAGTATTTGTAGCCTTGCTGTCTATCCTACTGCCTGAGACTGCAGGGAGAGAACTGCCAGAAACTATTGATGATGCTGAGAAAGTGCCTTTGTAAGTATTACAATAGCGGTGACTTCTTTATTTAATCAATTCATTTATTCATTTATTTATTTATTTATATGTATATTTGTTGGTTTACTGCCACTGTTACATATGTTTAAATGAAAAAGTAAATAAATGATTAAGGCTGGAAATTCATCAGTAAATATCCTCCAGTAGATATCTGTCCCAGACTCAGCAACCACCATCCTCCACCCCCTTTCCCTCAGACTTTAGTTGACAACCCTGGTGTAAAACTGTTCTTATGTGAGGAATAATTCCTCAAGAAGTAACTTTTCCATACCAGTGCCATTCTTTATTTTAGCATATTCCATTCCATTCAGTTTTCTTTTTACACTTAACCGATCTTTGTTTTAGCTTCTCCAGTGCCCCCAAGGCAGGCGAGGACACAGAGAAGAGTCTACCAGTGGAGCCGAAATACACCAAGAAGGACTTCGCCTACAACAATCCTGTCATGGAGGATAAAGTTTAAAATTGCTTCATCACATCAAGCAATTCTGTGGTGAACTCTGCATCATTTACATTCTTTACTTTCTTATTTTGAAAATTTAGGATTTGTTATGGGTTTGGGCATGTAGGTTTTTATTTATTTCTGCAAAAAGCATTTTGTGTTTCTTAAATTTTATTTTTGTTAGATTAGAATGGTGTTAAGTGACTAAATATTATTGATAAAATGATCTACTATTAACAAGTGATTGCTCAGTTACATTTCATGCATTTCATAACTTTAAAAGGGAAATTTTGAGTCGCAATAAAAGTTGATAGACTGATATTTTTGATAATGTGACAAGTGAGACTTCCCAAGGAAGTATACTTTACAATAAAGTTGTCATCACTATTTTCTTTTTTTTTTCTATTTTATAACAGAAAATATTATGTCCTATGTAAAAAAATATTATTTTCATTTCTGATCATCATCAAGCATTGTGTCAGGACAAGAGTAGATATTACATGGAGAAAGGTGATGGGTAATGTGTTGAAAGATATTAAAGAGACCAGACCATCAGTTTAAGACCTTTTTTGCACAATATAAATCAGGGTAACTGTATTAGTATCATCAGAGATTTTTTGTGAAATTTGTAAATATAATATGTCAGATGTTTTAAGTGTTAAGTTGCATGAACCACTTCTGCAAGAATTTAATGATTTGATATTTCTTTTTTCTTTATTATTTTTATTATTAATATTATTATTATTATTATTATATTTATTTTGGCAATCAAATTTTAAAGCACCATAACAATTGAAAAATGGTGCTACAAAAATACCTCATTCAGTCACCGTAAACTTCTCCTGAAGTTTTCTGAGACTGTTTTGTACTTGTTGATTCTTTTCAAGGATTTTGGCCGTCACACCTTAAAATTGTCCTGTCAATTAGCCTATAGAATGTGATATAGTATTTTGTATGATATATATATATATATATATATATATATATATATATATATATATATATATATATATATATATAANACAGAGGAGGGCATCTGGTGAAAATCTTTGGTCCTGGTAGAGGGTTATGGTAAGTTATGTCTCGCACTACAGTTAACAAATAGTACATTTCATACTGTAAGTGTTATGCTTTGTTCTAGTCTTGAGGCAAACGTTTTCAAGCAATCTGTGACAATTCTACTTCCAAAACATACGACAGTCACGTCTCAATGACTGTTGATATATATTTATACAATGTAGCTTTGTGACATCGATTTCAATCTTTTGTGCCTTCTCCACTCTCTGGCTCTCGCTCTCTCTTTCTATCTCTCTAACACACGCCCACACACACGTCCCCGATAAACTGGTAAGGTCACCTGTATCAGTTGCCTATCTGATATCGATCGTGCTTACAGGAGAATCCCCTATATTCGCTGTGACTACTGTTGAACACTGGACCCCGTAACGTATTGCGAATAGCGATATCTGACACGCAGAGAGGCTACAATGTATTATATGGGACTGGTATGGGCGAGTTATGGAATCGAGACGCTTGCGCTCGGTCTCAATGCGCGATAACAGTTACAAGCCAGCGCTTGTAAATAACTCATACGTGGTTTACCCAACGAGAAACCGTTTTATGTTGATTTCCCTGCCGGCATGAACAACTGTTTTCTCTGTAAGTACAGGACTGGGTGTGAAAAAAAGGCCCCACTCTGACCCCGTTAATCTTTAATTTCGTTGGCGAACGCCGGAGATGGAAATTTACGACAATTTTGTATACATATAATTTACCCAAAATACCTTTCTAAACAAGGTAAATTTGATTTTTTTTAATCCTTTACGGTGTCACTAACGGTGTTCATGATACGTGCTCTAAGAAATCGTTGATAAACAAACAATACTTTAGATGCTTTTGGTTTCAGCTATTAAACTTACTAACACATCCGTCCACAGATGTTTATGTTACGTGTGACAACGATCCGCTGAATTTTAGCCTTTTGCCCCTCTCCATCTCAAGCACATCCGTGCACAATCTCAAACACACACGCCCCACTGCACACACACACACACACACACACACACACACACACACACGTACATGCACCAGTAAGTAAACAAACACATGTAGAAGCAGATAAATACAAACATGCTTATACACAGATACAGGACTACACACGCACAGGCAAGGGCATCTACATCCCAATCACACGCAGGAACGAACGATGATAGTAACCATCGACAGACACACGAAAACGACTGGGTAATATTTCAAGAAATGTGATCGATTTTTTAAAGTAAGATATTTCTTTAGTAGATATATCACGTAATATTCCTTTGTAAAGGAAAAAGTAATAAACATGGAATTAAAAGTTAAACATACGACTTTCCATGGCGCACGCTGTCTGCCTGTCTGTCATGTTATTACACTGCTGACACAAATTTAATTCCCGGCCGAGTGAATGTTACCTCAACGTGGCGATTAAAACTGATACTATACTGCTACCTGTCTTGTACTTGTGCTTTTATAGCACCTGCTTGGACTAGACGTTGACCCCACTATTGTTAGCTGCATCTTCAATGCAGTTAACAAATAGCAAATTTTATTTCTTATAACTCATTAACCATTGCATAAACCCAGGAGTGAAAGTCGGGTAGGTTTTTGCTGTGTTATATAGGTTATTTGGCCAGTGGCGGATTTAAAGGGGGGTTCAGGGGGGTACACCCCCCCCCCCCCTTCGATTTCTGGTCCCCTTTTGAAATGAGAATTTTGACTGGCAGAATCATAGTTTTTAACCGTACCTAATGGTACCGTTCACCATCTAAAATACCAAATTTTTTCGGGACCTTCAACGGGGCCCAAACCCTACTACAAGTGGGTATTGTGTGTGTGTGTGTGTGTGTATTTGTGCTGACATACTTCAATTTCATTACAGTTGATATTTAGTGTATTTTAACAGTGAGCCAACACCACAATCAGACGGACTTACTGACAGACAGACAGACAAGTACACACACACAGTCAGTGAAACAGAAAATGAAAAAAATGAAAGGGGGAGAGATAGGGGAAAGTGTGCACATTCTTTGAAAATTGAAAAAGGACAATAATTTAACACTTACCGTCATCTGTCTGTGTGCCGACATCCATGGTTGCTATCAGTCTGTCATTCAATCTTGTGGGGCCTGTAGGTATAATACAACGGTATGAAAAAGTTTGTATTTTTTGTGATGAAAGACTGCTGACGACAAAAGAAAGTGTGAGAGCTGTTTTTTTTTTTTTTTTTTTTTTTTTTTTTTTTTTTTTCTATCTTGATAGGTAAACACTGGATAATGAATAAATTTATACGGGTTAACAGAAAAATATCAACACATCCATCAGAATCTATATGTTAACACATATCTACCTCCAGTCCTGGTCATATCTGTACCTACATCTCGGATTCCTGACCGTCTGGTGTTCCCTGGAAAAAAAATATTCACAAAGTGGAGTATCTTACTCCGTCTGATATAATGCAATCAGTTTGTTCAGTTCTGGTAGTATGTGTGTGTGTGTGTGTGTGCTCCCCTTGTACGGAATTCGCAATGAGTTCACAAGTGGGACGTGCGATTTTTTAGGCACGGGGGTGAGGGGGATAACAAAGCAAACGGCTGTTACCTGCCTCATTGTCTTAGAACCTCTCTCTCTCTCTCTCCTGTCTATATCTATTAATTTTTTTTTTTCGCGTCAAACGCGGGAGCGAATGCTCGTTTTAACGATCGACAGACACACGACAACAGTTTGGTTATATTTTTTTATAAACCGTGACCGCAGTTAACACAAAAAATTTCTTCATCATGAGAAATTTGTGAACATGGAATGTACAGTAATACATACCAGTTGCCTGGGCACCTGCTGTCTGACTGTCTACCATGTTACTACACTGCTGTCGCAAAATCCGGCTGAGTTAATGTTAAAATCGTCGCGCTTGTCTATTTTAGCGCTCGTACTGATGTTCCACTCTAGCTCGACTCCATCGATATATACCGGTTAACAGAAGAAATTACCCATTATCAGGGCCACAGTTCGTATTTTATTTGTTTTTTTTTTTTCGCTGAGTCGCATTAGAGATAACGCAATACAGAGGAGGGCATCTGGTGAAATTCTTTGGCCCTGGTAGAGGGTTATAGTAAGTTATGCATCTCACTACAGTAAACAAATAGCACATTTCATTCTGTTAGTGTTATGCTGTGTTCTAGTCTTGAGACATACGTTTTCAAGCAATCTGTGACAATTCCAGTTCCAAAACGTCCCCGATAAACTGGCAAGGTTAGACTCTACTCTGCTGACAGTGTAATAACATGTGGTGAGGTGTTTACAGTGTACGAATACGTCATATTCAATGCCGACAGTATATAGCGTTCTATTATGGAGTTCTAGGGTTCGGTGTTGAGCAAGATGGCTTAATTATTAAAATGGAAAAACGCCCGAAGAAAGGTGCTATCTTCTTACAAATGTTACTAAACATGACAAATAAGCTACCACCCCATCCCACCCACCCCCAAAAATTTCATTTCATGTAAAATATTTATAAATTAATGAACATAAATTAAAGCAAACAAAAATGCCTAAAAATGGCACTTTGGTTACTGACAGCTTTTGTTGCTTAGGTCAATAGTATGACCGAAATTTTACCAACAGTTTGGTATACGTCAAAAAACAATAATGCATGAATCACTTTCCAATAGCAGCTATAATTCAGAATACTTTAGATATTGTTAGATGATAATTAAGAATAATAAATTACATTAACTTCCTGTTATAATTGCAATATGCCGTGTTAAGTGGTAAGACAGACAAGCAGACAAACAGTCAGTGAAACTGAAACTGAAAATAAAAAAATTAAAGGAGGAGAGATTAGGACAGTGTGCACATTTTTTTTAATTGAAAAGGGACAAAAATTTAACACTTACCGTCATCTGTCTGTGTGCCGACATCCATGGTTGCTATCAGTCTGTCATTCAATCTTGTGGGGCCTGTAGGTATAATACAACGGTGTGAAAAAGTTTGTATTTTTTGTGATGAAAGACTGCCGACGACAAAAGATAATGTGAGAGCTAGTGTTTTAATCTTGATAGGCAAACACTGGACAATGAATGAATGTATACGGTTTAAAATAAAAATATATGACCACTGCCCCATATCTACCTCCAGTCCTCGTCATATCCGATGATAATTAAGAATAATAAATTACATTAACTTCCTGTTATAATTGCAAAATGCCGTGTTAAGTGGTAAAACAGACAAGCAGACAAACAGTCAGTGAAACTGAAACTGAAAATAAAAAAATTAAAGGAGGAGAGATTGGGACAGTGTGCACATTCTTTTTAATTGAAAAGGGACAAAAATTTAACACTTACCGTCATCTGTCTGTGTGCCGACATCCATGGTTGCTAGTAGTCTTCCATTCAATCTTGTGGGTCCTGTAAGTATAATACAACGGTGTGAAAAAGTTCTTGTTTTTTGTGTTAGGACTGCAGACGACAAAAGATAATGTGAGAGCTAGTGTTTTAATCTTGATAGGCAAACACTGGACAATGAATGAATGTACACGGTTTGAAATAAAAATATGTGACCACTGCCCCATATCTACCTCCAGTCCTCGTCATATCTGTACCCACATCCCTGTATGCGACGATTCCTGAGCGTCTAGGATTCTCTGAAAAAGTTATATATTATTAATCTGAATTCAATCTCTCTCTCTCTTCTTCTCTCTCTCTCTCCTCCAAAGATATATATACACACACAAGTTTTTCGACTAATTTCTAATATTGTTATCAAAAATTATTCATACCATTTCCTATGGCTCTTGCTGCTTGTTCATGTGACATGTTATTAAACACTGTAAACATCAGTGCTTTGAGCAGTTATAGGGGGGCATTTTATTTAGCGATAGGCCTATCTCACAGCGGTTACAGTGTATTGTATGGGGAATGTTTAGGCTGGAAACGAGACGCTTGCGCTGGGTCGATACTTTAAAAGCTCGTTGTTTGAGTTTTTAACCTTAACGACTCAGCCGTCCACATATGTATATGTTACTTGTGACAACGACCCGCTGAATTTTAGCCTTTTGCCCCTCTCCCTCTCAAGCATATCCGTGCACATTCTAGAACACACACGCGCACCCGTGCACACACACACACACACACACACACACACACACACACACCTACTGTACGTACATGTACCAGTAAGTAAAAAAAACACAGGTAGAAGCAGATAAAAACAAACTTGCTTTTACACTGATACAGGAGTAGCCTACTGACCCCTCCCCCC
>NW_019773993.1:0-28394 GCF_001039355.2 Lingula anatina
CTGGTGTTTATTTCCTGTTTACATTGATCAACATTACAGGTGCCAAAATGGACAATGCAGCAACATATCCCTAATATTTGAAAGAAACCCTACTACTACTGAAAACCCTAACAGACACCCTCCGTCTCCTCGACATCCGGGGCCGTGTGATAACAGAGTCCAGTGCTTCGCAGGGCCATGCATGCATATTAACACTAAGGATGACAGGTACCCGGACTGCCCGGGTTTATCACAAGAGGATGAGCCCATCGAAGCCATTCCTTATGCCAAGGAAACCAGCTGCGAATCCAGCACATTCAGCCAACAAATCAACTACACTTATTGCCCATCTCTAGACCAAATCAGATGTACCCCTGGTCATACCCACTGCTTTCCTCGTCATTTGGCCTGTATTCACGATAAAGTGCAACAGAAAGCGTTAAATGATTGTAGACATTTTGAGCATCTTCAACAGTGCCAGACGTATGAATGCCCCAGTATGTTTAAGTGTCCGAACACATACTGCATTCCACTGCGACAAGTCTGTGACGGGGAAAAAGATTGTCCTCGCGGGGAAGACGAGGATAAGGCAAGATGCACCAATTATACGTGTCCAGGTCATTTTCGGTGTAGAGGAGAACGCCAGTGTTTGCACCAGAGTGAAGTTTGCAATGGTGTAGTGAATTGTAAACACTCAACTGACGACGAAGCTTTCTGTGACATAAATGCAACCTTATCCAATGGTTGCAAGCACAAAGGATACTTTTTGGACTGCACGGGGAAAGGACTAAGTTCCATACCCAAGTATTCTCCTGATATTAGGGGGCTGGATTTTGCCAGAAACAATTTGTCTCTTAGGAGTAAAGCGTTTAAAGGATACTTTTTATTAGTGAGGCTCGATATCAGTTTCAACAATTTGAAAACGATTCCACCTCGGGTGTTCTTACACTTAAGAAATGTTTTATATCTAGATCTTTCGTACAATCAGATAGCAGCTTTTGCTTCCGATGTCTTTACTGGAATGATCAACCTTCAACACTTGATTCTTGAAGGAAACTCTCTGCAAATGATTGAACCCGGCGCATTTGAAGGCTTAAGAAGCTTAACGATTTTGAACCTCAGCTTCTTTAATATCAACGTTTTGTCAAGAGATACTTTCAGAGGCTTGAAATCTCTTTCTGTTCTTAACATAAGCCATAATACATTATCGTCCGTGGCAGACGGTGCATTCAGGGGTCTGCCAAGACTTAAGGTTTTAGATATGTCAGGTAACGTAGACGCTCTGGTAGAACCTGAGGCATTTGTAGAGCTTAGTGCAGAGACGCTGAAGTCCGATCAATTTGGCATTTGTTGCCTGGCTCAGCGTAAGGGTAAAGTTGACGTTTGTTTTCCACCAAAAGATGAGTTCTCTTCCTGTTCTGACCTGTTGCAAAACCAATTTCTGCAGGTGTCTGTTTGGGTTATGGGAATTTTAGCATGCTTGGGTAATGCAGTCGTGCTTATATATTGGCTACGAAATAGAGACTCTGCTGCCTCTAGTATATTGGTCATGAATCTTGCCTTGTCGGACCTCTTGATGGGGGTGTACCTTGTTATTATAGCTGCAGCTGACACTAGCTATCGTGGCCTTTACGCCTCTCAAGCTGCCAAATGGATGTCTAGTGGTGTGTGTAAATTTGCAGGGTTTCTGTCCATGGTTTCCAGTCAAATGTCTGTGGTGATCTTAGTTTTGATCACGACAGATAGACTGATGTCCATCGTTTATGCCATGAAGATTCAAAAGATGGACACGAAGACGAGCTTATTAATTACTGGTCTCGGTTGGGTCGCAGTTGTTATGTTAAGTACAGTTCCTCTTATTGAAGTGAGTTACTTCAAAGATTTTTACGGACACAACTCGGTCTGTTTGCCGTTCACGTTGAGCAGGGTTGAGTTCGGGGGCAGGGAATACGCCTACGTAATATTCGTATTTTTCAATTTTACTGCTTTTCTTTTCATCTCTTTTGCCTATGTTGCCATTCTGAGACATGTCTATCAATCGAGGAAGCAATCTGGGAGAGAGGAGACACATAGGGATGTGCAGTTATTAAAAAGGGTATCTCTGATTTTGATAACCGACTTTTTGTGCTGGATTCCAGTTACGGTGCTGGGAATTTTGAGCATGGCAGGCGTCCCAATTAGTCCTGAGGTCTCAAGTTGGGTCGCAGTATTTATCTTACCTATCAACTCCGCCATGAACCCGATATTATACACTCTAGCCAATATCAAGATATGTGGGAAGCTAAAGAAGAAAAAACGAGAAACCCAGGTACAAACCAAGAACACTTATCAGAAACATGCTTGTGAGAACACTGTGTGAGTCATTCCGAAGAATATGCTCACCTGATTCACTTGATAGTATATACCATCTTTCCGGACTGGAGCCTCGGTTTAAGGATTAGTCTTTGTGATATGATAAGGCACAGTGAATGCCTATCCCGGGAAGTTGATTTGGGTTTGCTGAAATCATAATGGAAAAAGGAATCACAATTCATCAGCCATCTCATACGATACATGGTGAGCAATCAGATTTTATTACTTTCACGAATGAACACCCTCCACCCCCCCCCCTCAAAAAAAAAAAAAAAAAAAAAAAAAAAAAATCAGTGGAACCGAATTGTGTTAGAAAAGATTGTGCTGAATTTAAAACGTTGTCATCAGGTTATTGTGCAAACTTGTCATCTTGTAAACCATAAGAAAAATTTGTTGTTCTTTTTATACTTTTACTGCTGTTTTTGTGTCTGGATCATTTGTTCCTGACATAAAATTCGGTCTTTGATTCTTTTCTGTCGGAACTGTGTATTTAGTTTCCATCTTATATTATTCTTTTTGTGTATTTTCATCAAACTGTATAAAGCATCTTAGTGGCCTAGCACTACTACAAGTGCCGCCACTGACGTATTACTGCTGAGGAACACAGCTATTTCTCTAACCTCAAGGTAACTTCTATGTACAGACTTGACATTTAATATGGAATATTTCAGTTTTAAAGGTATACCTAGGTAAAAATGCCTTCTTTTTTCAAAAAACTCAGATCTCACATAAGATATCTGACTGGAGAAGTATGAAGTCAGGTGTGTCGCTACCAATTAACTGACTACCAAGTCTGTTGCACTGCTGCATTGTGTAATATGCAGTGATTTAATTGTCTGGTGCTCCTTTGGGCTGGTCAAAGCTTGGCTTTGATGAAGCATGGTTCTGTCAAAAAAGTATCCATATGTCGGCAACTACTGTATCGAAGAATTTGAAATTTTGCATGCAAACGGTCTGTTTTGCAGTGCGTAAAATGAATTAAGCAGTGTTTTTTAAAATTGTTAAGCTGTGCCAGAATGGCGCGAAAAAGACAGACATTGCCAGACAGATTATTGTGTCAAACGGAATGGTCTGCACAGTTTTATAGGGTTATGCCCAGACTGATGCACCTACACAGAGACCACGCCCAATGTATCGACATCTTACCACCAGGTTACAGGACTCACTGTCCTTCAGGATATGCTGCTGCAATTAAACCGAAACCATCCACTCCGTTTTGAATGAGGGGCAAATTGTCACCAAAACGCGTTTTTTCAAGGCTCTTAGCGAACACCAAAATGGTTTCAGCAGGTTAGGATATCAGGCGACCTCTGAGGAAGCCACTGTAAACAGCTAAACAGCGTAGTCTGTTTCTCTAATGAATTGGGGACCCTGACCATTTTTGGGTAGAACACTGAAATCGCGTGCCTTTCTTTATTGAATTCAGATTTCACCCGTACCGCTAAAATGGTCAAAACAGAGTTTACAGACATCCTGAAGAGGCCTACGACAAGACGTGTGCCACTTTTTAAGTGACTAGGGTCATTGGAAGCATCACTATTTGGAGTGGATACCACATTGGTGCCAAAACACTAATGGAAGTCATCGATGAAAACCTGAACCAGATCAAATAGAGGAATACTCTGGGAACCACTTGACCATCATTTGATAGGGGGCACCTTAGGAACAATTTTAGGTTGCACGATGAGATTGCCGGTTCACACAGAGCACTTTTAATAGCAGATAACTTACAGAAACAAGGGAATGAGCAGCTACCTTGGTCATCAAAATCGCCGTATTTGAACCACAGAGACAATATGTGGCTAGGTCATTACTCGCTGTATCAACGGCCTGTATGTCCTACAACAAAACTGAACCAAACTGGCCAAGTCTTAACCGTTGCCTGAAATTTTATTCCAGATTAAACTCTAAAACCCATTCTAAGGAATGCCTTGTCGCTTGAAAGCTCTGGTAGCGGCAAGATGAGGTCCGACGTAACAGCGACCATTGCTGTGACTAGACACCCACATGAGGGGCCTTTGTGGGGCGTGTAACTCTTTTAAAGACGATAATTAGGAAAATATGGAGATCGAAAATATCGCTTTCAATGGTTGTCGTATGACTTAAAATAGGCAATGTATTTTTGTTTGCTTCACTGGCGAATTCAATTAATGGACTCATGTTACAATAACATCCAACAGATTATCAAAAGTTTTTAAAACACGATTTTAATCCTTATTTTCATTTATCAGTCAGCAAAATAGGAAAAAAACTGATTATGATTTGGAAAAAATATTCCATATTAAATGTCAAGTCTGTATATATCGAGAAGATGAGTAAGTAATTTCCCAGTTCGAACGTGACACGGTATCTCTTCTCGAACACTTGTGAGTTAAACTCTATTTCCGTGATCACAAATCAAGAATCGGGAATTAATCTAAGGCTATTTTGATGAGTAATGGCCCGTTATTACGAATTGATACCACTAATTAATTCCTAAAGCTTGATATTGTACGAGTATGTATTAATAAAATCATTTTGCTATTAAATGCAGTCAGCCAAACAGTAATTCTTTGTTATCTCACTGCTAGCTTTCACGTTTTTGACGTTCGATTATTTGGCCGTCAATCAAGTGAATTTGATTGACAGAATATAAAATTTCAAACTTTATGTACGGTTGGACAGCTATTAGTAGGTAAGGTGAGCTGAATACTAGGTTTTGATCTTTTTTATTGTTCTAAAGGCTCTCAGAGGTTTTTCATATGCGTCATCCTTCCCTGTTTAACAAAACGAATTTTTTCAAACCATAAAAGGTTACTTTATCTCTGACATTTGCCACGAGCGCCGTGCGATGAAATCGTACATGCCTACTATTTTAGTCACTTAGACGTATAATATAGCATGTTTTCTCGTAAAACAATCAGTGAAACTGAGAAAGTAAGTATTCTTGACACTTTTTCTTAACAGATCGAGAGATTTAGTTTGAATCGGGAGGTGCGTCCCCAGTGTTGACAGGCACGCAAATATTCAGTGGTTGTTTGTTTACACCACGTAAACGTCGTGACGTTCTGCCCAAAGCCACACCGTTAGCAGAGAATGACCCAAAGAAATGCACTCGTTTTGCTTTATGTAATGATCACAAATGAACCCTACATACATGTAATTCCAAGTGCGGCGGAATTAAAGAAAACAACGACATTATGAACATAAAGCAACTCATTTACTGATCGTATCACAACATGTAACATCCGTACAGATAATATCACTACATCTATCAGTGCTCTTTTCCGTGTAAAATATCTTCCTTATCCTACCTATTTAACATTATGCGTGCACTATTTGTTTGGAAATTATATGTTAAATGTAGATATTTCAGGCTTACGCATAAGTTAAACTCATTAATCAACACTATTCAATGTTCATCACTTATCCGCTTCATTTCTTTTTATTAATGGGACCTTCATCAGCCAAATTTCGAACATCATGCTTGAGTTTGTTCTATTCCTTTAACTGACATGCCTTATTACTTAAATTGGCTTAGATTAAGGAGACATACTTTATACATGTGTGTGAAGATCAAACGTGAAGTGATGACATTGAGTTACTATTATATAAGAAAATCTGTGTATCTAGTGTCTAAAATATGCATTAAAAATAATGAAGAAAAAAGTTAAAAGAAGCCTACACACTTATTTGACTTATATTGCCTATAAATAATGCTGTTTGTTTAAAATTCAACACATGCAAAAAAAAAAAAAAAAACACTGAAATATTGATAAATCACATTTCTATAGAAATGGACATGGTGTAGATGAGGACGGATATGCACATAAAAATAGTGCTTTAAGTTTATAAACAAAATATAAATGCATATATCAAGTATAAAGTCCAGTTGTTAGTGACATTAATTGGACGGAATAAAAGCAGTCAAACAGTAACAATACTGTAACATGTATAAGTTAAATGCATTAAAACAATGACTGTATTGCATAAATTCAAGAAAAATAGTTTAGTCTTATTTTCTTTGGGAATGTCATACATCTTATACATGTAGATAACACAGCAAAGAGAGAGTTGAAAAAATCTGTAAATGACAATGTTCAAAAATTCTTATATCACAGCTATATAAATTGAAATTAATAAATATCACTGTTTTTGGAACATCTTAATAAATATGGAATGTTCAATCAAAAAACATTTGCCACTAAAATAAAAAGCTTTCAACATGTGTATATTTACCCTCAGCTGAATGTTAACTATTAAGTACTCTAAAACAGAGACCAACCAAGACACATGTAGTTCTTGTCCTAAATGCTACTGCCAAATACTGCTACCAAATTGTGAACATAATATATATATCACCTCTTACATATATTTATAAGTGATGGAAAGAGATCAGCCTTAAAAAAAGGAGGAAAACTCTCTCCCTCCAGAAACGTTCCCTTTCTTAAAATTTTATTCGAACTCCAGCAGCTTTCAAATTTCTTGTTTGAATAATGAGGTGATTCTCTAGAGGGAGGGAACTTTCTATCCCTGATTTGTGGTTGAAAATTACAATCAAGCAGAAATATCACAACATTAATTGCATAAGCACACTTGTAAAATCAAAATTTTGGGAATAATGAATAGTTCAACATCAGAACCTCTTGCTTAAATAATTATACTTCCACAAAGTCACATCCTCATATGACACTGACAAAATCAGCCAGGCAACAACTGTTGTTGACTTTGAGGATTATATAATTACATTATAACACACGCTTTGCTCTTCTTCTCCCCATTTCCTTCACTTTGTGCCTGGGCAGGTGCCTGGGCAGGTGCCTGAGCAGGTGCCTGACCATTACTCTCCTGGACCACAGAATTGTTCTTTTTGGCCTTTGCATATGATCCAGCAACTCTAGCAGCAGCTTGTGTAGCTTTCATCTTTCTGGTAGATTTTTTCTTTTCCAATTTCTTTGGTGAGGCGGGACCATTGATGGTCACATGCTCTGCAATTCTAGGAGCTAGAAGTACAGAAAGTCAAAATTAGATCAATTTTGGCTTCTAAAGAATATTTCTTGATACACATTCATTGCTTTATTTCAGGGATGACTGATTACAATTCCCATAGCATGAAGGTTTAGGTGCCACTCATATCAATGGGTCTGTAACTGCATAATAAATGTTGAAACACATGAGTATGTTCAGAATCGAGGTAATACTCCTGATATTAGTGAACAGAGAAGAAGTATTATATAAAATATCCCCTACTACCACAAGAAAGTTTTATTGCTGAATTGATCATATCTGATATATTCAAGTCAGTAGAGTGTCTGCTTGAAACAGTCATTAACTATAAAGTATAGATTGAAAGGATCTATTAAGAAAGTCTTTACTTCAGTATATCTACACTGTAAATCCTCTCTAGGTATTGTGTGTCATATGTAATGAAAAACACAAAGTAAAGCTAATTTAAAAAATGATTAAGCAATGACAATGCATCAGATGGATGTTGTTTACCTTGCAGGTCTTGGGCAGTGATTTTCAGGGCGCTGGCTGCATCTTGCCCCTGGGTCTGTCTGGCCTGTACAGTTTGCTCATATTTAGAATCCGCTGAAATTAGACCACTTAGATGTTCTATACATATTTTCTTTACTTTTTTTAAGCATCAGTTAAACTGCAAATATGTTTGTGACTTTGATATATGTAGTATACTGTCGAGATGCAGATGATTGCCACGTCTCATACAAATGTGTTACACATACAACTGTGTATTTAGCCTACCAAATTAATTAATGAATCATTTTAAAATAACATTTAATGTATACTTTTTGAAAGTACAACAAAGCAGATCTCTTTGTAAGGCAAATATAATTATGGCGCTGTATCTTCTAATAATTTTTTTTAAAAATAATTTTCTTTAAGAACACTAAAATATTGTTGTAATTGTATCATTTGAACATGGTAGAATACAACAATTTTCAACACACCTTTGATGAGCTGCATTGTTTCTTCATCACATTTAGAGTATGGCAACACAGCATCTTTAGCTGTGGCCAGGTCGCTGTTCAAGATAGTAATACGAGGTCCGTCTGCATGCTTGGGACACAACCAGCGGATTTTACCACTGGGCAACAAACATCTAAAACAAGACATGATATTATTTAAGCATCAGTAGAAATATCCTATGTGAGGATAAACTTTATGGAAAATATATACATTTAAACATAATAATCTTAATTTAAAGACTTGTTTGAATAAGCACTTCAATCACCAAATAAAGCTGTACAGAATTTTAAGTAAACTATAACAATTATACACAATTTTCAGTACTCTTCCCCCAAAGAAAACCTAGAGAATTCTGAGCATTTTCTCCTGCTGCTGTTTCCCATTATCTGCGGTACCAACCTTTTCAAATGTCCTCTAACTTTATGCACATCATTCTTCATCACCTCTTCACGGAAATGTTTGAAGGCCTTGGCAAACCCGGAAGTGTCTGTTCCTTTCTGTAATTATACAGATAAATAACAGACACATTTAAATTTATTACTCATACTACTAGTATATGATACAAAACTTACAATGTGAAAAAAATCTAATGCCATTACATGCAAGTCATCAGAATCATGTCTGATTGAATAAATTAAATTCTAATCTTTAAGGGAAATTTGGGAAGAGTGATGCAGCATTGTCAAACCATATAGGTCATAATTCAAATATCTTCCGTCTGTCCATGGTTAAAAATCTCATAAATGGTTTCATTTTTATGTGATCAACATTTCCTATTCTCCATATGTGGATCGACCTGGTTTAGTAACAGCCAAGTGTGCAAAACCAGAAGACAGAAAGGAAATCCTCAGCCAAAAAACTGCTAAAAGACTCGAGGAACTTCAAAAATGTGTACATAGAAAAATTTACAACTGCAGAGCAATGTAGAACAATTAACAATATCCGTGCAATAGTGAATCACATTAACTCAGGGAAGGGGAAGCTCCACATTAGAGGGACCTCCGTGATGCTTGACCACAATGATAGTAGGACAGGCAGGCAGTGACAGTGATGGTAAGACAGGCAGGCAGAATGACAACGATAGCAGTACAGGCAGGCAGAGCGACAATGATAACAGGACAGGCAGGAAGAAGAGTAACAACGGAAGACAAACAAGGACTTCCAATCAGGATAAACATACAATTCTGTCAACCATAATAGAACAAGAGTTGAAAATTATAGGATTAGCAGAGACACAGTTGTGCTCCAGTAAATGTGACAAGATCGATATCAAAGGCTATATTTGGTTAGGCCAGGAAAGACCAATGCACAACAGGGCTAGGTCTGGCTCTGGAGGGGGAGGATTTTTAATTATCAAGAAACTTATAAATGACTTTAATGTTACTGTACTAGATGACTCTTCTGATGGCATCCTTTGTATACAAGCGCCTACCAGCTCAATGTCTCTGACAAACTCTAGTGCCTCGTCCGAGCCCCCCATACAGGTCAGGTTGACCCCACTGTGTTTGAGAACGGCATTCATTCTGGCCAGATAGGCTGCCGAGTCGGCTATAAACTTCTCCTGGTCTTTCAGCTTCAGGAGAATAGGTGGCCCACTCAAGTGCCAGCCCTGAAAATTAGACAAAAATTTTTAATAATTTGAACTATGAAGGTGGACTTTTAAATCTTATTGTGCATGTTAGACATAAAGAAACCTACACAATAAATTTTATTATAATCCCATCCTTTACAAGATATTTTGTACAATAGTGTCCTTTATCATTTAAATGTATAATCTTACATACAAAGAAACCATAATACTGCTATGACAGTTCAAAGCTAAGTTTTCCAACAAAATATCATGGTATTTAAATTGTACCTTTATTCAAACTTTCACACTAGTCTGAGCTGGTGAAAGTGTAGTGATAAATACCCTATTTGATTCAGTTACAGAAATCTACAAATTATACTCAACTTTCTGCTGCATAAAATTACACCTAAAGGGGAGGGGAAAAAAGCAGACCTATGATTTTATTGTATTGGAACTTATTCTGGAAAAATGTAAATAAATAAATCCCATGTCTTTACCTGTTCATATTCACAGAGAATCTTGCATACCAACTTGCGGTGCTGACCAGTTTGATCATCGGGATCACTGACAGGTGGCTGAAGATTGACCATACTCTTCTTGATGGCCTCAGCATGACCTTCAATTCCAACAACATAATTTAGAAACTTGTAATCAATAAGTGAAGAAAATGAAATAAATTATGTCCCCTTAATATAAAATGTTCACAAATACATAATATATAATTATCTTTTGAAAAGAATTAAAGTACCCTGCTAGAAACATTGGAGTTTTTGGAAGGTTAATTATCTAATTAACAAGTTTTTAATCATCACAATCACTTGGCATTAAAGAATTTTTATCACCACGCATCATAAAATTTCGCATCATCTCTCTTTCTTTTCAGTTAACTCACTGAACCACATGTAATAAAAGAAGCAAATCAAGGCAAATTCATCAAAAAAACAGAAAAAAAAGTTTCAAAATTAAAAAAAAAAGTGTACTGAGTACAAAACTGTACCTTCCAGGTCCACGTAGTCCAGTACGCACAGTTTTGGGTACGGCATGATATCAAGATTGATGGCATGGTGGACTTCAATAAACCTCATCAGCTTTCTCTGGATAAGCTCAAACTCCTCCTAAGAAAGTAGATATAATGACAATTATCATGATGATGTTAATGATGATCATTGCCAGAAACACAGGACAGAGGTCAAGGTCTCATTTCAAAGAAGAAGGAAATAATGAAGTATATTGGGCAGACTGAACAATGAGTAAGAAATGGCTCAAATATTAGACAGACAGGCACTACAATTAAGATCTATCCTGGATTAAAGTAGCCTAAAAATAGTCAGACTCAGTCTCAAAACATGGAGCAACTTCTAAGTACTAAGTTGTTTTTTAAAGTGAGGCTCAGGTGGTATATACATGTCCAGGTAAAAGATGTAAAGTAAGATCTAGAAATACCTGTTACAGAAGGAAAGAAGGCTACAGCTAGTAGTGTCTGTTGAAAGGAAAATGAGAAAGAGGACAGTTGCTAGTGGCTCCACCTTGGGAGGATATCAAAAACTATCATACTTATTTTTTTTTAACAAATTTTAATTTTAATTCATTTTAATTTTAATTAATCTTAAAAGATCATTAGATTCACTCATAAAAATATAAGGTTTTTGTTTACTTTATCAACATATAATTCATTATCTTTAAAAAAGATCCAAGTGCTGTGTAATTTTGATTCCATAAGAATAAGAATTTTACCATGTTATGGATACAGTCACTGCAGTGCATGTACTGGCGCCATTTCATGTGAATGTGGCATTTCATAAACATTTCAAACTTCAAAATTGTAAAATGAAACATTTATTTTATCAGGTTTTGAACCAACCCCTAAAATGTTGCAATTTTATCACCTGGAAAGAGACAATTTTCTCTTGTTTCTGTCGTTTCTCCGCTGCTGGTGTGTGATCTGCAGCTTCCGCAGGTTGGGCCTTGACAGCTTCTTTCTTTTCCATTTCCTCCTTCACCTGAGCAATTCTGTCTTGTATTTCCTTCAGGAACATTGGTGGATATTCCTTCAGATTCTGCTGAAAGTTGAACTTGGGGGGAAGAGTATTCTTCTTACTTGTGTCAGAGGCCCGTCCACGCATTAGAAGGATGCTGACCTAAGATATCAAACAGATCAACTTTAATAACCTCCCTAAATACTGTACTCATCACATCAAAATATGTATGTTGCCAAAATTTATATTTTTCAGACATTGTGTATCTTACTGATAAATAAAAGTCAAGAATGTTGTCTTAAAAAGCAATAGAGAAGTAGTTAACATATACAAAGCATGATAAATAAGGATTGTTATGCAAAGGACTTAAATTCAACTAAGAGAAAACCATAAAAAAAAACAGCCATGGAGAAAAAACTACTTATAAAAATGTTGAATGAGACTTCTCTCTTTACAAACCTCACTGGTTTCCCATTCGCTCTTAGTTCCCACCACACACGCCACGAGAGGCTTGCGTAAGTTCAGCATGGCGAATCTTAGCTCCATCATGCAGTTAGGCGAGTTGGCATACTAAAATAGATATTAGTTCTATTCAATATAAATATCTGGGGGTGGGGGTGAGGGTAGAAAACAGATCTAAGCTTCAACAAGAACTATGGGGAGTTTGCTCGCTGAAATAAATAAATTAAATTCTAGGTTCTACATCCTACAAAGCAGTCTAAACAAATGCAGTATATTGGGTATTATGCATACATACAGTTCACTGAAGGTTCTCATTTTATTACCTCTGTCAAGGAGGTTATGTTTTCACCCCTGTTTGTCTGTCTGTTTTTCTGTCTGTGTGTCATCAACATAACTCAAAAAGTTATGGACTGATTTTGATGAAATTTTCAGGAACTGTCAGAAGTGGGCCAAGGAACATATGATTAGTTTTTGGTGGTGATCCAGATCAATAATCAATCAATAATCAATAATCAAAATATCAAAAATTTAGGGGTGAAACGGCATTGGATAGAGACTTTGCTGCCTTGGCGGAGGTCTGCGCTCTCTGAGTGCTTTTCTAGTTATTGAATACTACCTACCTCATCTGAGACACATGCCACAACCACCTTGGCCTTTTTCAACCCTTCACTGATGTCTTCAAACAAACCAGTCTGAAAGAGCAGGCATTACAAGAGCAGTTAAAAAAGAGAGGGCACATCAATTGCTAAGATTTACCCCTTACTTTAAGTTTCAGGCATTAAAAAGACAATGCTACTAGTACCCCCTGTAATATGAACATTGTCACTTGCAATTGCCAAATGCCAGTAAAATTGAAGTCCCCCTAAAACTGGGTGTATACTTAGTTACTGGTAACAGTTTTTGCTCTGGGTCCATAGATCTCACCATGTAAAACCCTGGTGACTTGTAAGACCAATGGTCTAAATGGTGTTTGACACAGGCTGTTAGTAGTCTACATAAACCAAGGAGACCTTGAAGTGGCATCAAATTGTACGGTTGAGTATGTTACAACATTGACCATAAAATTAATTCTCCTATAAAGTTTATTTACATTCAACGACATAAAATTATCAAGGTGACAGTCAAATTTGGGTAAAATAGCATATGGAAATATCAGTCAAGTTTGGATAAAATAACATAAGAAAATATCGTAATATAGTAAAGATTTTCTATATTTACCTTTCCAGCTTGCTCAATATCAAGCCAGCACCTCACTCCCTGGGATTCCAGGTAGCTTCTAATTTCACGGGGGTCTCCCTTTTCCCATCCAAGGGCTCCATCCTTTTCGGCGGTGCCTTTCTTCACAGCATCGTGAGAATTGGACCAGCAGTAACTAATGAATACGTCCACAGCATCTTGCTCTTTCTACAATAACAGTTACAAAAACCAGTAAAGATTCCTGTGACAGTCTTAAAATTATATTTTGATCTTCTCCTTTGTAATTTCATGATACTGATTTCTTTTTTAATACTAATTTCTCATCTATATATGTAAGAAAGAGTGCAAGAAGTACCAGTGATTGATTCACTCTTGTATACCTAACTATCTGTAACTTTAAGAAAATACCAGTATATAAATATAAATAAGTTAAATTATCCCTCTTTTAACAAAAATACCACAATCCAAAAATAAAATAGAGGAGGTACAGAAAAATTATGGTAATGGGTACTGGTAATCTAACCATACCCATCCACTAATCATCAGAGGTTTAGCAAACTTGCTATATGTACTGGTAGGTTACCCATACCCATGTATGTTGGAGTGGATTGGCACTTTAAACACAGGAAAAAAATTGTCTTCCAAATTGACTAGGTTTCATCCAATAAAATCAACAAGTCAAAGATGCCTTTTTAAAAATGGCTACATAAAGCTCATTGGACATGCTTTCTATCACAGAAAATGATGACGAACTATGACCTTCAATGATGAAAGATTTTTGTGACACAAAAATCATAATCACACAAATATCAATAATTTTCAAGCATCTTCCTCACCTTCTCTTCTTCTTCCAGTTTTGACTTCAACTTTTCCTTAAGTTCATCTAGCTTTGTATCATAAACATCCTCCTTTGACAAGTCAACAAAGATCTAACAAATACAAAATACCTGGGTTAGCAACTTCCCTATTTTAAATAATATTTTCCAAAATGAATAGATATAATTTCACTCCTACCCAATACCCATTATTTATGCACAAATAAAATGTAAATCACAGCAATTTTTAAGGTCCAGCAAGATGTAATGCACCCTATACAATAGATACGTTGTGCCACAATTTAAGCATGAAAGATTCCAATGCTTCTTTATTCCCTATGCACTTTTAAGTTTCCAATAGTAAAATGCTATATTCTTTTCCATGTGCAGTATTTTTAAAGCTCTTTGACTAGTAGCAGTGTTTAAACTTAAAACTTAATTCTATTTAAACATAAAGCTTTTAATTACATGATTGTATTATTGCATTGCCCTTAAATTTTTTGTTTTTAACTGAAACTCACTGGGTTAGACTTGCCCTTCAAGAAATCGACGGAAAATAGCTCTTTTTCAAATTTGAATGGGCACTGTAGAAAACATAAAACAGCTAAAGCTCTCAAATTATGCACATATGTGTGATATCATGTGAAGAATAAGTTCCGTAAATTTCAATTCAAGCAGTTGGGTATATTTTGAGACAGAACACTTTAAATGTGCAGCAAACCGTAACGCTAATCCCTTCAAGATCTCGACGAAAACCGGAAGTGCGTCATGACGTCACTCGCTTGTACTTGGAAAGCTGCTGGGTGATTTTCCGATGAGAAATATTTCGTGGCTTAGATATCTATACAAATGTTCGGAAAATTACCATGCAGATAAAAGAGAGTTTACTAATCAAAATTGAAACTGCATAATTACATAGAAAAACATTGTGCATTTCTGACCTCGACTTGTCAACTGTAAACAAAGTGTACTGAAGGCATATCGCAAGCAAGCACGTGAATGCCGCGTTTGATACTTTGTATCAGACGCTTCGTTTACTTGACAACACAGTGTTTACGGTGTGCCTGACAGGAAAAACAGTGCAAAAAATTACGCACTTCCGGTTTTCGTCGATTTCTTGAAGGCGTCGATTTCTTGAAGGGCGAGTCTACAATCTCATCAATAAATAAATAAATTATTATTATTATTATTATTATTATTATTAATTACTCTTACTTCTTGGAGTCCAATATTCATGCCCAGTTCACTTTTTGTCCAATCAAAACTTTTGGTAATGGTGACTATGACATACGGTTTCTTCAGCTTCTGGCTGGCATACTGAAAGAGCTCCTTACATTTCTCATCTTCTGCATACTCCTTGGACACCATTGCCAATAGAAGCTGCAAAAAATAAAATGCAAAGGATTAAAATAGTTCAATTTTCATCATGGCAACAATAATATTATGACTCAATTACTTTATTTTTGAGATAGATTTAGAAATGTAATCAATAACTCTTCAATTGAAAGCTGGTGATGAAATACATAATGTCTTCCCTCGTGCATGCACTGAAACAAACTTTTAAGAAATAAAAAAACAAACACAATTATATGTTTTCATCAGGGGAATAAATTACTGCAATACCATTTGAACAATAAATTAAATTTAATTTATCCAAGATAAAGACACCATATGCTGTAGAATATCTTACCTTTGAATCTTTGAGAGGAACAATGAAGTCGCTCAATGTCTTAGTCCCAATATCTTCATCAAACCAACTAAAATTATACAACAGTTGCTAATAATAATAATGCATTGGATAGGCTTCAAAACTGACCACGCCATTGGTAATTATTTAAATATGTCTACAGTGAAATTTTAATTCCTTCAATATCCGTCTGACTTGTATAGTGGCAAAAACATTATTTATAAGCTTCTTCCTTTGTCTCTAGGAATTTAATTTTTTACAACTTAAACATACATCACTCTGGAAACACCCATTATAAAAATGGTTTGTTCAAGGAAGGATAAAACATTAACAACTAGCAAAAAACAAATAGGTCAGTGCCATGTCACAATGGCATCTCATTGACCTATATACTTATAGTGCCCATTATATTGTTCATGTGACAACTATAAAGTAAACGCTATGTACCAGGTGTAGCCCATGTTGTTGATATCTTGAACCACTTTAATGGGATCTGCAGCATTCTCAGTCAGGTTAGCTGCACAGTAGGACACCAAGATGTCAGTGGAGTTGTTCTTTCTCATGTCACGTAACTTCCTGATAGAATTCTCCAGCTGCATGTCCAGGTCACTCTTGCTGTCGGGCGGCATTATGGCTGGAGTCGTGAAAAAAATGCCAGTGGTGTATTATTCAAGGTACCTTGCACACACACACACACACGCACACACACACACACACATGCTCACACGCACATGCAAACACACACACACACAATAATAACCATATCATGATAAAGGTTTTGTTCAGTCTTTGTCTTAATCTTGTAACAAACTAAGGCTGTCTAGGACAACTGTTGGCAGATGATCTGATTATTTTAGCCAGCTGATTGTTTAAATGCTTAAAAATTAGTATGATAATCATTTCTCAAAAAAAAAAATAATAATAATAATAATTTGCCAACCAATTAAGTTAATTTTGCCAACAACATTTACAAAAATACAAAACAATACTAAATCTATCAAATGTAAGGAAAATATGTGGCTTAATGAAAACAAATGAGGCCCTAGCATTTCCGTATGAAGATTTGCTATTAATGGCTATCATACCTTCCAGTTCATTGAGGGAGATGCTGTGGAAGAACCTGTGACACTGCAGGAAAGCTCCAGCATGGTTAGACGCTTGGCGGATCAAGTTGTTGGGGAACAGAAACGGATCATGTGTTCGCTACAATATAAAGTATATGCATTTTGTTACCTCTCTTTTTCATGCTCCAAGTTCTTTATTTTTTAAAATTATATGCAGGCTTGATGGATGTGTGCATATTAACCTTCATTCAGGTTGCTTTTACATAGCTGTAAACTGAGATACAATAATAGAAAAAATAAGGTTATCTTGCTCAGACATCAATGACCACATTACCTGTTTGTTCACACAGTCAGGGCACTGGACAAGGTAGGTGTAAGTGACCCCATGGTAGGCCTCGGCTATCAACCCTTCAAACACCTCGTGAATCAACAGCAACACATTCTCAGGCTCTGGACCTTGAACCTTCACTGACAGTTCATTCTCTCTGGATTATTTTAAAAATACAATAAAATGTTAGACCACCACCTTGTCAACTATTAGACTAAGTGAACTTTCAACATGTTTAGACGTATATCTTGAAAATTTCTGAAAACTGTTTGGTGTATTGAAATTCTACAGTAACTTTATTATAATGGAATGAAGAAAGCTAAATGTTATGTCTGCAGGGATTACCTTGTCTGCTTTATGAGAGCAATATGGGCATTCTTCTTCAGGAATGATCCTTCCTTCCAAATTGCCTTGCCGTCTGTGAACTGGAACAGTCTCACCTGTAGTGACATAATTGTGAAAATAAACTGATAACAAAAGTTAAGAATCAGACCATGTTTGTCATATAGTCACAGTAAAATTAAAATGTTATTAACATGTTTTCGCAAATGTTATAGAATTTCAAAAATATAAGAAAACATTATTAAAGCTTTTTCAAAATGTTTTACCACAATGTTATTTGAAAACATTTAAAAAATGTTTTTCCAAAATTATTTTTTTCTAAAATGCTTTTTTTCTAAAATGTTATTAAAAAATTTTCTTAATGTTTTTCTAAAATGTTATTTGAAAACATCTTTAAAATATTTTTGTAAATCGTTATTTAAAAACATTTTGAAAATGTTTTTCTAAAACATTATTGGAAAACATTTAAAAAATGTTTTTATAAAACATTATTCGCAAACATTTTTTAAATGTTTCTCTAAAACGTTACTTCGAAAATATTTTGATAACTTTTTAAAATGTTTTTCTACAATGTTATATGAAAACATTTTAAAGATGTTTTTCTAAAATGTTGTTTAAAAAACATTTTAAAATGTTTTTCTAAAATGTTATTTAAAAACATTTTTAAAATGTTTTTCTAAAATGTTATTTAAAAACATTTTTAAAATGTTTTTCTAAAATATTTCGATAACTTTTTATTTTTAAAATGTTTTTCTAAAAGGTTATTCGAAAACATTTAAAAATGTTTTTCTAAAATGTTATTTAAAAAACATTTTAAAAATGTTTTTCTAAAATGTTATTTAAAAACATTTTTAAAATGTTTTTCTAAAATATTTCGATAACTTTTTAAAATGTTTTTCTACAATGTTATATGAAAACATTTTAAAGATGTTTTTCTAAAATGTTATTTAAAAACATTTTTAAAATGTTTTTCTAAAACGTTATTTAAAAACATTTTTAAAATGTTTTTCTAAAACGTTATTCGAAAACATTTAAAAATGTTTTTCTAAAATGTTATTTAAAAAACATTTTAAAAATGTTTTTCTAAAATGTTATTTAAAAACATTTTTAAAATGTTTTTCTAAAACATTATTTAAAAACATTTTTAAAATGTTTTTCTAAAACTTTATTAAAAATTTTTTTTAATGTTTTTCTAAAATGTTATTTGAAAACATCTTTAAAATATTTTTGTAAAATGTTATTTGAAAACATTTTGAAAATGTTTTTCTAAAACATTATTCGAAAACATTTAAAAATGTTTTTCTAAAACGTTATTCGAACACATTTTTTAAATGTTTCTCTAAATCGTTACTTCAAAAATATTTCTATAACTTTTTAAAATGTTTTTCTACAATGTTATATGAAAACATTTAAAAATGTTTTTCTAAAATGTTATTTAAAAAACATTTTTAAAATGTTTTTTCTAAAATGTTATTTAAAAACATTTTTAAAATGTTTTTCTAAAACATTATTTAAAAACATATTTTAAATGTGTTTCTAAAACGTTATTCGAAAACATTTAAAAATGTTTTTCTAAAATGTTATTTAAAAAACATTTTAAAAATGTTTTTCTTAAATGTTATTTAAAAACATTTTTAAAATGTTTTTTTAAAACATTATTTAAAAACATTTTAAAAATGTTTTTCTAAAACTTTATTAAAATTTTTTTTAAATGTTTTTCTAAAATGTTATTTGAAAACATCTTTAAAATATTTTTGTAAAATGTTATTTGAAAACATTTTGAAAATGTTTTTCTTAAACATTATCGAAAACATTTAAAAATGTTTTTCTAAAACGTTATTCAAACACATTTTTTAAATGTTTCTCTAAATCGTTACTTCAAAAATATTTCTATAACTTTTTAAAATGTTTTTCTACAATGTTATATGAAAACATTTAAAAATGTTTTTCTAAAATGTTATTTAAAAAACATTTTAAAAATGTTTTTTCTAAAATGTTATTTAAAAACATTTTAAAAATGTTTTTCTAAAACATTATTTCAAAACATTTTAAAAATGTTTTTCTAAAACGTTATTTACAAACATTTTAAAAATGATTTTCTGAAATGTTATTTGATAACTTTTTAAAAATGTTTCTCTAAAACATTCGCAAACATTTTTTTAAAAATTATTATGTTTCAAGAAAAATGTTTTCAAAACATGATAATATGTTGAGAAAACACAGAAAACATTTTAAAAGCATTTTAAAAAATGGTTTTGAATGACCTTTTAGAAAACAATATGAAAACTTTATTATAATGATTCAAGAAAAACTGTAAACAAAAATAGTATCCATTTATAAAATTGTTTGAGGCTGATAAGACAAAACTAATTTTATAAACTAACTTATGAAAACTAAGCTGTCTTCACAAAGCACAAAACTCCAGTCATTTTGTAAAACAGATGTTTGTACCTGTGCCCTGTTGAACAATCCAGTTGGCAAATACGTGAACTGATACAACATCCTGGTCTCTCTGATCCCCGAGTCTGCCTCCAGATCAGGCCAGTCATACTGGAAATATGAAAAATGGTTATTAAAATTAGATTAGTGAATTTGAGGGCGAGGAAAAGAGATTACTGCCCCTGGGTGACAGAAATTGGTGCTGGGACAAAAGTTTAAATTATTTTACTTCAGAACTTTACGTGTTGAGAAGCTTATAATGTCTACACACCTAGTAGCTATTCAGCTTGACAAATTACCAGTTCCTCTGGTGGAAAGAAATTCCTAAATACACTACTTGTGCTAAAAATTTTAAAAGCACACATCAGTTGTACATCTATTACATGTAATATTACTATGCAAGCAAAAATATCCCACACTGAATTTTGTTGATCTATCTAGGAAGTGAGTTTTCATGCATGACTACTCTTTTATGATAAATGAACATGGACTTCATGAAAGACTCTTAATTTTTTAAAACTCTAAAAAAAATACAAAAGTGAATTAATAACTACATAAAAATAAACAAAGAAAAAAAATCAAAATTTGGTCAGTTTAAGACTGACCTTTGGCTCCTCTCCAGGCAGCAGACATGGTACCAGGTTGACCTTCTGATCTGGCAAAGGGAAGGTCAGATCAAACTCCTGGGTCAACATCAGCAGCCACTCGTGATACTCCTTGTCATACGCCTTCCAAATGACACCGATGTCTGAGTGGTTCAGGCGACCGTCCTGAGAGAAGAAGTAGAAATGTAGTAAAATTTTATTTATTTCAATAGTGTAGAAGTCTAAGTGTACTAGAAGTAATGTTTCTGTAAGTGACTCTGGTTAATATTTGTGTCTCTAACTGATTATAAGGACTGTATGTTCATATTGACATTTAGGTATATCTGAGTCATTAAAAAGTATGGAAAGCCGCAATGCAAGTTTTATTAATAATAATTATTTGACTGTAAAATATTGTTAAGTTTTATCATATTAATTTAATTTTAGAATATTTATTGTAATTTTTGTATTCTCTGCTCAGGTTAAAATAAATTATCTCAGTCTCTATCTAGATTGGTCTCACCTTAATGGCATTGGCCTTAATGGACACCACGCATGCCATGACATCAGCAATCCACTGCGGGTTGATGACCACATATTTCCTAAGGAACTCATTGTCAAAATACTGCACTGAGCCTAGGTAGGTCAGGAACTGGATGGCTTCCTTCAGCTGCAAGAACACAGTGATTCACAGTGAATACAAGTCAGGATATAGGATAAAAATGAAAGTCAAAGACTTAGTATTTTTTAAATATGAAGGATAAGAACTTTTTCTAAAAGGTTATTCAAAAGCATTTTTTAATGGTTTTAAAATGATTTCTATGTTTTCTTGAAATATTATCATGTTTTGAAAACATTTTTCATGAAAACATTGTCATAATCCGTATATTGATGGTTATATATTTTGCTGGATCAGGCATGTACACAAAGTGAAATAGTTTCTTACTAACATTACATTTAAAGACAAAGCCTTGAAATAGCATAATAAGAATATTGTTTATGAAAAATCACAATTATTAATAACATTTTGGTAGAGTTGAGGAAACATCATTAGTCAATCATCATTGAAACACAGATCTGTGTCACTGCTCTGAGAATTTCTTAAGTGGTTTGTTTTCAGATTTAAATGCAGTTGCTTAAAAAAAATCTAAAAGTCACAGAAGTCTCTTGTATGAGGAACAAAAGCATAAACATCCTTACATCATCTTCTTCATAAATTCCAACTTCATTTGCCATTGCAGCAATCTCTTCCCACTTAACAATGCTCACTTTCTTCTTCTCCTTCATGCTGTGAAATAAAACAAAATAAAATGACATGAAATCAAAATAAAACATTAAAGCTGTTTACTCAATAACATATTTTAGAGTCAAATGACTGCATATCTCGCTAAAAAAGATAAATAAAGCTAGCAAGGAAACAGTGGCATTCAGACTGAAGATATGTTGGTATTATCTCCGTACAACATGTACTTAATAATTGATAAATTATGCATTTGATGTGTGTGTGGGTGTGTGCATGCATGGGCCTGCGTGTCCTAATAAAGCCTACGTGAGAATAGCGGTCTCCAGTTTCAGCCAGACAGTGGGGATCTGTTCACCCATATATTTCTGTGCCAAAGTCACATCCACCAACCGGTCCTCCAACACACGGATACCCTGACAACACAATAGAATATGGTTTCTTAAATCAGCCTTCACTGTATAATGATCATTATTAAGGTTTAATTCTGCATTATGTTATTTATTCACTTATAATGATTAGTCTATTTTTATGTTAATATCATTGTTTTCTCACATACCTTAGCAGCATAATTTTTTTTTATCTACTGGAAAACAATTCAGTACATAATTTCATTTGAAAAACTCAGCACTTGCTCTATTAACCTTGAAAACACCAACTGACTCTATCAACTTTACACGTACGTTATAACCTAAAAGTATTGACCAAGTAATAAATAGTAACAACCTTGTCCAAACTGCAAAATCTTGAGATTAATTTAATAAATCGCCATAACAGCACCAGGGCTCCGTAACTTAAAAGCACCGCAAATTGCGACTGAGTGCAAGCATGGAGATTTGCCTCTATTCCATAACTCGGGATTTACTCGCCCTATATAATAGCCGCGAATTAAAAAGTGATAAAGCTATTGCAATTAGTGATGCTTTCAATTTAGAGCCCAGATTAACAATTCAGTCTTTCAAATCCAGCTGACCACTTCATATTTCATACCTGTCCAGTGAGAGAGCTGATGAAATGAAAGCCGGCAATTTGGGGGAATTTCTTCTGTAGTTTCTCCATGGGAATTTCTGGCTTATCAACCTGTAGAAGGTAATAAGAATGTTAATCATACTATCAAAGTGAAACAATCTAAAAAACAGTCACTGTGTATCTTTAACAAGTGAATTTTTATGTTAACTCTTCAAATTTCAATCCATCAAAATCAAAACATCTGATTGAGAACTCATTTGAAGCTGTATTAACTTTTAAAAATAAATTAAAATTTACAGATTTAAAGATTCAATATTTGCCTGTGATGTTACCAAAAAGCCCAGCATCCTTATTAGGAAAGAGAAATATCTCCACTATTCAGTGTTTATATCAGACAGAGATTGACACAGTCATACCTCATCTGCTCGCGTCCCGATGACAAAAACAGGTGCTCCAGGAGCGTGGCTGGCGATGGAGCTCAGCCAAAACTCCAGTCCTGCATGTTCGTAGCCAGATCTGGTGGTCCACAGCAGCAGGTACACTGCTCTACTGGACAGGAAAAACTAGGGAAACAGAACACAAAGAATAATGTACAAAATAGTTTAATTTTAGTTTAAACCACATCAGCATCCACTGTGATAATAAATCATGTTTTAACATGGTGAAGATTAACCTGGTCAGATGTGTACAAATAAATTAAATATTTTGTTCACATCAGACTTTTGCCAGGTACAGTGTACATCACATACACTGGTGAACTCTATAACTAATCATCTTGACCCAATACCAAAGTTGATAACACACTGAAGGACAATATTATACAGTCCTATACATTTTGTCCTGTGAGAAGACAAAGATGATATTTCACACCCTTACCACCAGTTGATAATCAACCAAACACCCAAGGCTATCTACCATAAATACTCCCATGTTTTGCACCACAGTGTCTTTGTCCATGTTATGATTGGCTATACACAGTGCAGCTGTTTATGTACAGGTCTGTATGCAGGGGGAGGGGGGGGGTAAAAAAACTGCCTTTTTGGCTGGTAAGGGTCTGTCATAAAAACTTGACATTTGTTTTATTCTACTATTCAAAAGGGGTCAACTAAGAGGGTAAAGAGGTCCACTTTGTCAGAAAAAAACCTCCCTTTCAAATTGCTGTTCAAAAGTATTTTGCTTACTGGCTTATGAAAATTGCTGGCCACAGACTTAAAAAAAAATTTTTGTTTACCAGCTTATTAGGAAACTTTGAAATTGCAGACTAGAGACCTGTGATTTTGTTTCCCAGCTTAAGAAAATGAGTGTCAAATAAGACTGTCACCCACCTGATGTGTGTTGTAGTACACTTTCTGTCCAGCAAAATCCCAAGTGCTGAAGGTCACTTCTGGCCCATCATTCTTCTTCACTGTCCACGCTTTGATGTCAATGCCATCAGTGACTTCTTTGGCACCCAGAGATTTTGTTTTGTAGTTACCACTCATTAAAGCACGCAGCAAACTGAAGTAGACATGTGAAAATTTACCAGTTATCACAGACCTTAAGTGAATTTTAACTGTTTAAGTAGCATAAAATTCAACATCTTTGTCTTTTGTCAATGCCACCTTTTACGTCCTGGCAAGAGAACATTCAGATTTTCAAAAGTTCAACATGAAAGGCCAAATAAAGTCTTACCAAATTTTCCAAATGCTTTCACTTACTGCATTTTCCCAGCTCCTCCCAGTCAAATCTTTAACTCACCTCTTTTTACCAGCTACTCCCTGTACTATGTCTAAGACTGGCCTCCCTCACCTAAGTCAATCTAACAGGATCAATCCATCTCCAAGGGGTTTCTCACTAAATCGCCTTCAGCTTAAGCAGCTTAAATGTCTGGCACGCCTACTTTAGCTACTATACGATAATTAATAACCCCAAAGCAGCTTTAGTAGGCCTGACAGACATCTAACCTGCAGCTTAAGTTCATTACAATTTAGCGAGAATGCCACTGGAGATAGATGCTCCACAGTTAGTATGATAGGGTCTGGGAATGGTCCCTAACTCACCTTGTTTTCCCAGCTCCTCCCAGTCCAACAAACATGAGCTTTGTTCTCCTGCAGACAGTAAAGCCGCCTGCTACACGTTTGAGGAAGCTGATGACAGCGCCTCCTCCTCTGCCCACTATGTCATTTGGAGGACTCTTCAGGGAAGGGCATCCATCCAGCTTCAAGCCTTGACCAACATTATCTGAAGTTGAATACCAATTCATTCAATTTCAGACTTGTAGTCAATAAAATTAATATAATTTAAAAAGCACTCCTTATCAAAAAATGTGAACCTTTTTATCCCATCACTGATCAAAATTGAAAAATGACACAGAATCTAAGACCAAATTTTAATTCAAAACAGGCAAACAGTCAAAACTAACCTCTAATGGGTAAGAAGGCCACTTCTCCTGCAACGCTCTCCAGAAGGGGGTTGTTAGACAACTCCAAGACCCGGAGTCTCTTCAGCTTGGCAATGGTTTGTGGAACAGAGTTTATGCCCTGGTTGGCAAGACGAAGCTCTCTCAAATTTTCCATCTCAAACACGGCTAGAGGGATGCCACTTGAGTCTGCATCTGGATTTATACAATATTTAATTCATTAACAATTGATAAATTATCGTAGGGATTCTTGAAAATAATGGAATCAGATCATGGAAGCTAAAATGATTTTAAGAAAAACCACTAATTTTTCAAAATCTCGCAAAATTAAAACCTGTGATACACAGTTTAGTTTGTAAATACCAACTCCACTGAATTATCACAATGGTTCATTAAAAAATCAGTATGTGACAGAAAGGAACATAGATATGATTATATTATAAAAGGCAATATCAAAGCACAGTAAAACCTTTAAATGTCTGTCCCAATCTTGGTACACTCATGAACAACTCTGTGTTGAGACCAGGTATCTCCTCTTTTACATTCAGTATGTCATTGTTGTCATAGTCATACTTCTTCAACAGCTCATTTGGAGACTGAAAAAAATTGAATAAATTATTTAAAAAGTTGAAATCTGGTTATGTTGAAATGTTGAAAACTTATATCAAGTTTTAGTGAATACTAAAAAGATAAAAGATTGTCAACTGTCTAAGTTATATAAATTTACTTTAAATAGAAAAATTAGTGAAAAAGTGCCATTCATTCAAAAAATCAGGATCATAAAAACATATTTCCTTACTTCAATGCAGGATGTACGGGCAGCAACTTTTGCTACAGAATTTGAGAGTCCAGATGTTTCTGCCTGGCCACACTGCGGGTCCTCGTCCCCTCGCAGCCAGGGGATACCTGGGAAATATGTACTAAGTTTATTATAGGGTAAAACTTAAACAATTGCATCATTGCAAATTGAATTAATATTATGAGAGTTGTGAATCCAAAGATTTATTTAAGATTTGTAAAAGATTTTCATGGTACTTGAAATTGACAATTTTTTTCACAGGGGAAAATAGCTAAAAGGTAAATGTTGCTTACAAATATTATATAATATGCTCTCAAAAGTTCTCACTTTATATAATATTATTTTCTGATTTACAGTTAACATCTTATAATTTTCTCAGTCATAGACAATAAACCTTGGAAAGGTCAATACATTGTGCTTGCAATGAGATATAATAAAGTTTTACAAGTATGTGTCTACTAAATCTCATGTCATTTATGGAAATATGTTGAGAGACCCTCAAAAACCTCATTTCTCACTTGTTTTTATATAATTTCATCTACTAGTAAGAAATGAGACATAACTCGGCTTTTGTTAATAAAATTCTTTTATCTAAAACTTAAACAATTTGAAATCTGTAACAGGTGAATATCTAATCAAAGTGCAAATTAAGAACAAAATAAATGGCAATTCATTCATTTGTTCATTCACTCAAATGGCCACCCAACAAGTCAATAAATCCATGCACAGTTAAGAGAAACACTACCTTTAATGGACAGATACTGAAGTGTTTTCAGTTGTCCAAAGCTCCTTGGCAAAGAGTCCAGTAACAGTTCATCCAGTGACAGGCTGACCAGATATTTCAGCTGATCAATATGACAGCTGGTCAGAGACTGAATGGTCACCATACTATGAGATGCATTGACCTCCCTCACTTTAGGCAGAACTCTGAAAATAATAAAAACATATTGAATATCAAAATAAGGCACAAATGACCTTTTTACTTATTATCATGCTTCCATTAAAATGTCCAAGTTTCTATATTTCACTAAACAAATGAATTACTAATTAGCAAAATAAAAAAGGTTTTTCATAATACTTTTGTCTTTCCTAAGACTAAGCAAACAGTAATCTATTTAATATTCTACATGATTATCTTCTGACTTCTAGAAAACCTTCATAAATATCTACTATAATTCTGCCTGAAAGATGACACTGTTTTCAATTAATATTCAATATCAAATATCTTAATCTTTGGATCATTTACCTGAAGTCTGGCAAAGTCTCTACTAGAGACTCAGAGACATCCACCACTGTCAAGTTTTTACACTCCATAGATGAAACATTCTGGCTTGTTGTGATGAGGCCATTGACACAAAATTTGCCGAGATTTTTCATCTTCCACGTCGCTGGGAGCTGAGTAGTCAATTCCAGATTGCCGTCAGAGTATGTGGATGGCTCAAACCACGATGGCTGACCACAGGTAAGGTACAGCGTGGACAGATCTTCACTTTGTACAGGAATCTTCTCCAGGTCTGTATCTGTTTTTTGCAAAACAACAGCAACAGCATATTCGGTGCCTCGATTTTTATCAAATTTGAACTTTTCCAGATTTTCCCCTTGCTTCAAGCTGACATGAGGACCCTTAACTTCGTCTGGTTTGTCATGAATCTCCCTGCAACCATGGTTGTGATTTTCCATCAAACCAGCTTGCAGGTCTCCATAGGTCTCACTTAATTCCTTGATCCATGGCACTGCACCTTGCCTCTCCGACGTGAAGCCTCCTTTCCAAACATGCCTGCAGATGGCAGCACAAAAGGAGAGATATCTTTCTTGGAAAAGATACTCTATCTGGAATACATTGTAATAAATGATGAGGACTTGCTGTCCTTGAAATGTGGACATATCTTATTCTTTTTAAAAAGATATGCAACCTTTTCAGAAAATTTTATTTCAATAATATCTGAGTAAAATTATTTTGGATTGTGGCAAGGGTCTTATAAATCATTGACAAGTATTTTGCTCCCAATTACTGGTGCCTGCTTATAATACCAGCAATGTATTGATTCAGCAGCTGTGACTGAACAATTAATAGGACAACTATCCATTAGTTAAACTAAGTTTCACAAGATTTAATTTGACATATTCAAAGGATTACAGATTAAAATTCAAAATATATCAAAAGGTCATGATACATATTTCTTGTGTACTAGTACAACAGGAAGTGACTGCACAATACCTTTTCTC
>NW_019773995.1:0-28355 GCF_001039355.2 Lingula anatina
CATAAGATAGCGCGAATAGAAAATAGAATTTAGAAAATAGACATTGCATGTGAATGAAGCCAAAGTGACCGGGGATTTATTAGCTATAGTGTACATGGCGGCAGTCTACGCCTTTCAAACAGGCAAGGTTAGATTATTTTGTTGTTTCCACAACCATTACAAACTTTATTGAAGTTAGTCAGATTATTCCAAGTTATAAGAGCGACCACTCAATTATTACTCTAGGCTTGCACTTTAAAAGGAAAATTAAACACGGAAAAGGTTTTTGGAAATTCAATATCTCCCACTTATATGAAAGTGAGTATGCCGAATTGGTAAAGCAGATAATTAATAAAATTAATAAAACTATCTTAGAGTATGCAGCAGCGCCCTATAATAAAAATTTTAATTAGTATGCACCGCAAAATAGTGCAGCATTGAATCCACCTGAGATAAAAAATTTCTATTATGCATTCAGAAGTAATATCTGGGAGTCCAGATTGAAAGAGAGTCAGGGGGCCGCCTGGTAGGGCTACTGTAGAAGGACGGACGCGAGCAATGGGAGATGGTTCAGAAGTTGGAGACTTCACGTTGATCATGTGGCTACATGTACATGTAGCTAGCGTCATCAAATAAACCGTTAAACTGGTCATTATGTGTCCTTGGGTTTTCTTTGAGCAACTTTGCGTAAAGCTGACACGAAATATGGAATTGTGGATTGTGTTTTGCGCGTTATAAAAAAGATATCATTACCTAAGTATAAGAGTTTTCATTACACCCGGTTGTTTGATTGTGTTCAATAGCAACCGAGTGAAATATGTATGTTAATGTCGAGCCATGCAGGAGCTAAAATTTATTCACTTAACAGGCTGGGACAGTAACACCTAACTACTGAATGATAATTTAGCCAAAAAATCCAAGTGCTCTTGCAGTTCAGACTCTCATTAAAAAGAAAATGCACAAAATAAATTCGCAATTGAAATTTATTTTAACATTTTTTAAATATTCTTTTATAACCCCTTTTGAATTTTTTTCATTTTTTCTTTTATTTTTGAATGTCAAACAATTAAGCTCATTATGTTAGTTTAAGATCATGCCCAAAATCATAATGAACAGAAAAAATTAAAGTCGTAGATTAAAGTCACAATAACTCTTCGTTTTGGCCAAAAATTGGATTTTCCTGGAAAAAACGGCAATTTTCCCGTACTTACCAATGGTCAACGACCCCATTCCTGCATTCAAACTTAATCCAGGGTTTTTTTTCCTAAACGTACGGTTTTTTGTTAAAATCTCTTAAGAGATTTTAACTGACGGAGCTCTCTCTGACATCGCATAGTCACTGGTGACCTACTTAAAACCGCGGGAAAAGCAGACAACAACAACAATATATAACAATAATATAAGATTCATGAGATATATTCGTCTTTTTGTTAAAAATGCATTTATATCCACAATGTGTGCCATTCTGGGCTGTTTGTTATCCGACGCACTGTACAAAAACTCGCAACTTACGTCTGCGGACTGCACTAGCATTTGGCGCCATATGTTATTTTGGTCTCGAATGAACGCGAGAATCCGCGTCACACCAAACGTCATTGACAACGAATGGCTTGACGACCGGGAAGAAAGGCATCGAAAGCCCTATTGACAAGCACATATTTTAGTTTTACTACAATAACGGTCGTTTTAGTGGTAAAATGCAAAAGAATATATCTCCATACGTTGTTTACAATGTATTCCTTGCGGATTTTTGAATCTCAAAGGAAGAGTTATTATTGCTTTAACCAAATTATACCAGTAATACACTGATTTTTCTACTATTCTTTAACATCTGCTGTAATGTATGCTTTGGCGGCCATAAAGATTTTTTAATAACAGTAACGTACTGGAATGAAATCCTATTGTGTTCATGCGACAGGAAATACATTCTCAAGAGCCACAGATTAGGTATAGGCCTATTCGTCGACATCTAGTTGTTTTTTATTTACCTTCAAATATTTCGGGCGATATTAAAAAATGCTCAATATCTAGTAAGTACATACTTTTTTAACCCTAAAGGATGCATTTCTGTGAGGAAAGTTTACAGGAAAGAACATTGCATGGTTCGACTATTGAGAGTGGATAGATATTCGTTATTTTGTATTGTGCAATAACACCAGTGACGTCATCATGACTCCATTGTCCTCATACTGGTAGATATGTACAGTGACTCTCAAAGTGACTGTGCTTGTCTTAATTTCATCTATAACTTCCAACCGTATAATCCATGGGATTTCAGAGCAGGGTAGCAGCATAAAATCGTGTCATGAATTAGCCAGAGACATTTCTGTGAATATTTAGTGAAAAATCAATCTTGGATCCTGTTAGGGGTAACACCATTGTTAGTTTCTTAAAAATCGTCTTCGAGCGGGTTACCCCAGAGTAACATGTACTAATGACTTTACTTTTCACAATGATAGGTACAGAATGTAACATAGTTTGACTCTGTGCCATATCATTTTCTAGTACAGGTCCGAAATTTTAATTTTGTTTGACATTCCTGCCTGGAACGATCTGGCGAAGTCTCTTTTCAGTTTTTGGTAATAGAATAGTGTACACTTCAGTTCTACTTGTAAGTATGTGTTTTGTTTATATGGTTCGACTTTATAAATTAAGTCTTATGGAGATAAAATAAAATCTGATCGAAGCATATCTTTAGGTAAAGGTGGGGTAACCCTTTGTTACTTTTAATTGCGTTATTTCTCCCCCTCTTGATTGAGTAAGTCTTGAATCAAGGGCATCACTTGGGAGTGGTGAGGTTAACAGATTTTCCCTAAATATCCCTTTGATTTCTCACTTTAAATTACTTGACCACTACCCACCTACCCACTACGCACCACACTAAAAATATTCATAAAATATCTGTTTACCTGTACATCTGTTTACCCCGTCTTTACCTGAAGGATAGGTGGTTATACTTTGATTAGATATTTAATAAATCTTTCTGTACTCGTACTCAACGGAATTATATATAATAAAATAATTTGTTTCATGATGAAGTTATATTATCGCACTAAATATATTAATAAAATGGTTGAAATGTTTTAAAATTTACACTTTTTAATATATATATATATATATATATATATATATATATATATATATATATATATATATTTATTTATTTATTTATTTATTTATTTCTTGGGGGATCGTCCTGGGGGGGATTGTACAAGAATCGTAAGAAATGTCCGTCTAAAGGGTAAAAACAAGTTGACCGATGGGTGGAGACGGGAGGTGTTCTTAGTGACAAACCAACCGAATTCTGATGTACCCATTTTTTTGGTAAAACCAGAGGTTGGTAAGGGGTCAGAAAAAATCTACATCGGAATATGCTTATGTCTCAGACATTTTTACCAGTTTTCCCCGTCTATAGACCAGGGCCCCGTATCTCGAAAGCATCGCTCGTTGCGAGCAGGCGCAAGCATGGCGATTCCTCGCTATCCCATAACTCGAAAGCCTTGCAAATTGCGACCGTGCGCTAATAGCGAAATCACCATTAGTTTCGAGGCTATTATTCGCGACGAGTAAAGCCCGTTGCAATGGGCTCTGCGTATGCACAATTCGTCATTTTTATGTGTCTTTCATCTAATTAAACATGGCGGCAAGTTTGGGTTGCTAGTCATAATAGCATATAAAAAACACAACAAAAACATGGAAGCTTATATTAGATTGGATCACTCGGTACCTCTGATAGAAAAACTAAATATTCATGTGAAGAATGCTTAAGTCATGTTTTATTATGCATACAAATTTCAAAATTAAACATTTCATACATCATTTTATATTTTCTGATGAATACAATTCATCTGTGTAGTCTGTTGATAATAATAATACATTTAAAAGTGTCATTATCTACACAAAATGAAAAGGCAGAAACAAAGCATTCGGTCGCATCGTGACCTTCCTCAATGTCTACTATTGTGAGACTAAACACTACTTACCAATGTATCAGTAATTTTGTCAGTCCAAACTTCGATTATTAAATTGTTTTTGACATTTTATTGGTGTCATACACTTCAAATATCAGTGTTTGTAATTATAATATTCCTATAAATAAAAACAACCTTTTGATAAGCGTCATGGTGAAAAATTTTTTGTGTAATTGTGTTATACCCCCGTCGCACTAGAGGCAGAATGAACAAGAATGCCGTCAGAAAGACAATTCTTTGTGCATTCCTGGATATTCAAAGAGCATTCTAAAGATTCCGAGTGCATTTCAAATAGTTTTACCCATTCTTGCGGTCGGCCTGGATGTTTAAAACTTTCGAAGTGCATTTCAAGTGGAAAATTATCGAATGGCATTTGAAAAGTATTCTGACAGCACTGTGACTGCATTCTTAATATTCTCAGGGCATTTCGAAACATTCTGATCACATTCGAGGGATATTCGAACTGGCACGCGACTTAAGGCCCCCGTCGCCCTTATTCGGAACCAGCAGGAATCAAGCAGAACCAGCCAGAATGAGTTAATTGAAAAATTCGTGTCATAATCGGGAAGGAATATTAAGTGTGAATATCTATTGTGACGGGGATTTTATATCCCGCCAGAATGTTTCGAATGTGCCTCGGATGAGCTGAAATATTGATGTTGCCAGCAATCGAACTACACTAGTGCGCCGTTCAAAGTATATTCTAAATACTCTTACTGCCTTCTGAGAGCATTATAGATATTCCTTGTTTTCCAACTACATTCGAACTGCTTTTTAGAGCTAATACAGTCCCAAGTGCACTCATCATTCCAGGCGAATTCAAGCGCATTCTGAATATTCCAACGGTACTCTTACAATAATTAAGGTCAATTTTAAATTTTTCCCTGAATGTGGTGCGAATTTTAAAAAATTCTTCGTTCAGGCTCATTCTTCTTGATTCCTGTTGATTCCGAATAAGTGTGACGGGGTATTATGACGTCTTCACTTTATGGGGCAATCAAATTTTAGTAGAGTTTGAGGTTAGAATTGCATTGCGTTTGCTACGGCTTCGAGTTAGATTGAACCGCCCCAAGGGTAACAACCTAAGTAAAAAATAATTCTGAAATGCCTTTTCAAAACCCAAATGATACTGTAGCTACTTTTCATGTTTCTAACTCAAATGGCTGATACAACGGGCAGAGAGCAGAAAAATATAATGTAAAAATTAGAACCGACCACCCCAGGGACGGCCACACCCCAGGTCACAATAAAATTCCGAAGCCTTTACAAATCCTTAATGATAGATTTATTAATTCCCGACGTATCAAGTTCCTAACTATGATGGTCTATATACAACATTGGTCAAAAAGGTTGTCCCACCCCCATTTCCATGTACTTTTATTTACAAATGATCACCTTACAGCTGTGAACTGTTAGAAATAGTGCTTTTTATTACGGATACCGTGTCTAACATGATTAATGGTTTAAAAAATACATATTTTATACCATTTAGTAAAATTTATAAGAGGTACCCCCTCAAATCGACTGTTTCACTGTGACTTCTACAGATGTAAAGAAATGTTTATAAAATTGAAGAGACGCCATCAAATGTCACCAAATTCACACACAATTAGCATTAGGGTGTGCTCGTTAAAGATCACGTGCCTAACAGCGTGTGCGTCTACCACGTACTGCGTTGAGACAAACACACTAAAAGGTTTGGCCGTCTACATTTATGTCATTCATCAGTATATCTTCGCCTATAATAATAATAATAATAATAATAATAATAATAATAATAATATGCGAGTTGGAATCTATCTGTCAGAAAAGTTGCTGTCATTCCATTAATATGGAGCAAATCAAGTCTGTGGATGTTAAAAAAGCATGATCATTTTTATCAGTTTAATTCAATTGAGAATGACAACGACAAAATATAATTCAAGTCAAGGTATCCATGCAGCACAGCAGCACAAGTATAACCCATATATAAAAACATGCTAGATCCTTGAGCTGGTTATTTGTTCAACGAAAAATATGGACTAACTATTGTTCAGTCTCTACCTGAATGACGTTTTAAAAGAATCAATTGCCTCTAAACATTGTTGCTCATAACAATATAACACATATTCCTGACACTGAATATCGTCAGTCAAGGAGGTCATTTCATTTGAATTTTTATTTAGCTCCTGAGACGACATTCAACGGTTTTCAAGTCGTACATTTGCATGTTCATTGGAAATGTTGGCAGCTGTTCAATGGTTTTGTGCTCATAGTTTTGGGGGTTTAACGTACAATTTGATCCCCCATAATAGTTGACGATGTACCTATTCCAGTAAGCTGAGCAGAATTCTTTTTTCTTCAGACAATTATCGATTTTTCTTACTAAAGCGGGCTATATGTTAGTCTGCCTTTAATGTATTAAACTGCTGGTAAAGCCTGGGTCACCTTTAAGGTAAAGGTTGTTGTCGTTATTATGGGAGAAAAAAAAGGAAGTGGTTTGCTTTCGGAAATAATAAAATACATGGCTACAGTTTACTAACTCTAGATGAAAAGATCAATATTCCTGTGTTGAGGTGAATGGCATACTGTTATTACCCGCCAACTATATGTTATCAAATTTGGGTTAACGTTGATGTTTGGGTCTATGTTATTGAATTTAGGTCAACACTGATGTCTGTGTCCTTATATAAACGTACAGAGCAGCAACATGATATCGACATGTTCTTCTTGGAAGGTGACCCAGATTGATAAAAGCTGCAGCTGTGCACCTTGTGGTATCATTGATCAAAGAGCGCATTCTCAACGAATTAANGAGACTATTAAAAGATTAGGGGTTTTTTTTTCATGTTCGTCCGCCATTTTTAGGTCACCGGCTTTGTAAAGCCTGGCTTAATTCGTTGAGAATGCGCTCACACACGTAACATGGTATACTGAGAAGTCATACATTGAGATCACCTCAGGTGTTTGCTTGTGATAAAAGGCAACGAGGAGGCGCCATTTTAATCTTCATGATAAATTTTGATTTTTTTAAATAAATAAATAAATTTTTTTTTTTTTTTTTTTTTTTTTTTTTTTTTTGTCAACTGTACAGGTCCACTTTTTAAAAAATATGTATTGTCGACATATATGTTCATAATGGTCTTGATGTGATAAGGAAGACCGACAGAAGTTAACTAATTCATATGTTAGGTATTTTTTAAAAAAATGACTTATTTTTGACGTATACGGCTATTTATACCAAAAAAAGAAATGGGGGGTGTCTTTCTGCAAATAACTTTAACCTTGCGATGCTTTGCTGTATTTCAATAAGTTTGACAATATATGAGAAACGTATACACGTTAACATGGCATATCATTTATTTGACATTAAGCAAAATCGTACAAAAACATAATTAGCAAAGAAAATTCGGCCAGGTAGAAAACAACATCAGCTTGTTGTTATTTACTTCATAAAGCACGTGTTTTGATTGAAAAAAAGGCTAAGAGTCCGTTAAAATTGATAACACATTAATGATACTAAGTTGATGCAAACTGACCCCTAATGATAAAAAAACAAAGAAAAATATTTAAAAAATTAAACGACGCTCGAAAGGGTTAGATGGGAAGGATGGGGTGAATATTGCTCACCCATTACCCCTATCCCTGTTTCCTTCAACCGGGAAGTAAATATCAGTAAAATTACTCACTCGATTAAGGCGTTCTTGGCAAACAACCAAGCGAATTGCATGTAGACTTTGATTTTTCAGAAACGACCTAGTGAAACAGCAAATAGTTTCTCGTGACTCTACATGAACTTTTTGTTCATACCTATGGAATCACGCAGGGGGTGCGGAGTGGGGGCTGTGAATGTCATTTTGCAAAAAACTTTACATATCAAAAATCTAAGTATTGTTATATATGATCACATAATCAATAAACACTTAAAGTTATAACATGAAAACCTGACAAAACGCCCACATTTATTATGAACATGAAAGTGAAAAGTGGGTCACCTGCTTCATTTTATCTATCCATCAAGAATTAGTCATAATTCTCGTTTAATGGAAAGAGAAAGGAGAAGCACCAACATAAAATGATAACATAGCACAGTGTATAAATTGAAAATAAGTTTTCGTATCACATGCACTGGTACCTAATTCACTAAGTACCTAATTCCTCCTGCATATATATATATATATCGCCCGAACCCATTCCAGGTTTACATATAATATATAATATACATTCAGATGAACCTGATGGTCAAATCAACTGATATACATAGATACGATATCAGATGGTTGTTACTTGATGAGGCTTGATGTCTGGAATGCTTTCGAGATATTTTGAGATGAGATAACTAACGACGATATTGTTCAGTACTCTAACAGAACCTCAAATGCACATAAGCAAATATTTCTATTGCATCAATAAAGGGGTAAAACGTATAAGGATGTTGACACTGCAAAGCTATATTCTCATTTAACTTAGTTATATCTGAGTAAAATTGTCTATAACGGCGTTTTATATTGCGAAGGCATCTAAATTCGCTTGTTGAACAGTCATAACCAGCTTTCGGAAGCCTGAGACCCTACTGTTCCTTTTTTTTTTCCAGAAAAAATTAATGCATGTAATTTCCTTCCAGTATGTAATGTCCTTCTCGTATTTGAGAGGGTGTAAGACTTATACTAAAGAATATTGCCACTGGTTTATGTATATTCAACAGGTTGCGCAAAATGTTTGAACTTAACTGAGGCATATCCTTAAAATATAATGACCCTCACCAATCTACAGGTAAAAATCCACTCATACTCTGTGTGTGTGTATGTGTGTGTGACCATCTTGTGTTGGGAAGGTTTATTCAAATGATATCACGCTCCAGATATTGGTTACATGTACTTCGTGAAATGACCTTCCAATCAAATATAAATTATGGAAAAGAGATTACAGTACATTCAAAATAAAGTGAATTCAGTCGGCGTCAAATAATTTTGTTAATCAATTCAAATAAGATATATACCAATAGAATCTAAAACTGTGTCAATGCATTCGTTGGGAAGCGGTCGTAAAGTAATCACTTCATCCATAATTGATACGTTATTGATCAACGTCTGTGATATCACTAGGGTTATCTGGTTACCATGGGAATGTCAGGCGGGAGGCTGGCAACAACCTTAATACTACATATACGCACCGACTAGATCTAAAGATTAAAAAATACAATAGTCTAATCTTAACGTCTCACTTAAAGGGATCAGAATAAAGCATTGTGTATGTAAAAATTAAAAACATGATAACGAGGAATGTGGTATGTGGTATGAATGACGTCAAAAATTACAGACTTTGTCACTGCCTCATTAAATTATGCCCAATTAATTAATTTGTCGGTCCCAAATTAATTGTCTATATTGTTAAAATTCGAATACTTTATGGCTTTAAATGAACAGCATTATCTTCAGATACTATATGATACAATACGTACCACATGCTGACATACATAACTGTTAAAAGCAGCTTATAAGTTTCTAAATGTATTCCGTTTCCCCAAACAGTAATGTGGTTTTTAATAAAAGAGGACTGCATGACCACTCAGTCCTGGAGTCCCCATCAAACACGAGGTTATTGTGGCCACCTCCACTTGCTGGCTTTGTTTTTGTTGCGTGATCTAGATCGAGCATTATTGAGGCCTTCTATGTTCCTTTTTCTGATTTTCCTCTTGTTCTTGCTGAAAAAAAGGAAAACAAAAATACATTTGCTTTCTAATCTAGATTGTAGTTTTCTGGAATTTTTTCCTCACTGTTTCTTTTCCGCACAATATGATTTTATCTATACAGATCTATTAATTTTTTCATTTTTTTATCTTCTATTTTTTTCTTTCTTTCTTTCTCCTTTTGTTTGTTTCTAAGTAGTACTTAGCAAAAAAAGATTTACCTTAGCGTTTCGCCTCAAAATTATTCCTTGAATAAAGGGTACCGGAGAAGATCAGCATTGGTCAGAATTGTGCCGGAAGTGTGACGTCAAATGGTGTTAGAAGCGAAGCTGAGTGGTCATTTTAACCTGGAGGTGAACGGCAGAGAAGACGTGTAGTCGGAGGAAAAAGAAGTTTTCTAAACAACATGGTAAGATAACTCTCTTTTTTTACGCATTTTGGGCAGACAATACTTGTAGAAATAATAGATGCATGATATGAAAACGTGGCACGGAACTTGAAGGTGCAAAATCGTGCTTTATTTGCGGTCAACTTGTTTTGAAATAAATGCTGCATCGACCGCAGGCGCGACAAAGAGCGTAAAGGGAAAATAATTCCCGGGAGTCTATAAATCGTTGTCATGTGGAAATTTGGCATTAATATAAAATGATATGTCCATATGTAAGTATTTTGGGGTGTTTTATGTTATGGGCTGCAATTATAACGATGTTATAGAGGACTTGAAGGACCTTGTGAAAACCAGGAAGTAGTTCGTAACTAACAACTGAACCATACCGATCTCCGACTGCTGTGCAACGCTGTATCTTTTTTCAATATTTAACGAATTTTTAGATCTTTATTTGTCCATCTGACATGAACTTCCACACATATGAGCACACTAATACACCTTTTACACTGGGGTAGGCACAAATCAGTGACAAATGCCAAGACAAAGGTGACATTCTGACAGCCTCTTATCTGAGCTAAAAATCACAAGTACGCGACTAGCATTTAATGGCATCTTACAGCTAATTACCTGTCAAAATGGTCTTGACTTGCACATTGATTGCTGTGCAGTAGCTCATTTGTTATTAATTGTTCAGTATTAATTATGCTACTTTTAATGTAACAGAGTGTCAGGAACTGTTGTGTGCCTCTTTGCCCCAGTGTAGGCCGACTTTCCCAAAATGGAACATAGCTGTCCTACCATACATTTCCAGTCGATGAAAAACTGAAAAAGCAGTGGATAGTGAACATCAAGCGTGATGTAGGGAAGTCATTTCAGGTATATATTTTTCAGGGTGGTGGTGGCGAGGGGCTATACTAAGTGACAGGAAAAAAGATATTCTGTCATCTGTAATGGTTTTGCTCTCATAAGTTACATGGGTTTTGATTATTGTTGATTTAATATATAGTAAATGTTATATTTATATTAAACAATTAATACATATTTTTGTGTAAAAAAAATGATGAAATTGTTTAAACACTGTCATAATTAGAGTTAAGTTTTTCGGATTTTATATTCCAATAAAATTTTATTATGTATCCTTAAAAGAAGGTTTTTAGTTACATAAATGCATTCACATATGAAGTATTATAAAGCACCCTTTGGTAAAACGATTCTCACAGGTAGATAAGATATAACATGACCAATTTCTATAGGCTAATGATTGCCAACCTGAGGAAATTGATTGCCAGTCTCTTTTCTCAGTGATTTTTAGCTTAGATAAGAGGCTGTCAGAATGTCACCTTTGTCTTGGCATTTGTCACTGATTAGCGCCTCCCCCGGTCTAAAAGGTGTATTAGTGTGATCATATGTGTGGAATTTCATGTCAGATGGACATATAAAGATCTAAAAATTCGTCAAAATATTGAAAAAAGATACAGCTTTGCACAGCAGTCGGAGATCGGTACGGTTCAGTTGTTTGTTACGAACTACTTCCTGGTTTTCATAAGGTCCTTCAAGACCTCTAAAACATCGTTATAATCGCAGCCCATAACATAAAACACCCGAAAATACTTAGATATGGACATATCAGATTATATTAATGCCAAATTTTCACATGACAACGATTCATAGACTCCCGGGAATTATTTTCCCTTTACGCTCTTTGTCGCGCTGGCGGTCAATGCAGCATTTATTTCAAAACAAGTTGACGGCAAATATTAAGCACGATTTTGCACCTTCATGTTCCATGTCACGTTTTCATATCATGCATCTATTATTTCTACATGTATTCTCTGCCCAAAATGCGAAAAAAAAGAGAGTTATATTACCAGGTTGTTTAGAAAACTTATTTTTCCTCCGACTACACGTCCTTTTTCCCGTTCGCCTCCAGGTTAAAATGACCACTCAGCTTGGCTTCTAACACCACTACACGTCACTTCCGGGCACAATCAGTCGTCTTCTCCGGTTCCCTTTATTGTATAATTGTTTTACAGTACAATTGTCACTTTCCGAATTTACTTTTAAACAGATAGAGAACCATCCAGAAGGAATTTTTCTTTTGTACTCTGTTTAATTGTGCCGAATGCCCACCAAGGTATGGAGAAGAGCCAACTTTTGGTTTTGCTGATTAATCTGCATTTCTGTTGATAGTATATGTTATCTGCGATGTTTTTTTTTTTTTTTTTTTTTCTAATTGTCGGTAACACTCATTTACAATTTACATAACGGAGCATTGTAACTGACCAATCAGAGGTATAGAATTCTACTTATAGAAATAAAAATGATTGAAAAAGCAAAAGTGCAAGTTTGGTAATCTACAACTGGAATAATGATTGTGATAATAAATGAAAAGTTTATCTTACCAATGATAATATAAAATAGTTGTATGCTTTGTGAATCTCATTACAAATCTGTTTACCTGGGTTCGCCTGCCGTTTGTTTGCTGAGTGCTTATGAATACATATGCCAATGATGATCACGACTAACACAAAAGCCACTCCGCCCACTACTATCCCCACAATTATGTCTAAGCCGAGTAGTGGTGGTTCTCCTGTTTTCCCTGTAGGGTCCCGCACTGAAATGAAAATGTTACATTGCTTACTGTTGATAGACCATAAATCTTCAATAATGATGCAGGCAAAAAGGGATGCAGAGCAAAAGCTGAGTAACATTCAGTTTTTAAGCAAAAAAAAATCAAAGGCTGTGTCGGAAACTTAAACAAAATCAAGTTGGTTAATAATCATTGCCACTACAAAAGCCAACATAGATAAGATCCCTGAATGGCCTGTTGAACTAGATACGCTGATAATCCATCTTTGAACAGATTACAACACCAAAGGAAAAAGCACCATCACACGCTTACGTCCAAGTGAAAATAGTCCAGCAAAGAGAACCAGCAAAGAGAACGTTGCCTGGTTTGCATTACAGATATGAAGGTATGGTAGCTTACCACCCCCTGTGCTTCAAAGAGACCACATAGCCATTACATGTCATAATGCAATTTGACATTAAAATGTCATACAGATGCACTTACATTGAATTTATCTCTGATAAAATGAAATGATTTAAAATCTCAACATTTCCACGTCTGTTTTAATGGTTAATGTGACACTATTATTTTAGTCTAAAGAAAAGTTGCAAATGATGGTCTCACTTGTTGTACTGCTTGTTGTCATAGTGCTTCCTGAAATATTGGATTAGAACAGTTTTTATTTGATACTGGTAAAAATTAAAATCAAAATCCCTCTAGAAAACTAGCACAACTCAAGAGCTTTTACTTTCTAAGAAGCTAATTACACTCTACAATAAGAAATATTATCTAGCCATCCAATAGTATGTGGGACAAATAATTGAACATTTTATACATATTGAATTCTACTTTACTGTCTTCGTGAGCTGTCTTCGTGAGCATTTATTATCTAGTCATCCAAAAGCATATGGGACAAATACTTGAACAATTATACAGAGTACATATTTAATTCTATTTCACTGTCTTCGTGAGCTGATTTAAAACAGTTAAGGTATATGTGTTTGTTTTATTTTTATATTGCAACAGTGAGGCACTCTTGAAATATAAATGTACTGCAGGTATTTCAATTTTTTTTTCAATTTATTAAACCTGTGAGCCCTACGGCTCATCAGAATATAAAACAGTGACAATATAAAGTTATATCTAATCAACTACCATTACTACAACAACTACTACTGATACAAACAACAACAATAATAATAATAATAATTCATCAGATTGACATTAATCTTAGTTCCGATGCACATTTCAGGTATTTTCCCAAGTTGTTTAATTGTGATACATTGTTTAGTGATAGTAATTTAATTCAAAGACACTTGGCTTCGTATAATAAAATTTCTTAATATATTTCTGCCTAATCATGTTGTAGTGAGAGCATTTAAGGATAAAATGAAATTCAGTATTACTAAGACTCTATAAAAGAGGAACATTGATAGGGCTGACCATTACGTAAGTTCTCTTTTAAATACAGGCTCAATCTGATGAAAAGTTTATCAAGGGCCAACAGGGGGTTCTGCAGGAATTTGGGCACAGGGAGTCCAAAATCGGGACTCATATTTACATGGAGTCTAACCGAGTCCGTTGTTGGGAACGGGGGGTGGGGAGAGGAATGTAATTTAATTTAACTTTTGTCAAAATATTAACCTTATAATTTTTTTTCGTTTTTGTTTTTATATTGATCATATCTTAATATTTTGATTTTATATCTTTATCGTAACTTTTTCAGTATGTACATAAAATGTAGCTTTAAAACTTCCCATACTTTTTATTGAGATTGGCACGTGTAAGAATATTCCATCAGTATATAACAGCATTTCTAATTTTTCTTATTACTGCACTTTTTTTCACTTAACATTTTAAGGAGTCAATAAACAAAACCTCTTACAAATCTTTTGGTTATATACTGACAGCCATTAAAATCTCGGAGGCCATATTTTTCAAAATAATTGTTATTTTGAAGCTCTAAACTGGATTATTTTCATATAAATCATTTGTTTAGGACATTGGTATACAGAACCAAAAATCTTAAGTTTCATGAATAGTTTCAAAACAAAAATGGTACCAGCCCAACACAAAGTCAAAACGGTCAATAGCGGGTACGATCTCCGCTTGCTTCGATGCAATCTGGATGGGATGGTGTCGTGCAGAAACCTATACCAGCCTTCGTAGTGCCTGGATCAGCTGCTGCCTCGGCCAACGGACGACCAAGAAATATGTAGTACTATAAGTGTTAATCGGATTCATATCCGGAGAATAGACAGGCCCGGGTAGGACATCCACCCTTTGGACTCCAGATACACTTGGAACATTTGTGCCGAATAAGAACGGGTCTTGTCCTTTTGAGAAACGGTGATATCAGTTTTCTGCTGCATGAATGAGGTCTTGTGAGGTTGCAGATTCTGATCTATGTAGTGGCGAGCAGTTGCTGGTATGTTGCCATCAACTACCACCATCGGTTGACCGCCAGCAAGCGTCGACGCATAGTGGGGCTGCTGCTCCGGTTGTTGTTCCTGCCGGGTGCTTCTTGTGCTGTACGACTGGCATGGCGAAATTGGTACCTCAGCTGATGCAACCTGATGTAGCGATCCTGGTCTGGAGTTGACACTCTCTCGCCCAGGCTGCGGTATATCGCTAACAGAGCCTGGCATGTTGTTGCATTCAACCAGGTTCCTGACTGTAGGGTGGGAACAGCCCATACATTATAGCTCAAATCAGACTCCCCTCACACCCAGTGTCCAGAGATGTACGTTGTTCACATGATAGACATGGCATGATTCCGTTCACTGGACTAACAACATGGGTGGCCTTTTTGGGCCTTTATAGGCCTCTAAAACCAATCCTCAAAATGTGCAGATGCCCACTGAGTATTGCTCAATGTGTATTTGGTCCATTTTTGCAAAAAAAAAAAGCTTACCCATGTGCAATGAACCATGGCAATATGGCAACTCATCATAATCTTAAATACCCGAGCACTAAGTCATCAATAAATCCACAATGAATAATTATAACTAAAATACAAGTAGAAAATGCATACATTCCTATCTTAAAGCTTCCATTATCTGTAAGTATATATTGGCAAAAATAACATTTCAAATACATGATGTCGATGGGTAGCCCTCGCATATCACCGAACTATGTCACGTTGTCAAGAATAGCTGACCTCATGGGCCCTAACCGCTGGGTTTGTATACCCCTGCTTGGATTATTATTAATAAAATTCATTATTAAACAACAAAAATACCTTTACCTATAGGTGTAAAAATATTTTAAAAGTTTACAAAAAAAGGATAAGAATAATCCATCCGAAGAAAAACGATTTGACGCCTTTTTTTATTTCAAAGTGATTTTCTTTACACATACTAGAATGATAATGCCTTTCATTAAATCATCCACAGTGTAATTTTTTATTTAGAATAATAAACTAGTTGTCAGGACTGAGATATCCGCAATCAATGTTTAGTTTTACAGAGGAAATTTTTCATTTATGATAGATCAAGATATTTGATTTACCTGTTGACTATTTAGTCTGTTCACTCTGACAGACTTGGTGACAACTGAATTACCTGTTCATGTGAAGGTGAATAGGTATTTACCTCAATCTTGATGATGACTTGTTAGTCAACCTCGACCCCTCCCCCAGGGTGGGTTTGAGAATATCGTCATGCACATGGGACAGTCTGTGTGCTCCTTCATCTTTGTTCATGGTGTGTTTCTTTTTTCTTGTCCAGATGGATTCAAAACTTTGCGTTTACTGTAATCATTAGAGAGATTTCGCACCTGTACGTTTAGGCGAACGACTACGTTTAGGTCATCATATTTTGCTGTCTAGTGACGTGTACACATACGGTTAGAGAGAACATTATCCGCAGCCAGATTGCTACCCGTCAATGAACAACGGTTTGACAAATCAGCATAATTGAAATCAAGCCTCTCGAAATTGATCGTTCTCTGCTAAAATCATATTGGACATTTTATTTTTGCAATATATGTGAAACATTTTGTCTCTGCTATTTGTGTCTATGTTTTTTGTTACTATTGAAATATAGGTTATACCCGTAAAAAAGCATTTTCCACTGACCACAAGGCCTTTGTGTCTGGCCTTCCGCACGCGTGACTGATTGTATAATAAGACTGCTGGGTCCTCATTTTGTGAGCAGTTGTTACGAGTACACATGCCTTTATAAGTGGTCCATAGACTAGCCGTCTGCACTTGACGCATAACGAGCTGGATATCCGCAAGGTAAGTGCCGTTTATACCCCCTTTACACTGGACGGCGTCCTTTCTGCGTCCTTTCTGCGACCATGAAATTTGGCATCGCTGTGGTCTTAATAAGGAGGCACGAGCATTAATTTTGTATCAGAATGAATGCTCAATGATCGGCCAGTTGTCGGCACGTAAAATATTATAATTTTTAAACTCTCAAATGGGGTCGGACTGCTGGACGCAGAAAGGACGCCGTCCAGTGTAAAGGGGCCCTTAGTAAGATACCACTATAGTAGCTCGATTTTCTCCTTTAGTTGACAGGATATGTCTCCTTTACTTTTAATACAAATTTTATGAAGCCTTGTTTCGAAAGTCACATGGCGTCTTGTTTTGTGTATGTGAATAAATGAATAATAAATAACAGTAAGGACAGCACATCTTTCTATACATGAAATTGTCTCTATTAGCAAATATTGATTAATATTTATTATATCAGTAACAAAAACTGACGCTGCATTATTTGGTGACACGCTTATTTTTTCAGCAAAAAATTGCGACAACATGCCACCACTTAAGAAGCGCCGTACTGATTCATCAGCAGATTACGTCAGTTACCCAAAAGACAAGTTGGCCTTCGAGAAAGAACGGTTTGAATTAGAAAAGAAAGAGCGAGAAAGACAAACAAATGATGGAGATGGTTATGTCTTTGGTTAAAAAGAAAAACTGAACTGACATACTAGGTTCTTACTGCCTACAAGATACACATGGGCTGAATCTTTGACCAGAAGACCACCTACCAAGTAGCGCTTGGCTACAGGAGACAACAGAACAACAGAATAGTATATGAAATCGGATGTGGGAGCTGTGACAGAGTATATGTTGGAGAGACGGGAAGAAAACTAGAAACAAGACTAGGGGAACACATTGAGAGAAGAATTGGGGAATATTTTAATGATTCAGTGCGCTCACATGAAATATCTGCAGGAAGAATATGCCACTCTGCTGGTGCAAAGCCAATGCCCAGATGATATTGCTAAGTGGTTTCGACATATAGGAAAAAATACATCTACCTTCACACCCGAGGTATGTGACAGTCTCAAAACGCCAGCTGAAATAAATAAAGCTACCGACTCCAGAGACAATTACCAGTACATACAGCGTGGTATTGGCAGAGGCTACCTTTACCGTGCCGCCAGAGGCAGGGGCATTTACTATAACAGGTTTGTAAAACCTGCCAATCAAGCAAATGACCAGCCTGACATGGATCATGCACAGTAGCCCCAGGTGACTAGAATCACTTCACTTTCCAAGAATATTGAATATTTGATTAAGAATGATGCATCTGAGTTTATACTGTCTATCATACTTGAAGGCGTTAAGATAAAATTTCAAGGTACCCCAGAACAGTATAAGCTGCCAAACATGCGCAAACGTGCGCAAGTGTCTCGATTCCATGGCCCCGTATCTCGAAATAGAATCGGTTATGGAATCGAGGCACTAACGCTCGTGCGCAACATAGCGAACCTTTCAAGATACGGAACCCTGGTAAACTATTGGTAAGAAATACTTATCGTCTACTAGTCACATGGGAAGGCTGGGATGATGTACTGACGTTAGATGAGTGAACAGTTAAAGATTTATTATGGTGGAAGGGAGCAACAATTTCCTGGACGGTGCTACCATTCTGCGCAAACCAGTGGATCTTCAAATGGCAACCGATGCCAGTCACATAGGATGGGGAGCTATACTAAATGGTCAAGAAGCCCAAGGACAGTGGGACAGCATATGGTCAAACCAGCACTCCAAACTTAAAAAGTAATAAGGCCCGATCAGTAACTGCTGTTCTGTCAAAACATTTGACAACTTTGCTGCCTTGTTTTTTAATTGCCAAGTTTCATTCCTCTTAACTTCTTCCTCAACCATAAGAGTGAGGTAAATACCGTAATTTGTATGAGAATACAATTTACTGTTAAAGGGGTAATAAATGTTCATTTTGGCCAAAAAATGAATTTTCCTGGGATAAAGGACAATTTTCCCATACTTACCAATGGTTAATGAATCCATTCCTACATTCAAAATTACATACGTCATTTTTACATTCAAAGTAAGTCCCTGGTTTTTTCTAAATAGTTTGTTATTTTGTAGTAATCTCTTAAGAGATTATTACAGAATGTAGCCATCTATGGAGGTCACGTGATGTGATGGTAAACACAAAGTCCAAAATAATTATGTAAACTGCGTTTTCGCGGTAAAATAGAATTTATTGTATTTCTATGAGTTATTTACAATGTATTTGTTGTGAAATATGGATATATTACGAACGGTTGTTATCCCTTAAAGCTCTATATAATGTAAGTTAAAGTCATGTGTAGGTTGGGAGAAATTGACATTTTGTCTCAAGCTGCTGTAAGAAACTCACAACTTGGAAAAGTGCTCTTGGGTAGTTTAGACGGATGATTTAGCTCAAGTAAGGCCTAGTTTAAGGTTAGTCCAGGAAATTTGCAGTTTGCCTTTGGAAAATTTGTTTTTTGTGAGTTTTGCACATTACCTTTAAGTCATATTACCCAGATGTTATCTGAGCAGTAAAATGTCTCTTCAATAAAAGATCTACGCAAAGATGAAGTTATTTGATTTTTAATCACCTAATTGCTACTCAACTGTCCACTGAGAATAAATTTGGAGTCATTTGACTCTCTAGTCAGAGTCCAGCACCCCTTGACCCTCATGGAGTTAATTTCACTTCTTTAAAAGGGTCAACCCAGCAGGCATAGTGATGTTAGATCAACGTTGAAAATAGGTTGATACGTTGAATTTTTGTTGATCTACCTAAATTCAACGTAAAATCATCGTTGATCCAGCCACGTCAAAACACTGTCATAATGTGACGTTGATTCAACGTTGTATTTTGGTCATTGACTCAACGTTGTTGTTTGGTCGTCGTGATTTTAATTTAATTAAATTGTAATTTAAAATATTAATTATTGAAAACGTGATACCTGTACTTTGTTTATCTATACTGTAACCAACTTTATCAAAATATTTAAAAAAAGTGTTTTAAAGTAAAAGTGACAGTTGCTTTGTGTTTTTAGTGAACTAGTGAATTTTCTTAACTTGTTATTTAGAAATACATTCCAATAAACTTCCTTGCAAGGTAAGCTAACACTAGGATTAATAAGTCGCTGTAAATGTGATGGAGTGAAGTTAACAAAGTGGACAGTTTTCGGTACCCTGTTATAGATAGGCAGGTTGAGGTGACTGTGACTTTGTTATATTCCATTTTTCTAAGCTTAGATAGAGAATTCAACATCAGGCGCACTCAAAATATATATATATATATATATATATATATATATATATATATATATATATATATATATATAAACCTTGGAAATCCTAACTTTAAGGCCATACATATATACCCTACATATATTTAGCCATGTCCTACTGCTAAACACATCCAGGCTAAAAGGGTGTACCATGTTTAGGTGCAAAACATGCTTAGGAGCTAAATGCGTTGATGACTTGGATGTTTTTACAGTGTACGTTATAATTGTGTACCTGTGTTTTGTGCCAAAAATAAAAACATTTCAGGTCATTCTAATGTCTTTTCATGCAAGAATTGTAACAACTGGGGTTGATACAATGTTGTTATCTGACGTTGATCCAACTTTCAAATCCAACGTGTTATCAACGTTATGGTTCAACGTTGTTTCAACGTTAAAACAACATAATTTGCCCGCTGGGGTAATATTACCCCACCACCAGAGTCTTAAGACTCTCTTATCAGAGTCAATCACCCCTGGCTCTCATGGAGTCAATCTGAATCTAAAATCAGAGTCAAATTACCGGTCTGTGCCCTGAATACCCCACGGCGTAATTACGGGCAGTGCGAGCCAGTTACTTCCAAGGCTGTAATTAATTCCTGCCAATTATTACATCGCGGGGTATTCAGGGCACAGAACGTGATTACAAAATACCGCAAATAGATTTTTAGATTTTTAGAAAATAGACTTTTCATGTGAACGCAGCCTAAGCCTCGTTTCATTACTTGTGATGGCAGTGAGCAGACGGCGTGGAGAGAACAGTTTTCATCATCCTTTGTCAGTATTAACATTACTTTATTGGCCATAGTTGGTTTTATGCATTAACAAATGGTTTTCTGTGTGTCGTTTCTGCATGCAGAATTCGTGCACTTATTACAGGCCTAGTGTCCGCCTCCAGAGCGGGAGGATGTGGTGTTCGAACCCGTCCGGCGACATACCAGACGTTAGAAAACGGTACCTGCTGTCTCCCCGCTTGGCACTGTTGATGTTGTTGTTTTATTCATAATGTGCCGAGGAGTCAAAAATTCCTTAATATGGGGTCATGATGACTCTTTTGTAGAGATAGATGTGTTAATGGGGGGATGTGTGAATGGAGTCAATTGTGACCCTCCTGTAGGGTTTGGGTTAGCGTTACTCCGAGTGAACTTGACTCCAACTGGGAGTTATTTTAGGCACCACTGCTGGACTCCAAGTTTGGAGTCACTTGGACTCGAATTTTATTCTCAGTCTCCTTTTAAAGTGTTAACAGCAAAAGTGCACATTTTTTACGCGAAAGAGGGTAAATATGCAAAGTAATGCGAAAAACGTTCGGGACGGCAATATTCAGATCTAAGCAGGCCAATTGCCCAGGGCTCCGTATCTCGAAAGGTTCGCAATGTTGCGCACGTGCGCAAGCGTCTCGATTCCATAACCGATTCTATTTCGAGGTACGGGGCCATGGAATCGAGACGCTTGCGCACGTGCGCAACATAGCGAACCTTTTGAGATACGGAGCCCTGCATAGCCTTCAGAGTTTTCAGCATGTCTGGGATATGTTTAAAAGTTGGAGTGACAATGAGACATTAAGCCTGGAACTACTTCAGCTTAAATGCATTGTTCTGCTATCCATATTATGTATGTGTCAACCATCAGATATTGCACCCAGAGCTAAAACATTTGATCCTGTGCTGCATTAAAGTGGATAATTTAATCTTCTATTTAGAACAATTGTGGCTATCAGAAAATGATTACAGTTTTAAGGTTTTATTTCTGGGAATAAAAAATGACAGTGAGCGGTCAGGATATGAGATAACCATTGATGTTGATGACAATCTGAAAAAGTGTGCAAAGTTTAACCCTGTGACAGTGTTGAGATGTTATATTAATAAGACCAAATGTCTTAGAAAACCAGGAGGCAAGACTTTGTTCATTTACCTAAATAATCCAATCAAAGCATTAACAGCAACTCAAATTGCAGGTGTGTTTAACAAAGCCATTAAACTGGCAGGACTAGAAAATCGAGGGTTTTCGGCAAAGTCCATCAGACCTACTGGTGCAACTTATGCAATTCAACATTGCACACCAGATATTGTATTGAAACTTGGACGTTGAAAAACAAGATCTGTTTTATGAACAGTTATGTGCATGATTAACCACCTAAAGATTCTTGCCAAATGCTCAGTCGTTCATTATAACTTATTGCAACTTTTTAAAGGCCTCTGTCGATTTTGTTGTTCAGCTGCAGTAAAATTAATCTGTGTTTGATGATACCTTTGCATCTTTAATACACATGTGGTTTTAATGGACTGTTTCAAAAATTAGTAATTGTTCTCATGTTGTTATTTGTAATCTTAAATAAATTTTTATGTATATTCTCTTTATTTGGCATTGTTTGTTTTTATTGTTTATAAAATTTCAATATGTTTAAAAACTAAAAATTTGTTAACGTAGATCTGTTAAAATTGCAGTTAGGAGTTTTAGTTTTTACATGCAATAAGCGACATTTTGTCTGGTGCTAAATGATGTTGTGTTTTCCTTAATCATTGTATACAATGCAAAGGTATTCCATTTTACGGGATACACATTATACTATATATTGGTGTAACTTAGCGTCAGTTTTGACGGTTTCTCTGAATAGCATAAATGGATAATAAACTTAACTCTTTTTATGTATTTTATATAATTTAAATAAAGCATTAAAATATAATAACCATTTTGATGTTTATAATGAACTTAGCCGTTATCAAGTCAGTAAACAAAAAAGTACTGCTTAACTGATGACATACAGGTAGTCACATACTAATAATGTACACGACACCTTATTACTTGGTAACTTAGTGTTGCATATCAGTTTTCCGATTTCCCGATTTAAGCTTCCTAAAGATGCGTATTTTCAGAATAACATATCTAACAATAACACCCCAAGCGTTTACGCTTTGCTAATTTTAATACACATGATTTTAATAATGTGAAAATGTTGACCAGGTTATATAGCTTTAAAAATTAGACAGCAAAAATAATGAATTACCTCCAACTAAGACGTGCATGACATCATTTGCTGCAGTCTCGGGCACACCATCCACAGTGATGCGCCAATTGTAGTTACCACTGTCTTCCCATTGAGCCTGCTGTATCACTATTCTGATATATTTTGGATTTATTTCGGAAGATATTGACGATGTGATGTTTGTTTTCGATGCAAAGTGATTCTTGAACGTTCCACCATCTACAACATTTGCTCCATATCTAAAATACGTGAATACTTCCGATCCATTTAAGGCCAAGACCTCTTGAATACTGGTCGACCCCGTTTCCCCGCCGCTGAAGCTATAGTTGCACCACAGAGTTAATACGTCCCCATATTCAACAGTTATGTTTTTCAAACTTTCGCCGGTGATTATTACTCCTTGAGCCACTGAAATAAAATTGTATCTTACTGGCTGACAACAATGTTAATTTGTCAGATGTTAACTCATTCCAAAATATAAATTAACGCATTCCCATTTTCAAAACATGGTTAATATAACCGTTAACTATCTATTGAGTTATTTCATCCTCAGTACACATACCTTTCAGGAGTACAACATACCACACTACTAGATGCATTAGCGCCATAATGTGAAATGACACCAAACTGCACTGACCTTCGCTTTGATAAAAGTATAGGGTCTCACAAATGTTAGTGATTCTAGTACATCTACAACCAATCGTTGCTGATTGCGTCATGCTGATGACTTGCCTCTCACTCTTTGCATTGAAACACATGCATTATCACAATAACCTACTACCAGTAATATATATTGTATTTCTTTATATTATACATTGTTATATATTACTAGGTATACTCATCGTTCCGATATAAATTATTAGGTTTAATATTAGCATATTTAAATAAATCTAAATAGTCAAGTCATTGGCATAACTGTGACTTCTATTCAATAGCTGGATTCATCAAAGTAGCATTACAAAAACAGGACTGATTTTATTGAATCTGCTTATTAATATTGTTTCTTTTTCTGGGCTTTCATGGCCTCAAGTTTAAAGTTTCATGTTACTCCTGAGTTCCTGGCGTGTGAGGCAGAATTAGAAACAAGACTTACATGTAAGTTGACGTTTGATTTAGATTCTACCGATCATCAGTCAGGAACGAAGAAGGTAGGCCCAAATGCCCACCCCTGTTCTTCTTTACCAACCCTAACATTCTATTGAGACTATTTAGCGTTTAAAAATACTGCCTAGTAGCTGGGCTTCCCCATCTCAGGTAACTCCTTATCGATATACATATGTCTCTGGGCCAGAATTAGAATAGGGCCAAAATGACGTATAACTCTCTTTTTTTTTTTTTTTTTTACAAAAATGTTCATATTTGCGAAAAAAATTGATGGAATATTTCTGCAAAATGTTACATCCATGTTTCCAAAAAGGCCAAGCTATGACAAAATGAATCATTCAACCAGCTCATAAATGTTTTATCATTATTTTATGCTTTTAATATATTTATGACAAATTATTCATTTGGTACTTCATCATCTATTTACAAAAACAGATTGAAGGCGCATAAATTGATTCAAAATACCAGAGTCACCCAAAACTGGTGTTTTTTCCTATGAAATAGTCCTACACAAATTTATGATATATCGTTTATCCCAAACTTGATCTATCCTTTGAGGTTCGGATTCAATATATTTCTTGGCGTATCTCTGGTAACAATTAACCTGCTCTTCTTTACTGGTATAATATGTAATATATATTTTCCTCTATGTTGTAGTACTTTCAGTTTTGGTCGTAATATGTGTTGTAAGCTTTCTTGACACATATCATAAACCACCAGCATGCCGCTTATTTCCCTCTTTCATCACTAGTGATTACATATTAACCAGGGAGTTAATATAAATATGTCAAATTGTCAAATATTCCAGCTAAGCACTTGCAAAAGTAGGTTACGTGTGTCTACCATGCACTTCCCTTATTCAAATGGAAAGATAAACACAAGTAACGGGTCATATCCGGTGGTAAAATGTATACTTGTGTGCCACTGATTGTGTTGATCAGCCATTTATACAGATTATCACAAAGGTATGTCAAGATTCATGTAAGTGTGAACTACAAAAGTAGAGCCCGATGATGAGGGAATTACATTGTTGATATTCGTACCTCTTGACGAACATTTGATTTCAGTAATGAACTTGTTTGATCTAAAATCATTAGACTGGCACAGTTTTCGGATAAGGATGAGAGATACTCCACATTCTTGTTTTAAAATCTTAACACTTCAACTGTTTTAAAACCTTAACACTTAACCGATAAATTAGTAATGGCATAAATTTGCCGGTTATACAACATTTTACAAGATCTTAGTTTATCCTACTAAGAAATACACTAATAGTGCATCCAAGGTCATGCTTTAAAGGCCACGAAATTCTACTTCCGTGTAAAAACATGGTGAACCACGAGTTGTGTGATTAATTTAAAAGCAATACGTACGTATGCCTGTTTCGATTTGATGTCAGTGATGTGAGAAAAAAATGTACCATTCATCTCAAAATTATATCATATGTTTAATCACTTTGCCAACACAATTATGCATGAGTTTACTTGGTGCATGGTAACACCTATATAAGTAGAGGGTGTAGACTTAATGTACCACACGCCACTGTTCCCTATTACCCTGGCCGCAGATTAGGCCTAATCATGGGTACTTTTCTGCAGCGTGACCATGTTACTTTTGGCCTTCCTTGAGAGTGAAAGTCAATATTTGTGCATGAGTGCACCAGTATCGTGCAAAATTGATAAAAGCAAGAAACCTCCGAAGACAAATGATCGTTTGGTGTTTGTCAATTTTGGATAGGGAAGCAACTCCAAAGTTCTTCGTACCCGGATAAACGACTTTAAATATGCTGACTCAGCGTTTTCATGTACATCGAGATGTCACAAAAACAAGCACTACCAGCGTTAGTTATGATATCATGGATAGATTTAAGAAACGTATACTCACTTTGCACGTCTATGAGAACAGGATGACGTCATGATGACGTCACTGGACGATATTGCGCAATGCAAAATGACGAATATTCACTCACCCCCATAGGCCCATTAGTTGCACCCTGTCATGATCTTTCCTGTAAACTTACATAACAGAAAGGCATTCTTTAGTGCTAGAAAAGTAAAATTAGCTTTGTTGCTACTCCCAAGACATTGAGCATTTTTCAATATCGTAGTCAATTTTAAAGGGAAAATAGAAATACAATCAGAAGTTAACAGATATACTTTATTTGTGGCTCTTGTGAATGTATTGCTTGTCGCAAGTACACAGTAGAGTACTTGACTATATCCTAGCATGTTACTGTTATTGTAAAAACAAAAGCTGCCAAAACATACAGCAGAGGGTAAAGAAGAACAGCAAAAACAGCATATTTCTGGTATAATTCGTGTAATGCACATCTCCGTTTTTTATTTTTCTGTTAATTATGATTTTTTGTGAACCATGATCATAAACTACCATTATCCACTTGATTGACATTCAACTAATGTAAGGTAAGAGCGTAAGTCCTCAGGGTAGTCAAGTTGCCATTCCCATGTTATTTTCTGTAATTATTTGAAAAAAGATTGTATTCTTTTGGGTTAGGAAAAAAGTCATCTTAGCTTGGATTGACATCGTGCACTTTTCTTAACTCAATACTAGGATCTTTTTTGGCGGGCGCTCGTCAGCGGGAAACTTCTACCTTAACCGAATTTTCAGCGTCAGTGCACGGCATTCGCATGTAATGTAAACGTACTCGCTGTTGTCAGTGGTCCCTTACGATGTGATAAAAATTACACGGAAAACCGTATACGATTTCATCTTTTTTTTTTTTTTTTTTTTTTTTTGAGCGCGCCTGATGTTGAAATTTCTATCTGAGCTTAGTTATCGATTAAATCAAAAGGTCGAATCATAGTACACAGAGGAATAGAAAAATGATTTGTGAGTACCAAAAAATTGCTTAATTCCCAGGAAAATCCGTTTTGGCGGGAAATCCCCATGGGGCTGCTCTTTAACATTTATTCAGTACAACAGTGGTACGCAGGAAATATTGTATGTTGTACCCATTCCACAGTTGTTTGAATTTTATGCATAATAATTGGGCCAGCAAATGTTTTGGAAAGATGAATTAAGTGATCTAGAAATTACAAGAGAAAAGATAACAGGACACGTTAAGAAAAATAATTTACATCAATAATTTTAATTCTGTCTCAGTTACATGTATTTTTTTGACACTTACGCCATTTATGTTTCAGTGGCAAAGATGCTTATGCATCTGATGGTTTGCTTTGTCGCTTATTTAAAAGGTATGTGTGCAAATATGTAATCCATAAATGACATGTGAATAAGTTATCGGCTACAGTAACTGTGTCCCAAAAAGCATACGTTAATAAATAATTTGGAAGAGTAGACCGGAAATTAATATACTAGTACATGTACAGTGGCTGTCAGCCAGTGAGATTTAATTTTATTTCAGTGGCTCAAGGAGTAATAATCACCGGCGAAAGTTTGAAAAACATAACTGTTGAATATGGGGACGTATTAACTCTGTGGTGCAACTATAGCTTCAGCGGCGGGGAAACGGGGTCGACCAGTATTCATGAGGTCTTGGCCTTAAATGGATCGGAAGTATTCACGTATTTTAGATATGGAGCAAATGTTGTAGATGGTGGAACGTTCAAGAATCACTTTGCATCGAAAACAGACATCACATCGTCAATATCTTCCGAAATAAATCCAAAATATATCAGAATAGTGATACAGCAGGCTCAGTGGGAAGACAGTGGTAACTACACTTGGCGCATCACTGTGGATGGTGTGCCTGGGACTGCAGCAAATGATGTCATGCACGTCTTAGTTGGAGGTAATTCATTATTTTTGCTGTTCATTTTTTTTTTTCGTGTTAAATAATCATCTACGTGTTTATTAAATCATGTAAATTAGAATGAGCAAAGATAACAAAACGCTTTGTTTATTCTGAAAATATCAATCATTAGGAAGCTCAAATCGGGAAAAGGGAAATTTTTTGTTGTTTATTGGCTCAATGACTGCGAAATTGCATTATAAAAATCAAAATGATTACATTAAATTTTTATAATTAGTACACACACGCACACACACACACACACACACACACACACACATATACAGACTTGACATTTAATATGGAATATTTCAGTTTCGAAGGTGTGCCTAGGTAGAAATGCGTTCTTTTTTCTAAAAACTAATATCTCATATAAGATATGTGAATGGAC
>NW_019773996.1:0-28258 GCF_001039355.2 Lingula anatina
TCCGAAAAACGGCTTAGAGAAATCTCGAAAATATATCGATCCACTAAAAAGAGTTTCACCATTTTAGAGGTTATTTAGTGTAATCTTCCTTTTTACTCGTCATTTCAAATTTATGTAAAGCCTTTAGAAAGATGGTATTCTAATCTGTTGGTTCTGACAAGCTTTTCTTATGTTGTGATCGTAGGCAACCTCGGAATGCTTATTGCATTTATTTTGGGATGGCTTGCTTGCGGATGGCCCAAATACACTGTACTAATATCGCGAAGTTACCTGTCACAGTTAAGTAGTCTTAGGACTCATTCCTAATTAAACTCGTTCTACGTTAGTCATCTAGATACAAAGGCAGATCAATAAGTAGATACAACTCCGATGGAACTCTCGGTAATACAATCCGATTATCAGATAAAGCCGTCTGCCCCTGACGTTAAGTAGAATACAACAAAAGCTGGTGTTTATACGAGTACGTTGGAAATAACAGAAGGTGTGTAAAGCTGTTTATCTGAATGCATTCAGCTTGAGTCCATGCTGAGTTCGATCTACGTAGAATAATAATTTTATTGAAGTTAGCCCTTAGTTAATCGCGCTAACTACGTGCAATTAACTCATCTTAAAAACACGGCTTTTGTAGAGATGTTTGAAGATGTTTTTTTATGAATAAAGAATAACTCACTCTCTGATGGCCCAATGGAGAATTCCCCTGGATTCCCTGTAGGAACTAGGCTTGAAAACTCACTGATGTCTATGCACTCTTGTCCGTCTTTCCTATGATAAAGGTAAGACGTACATATATTACAACAGGGAGATACTATGCCTAACATTCAATACGATGCTTTGCTTTTTTAATTGCTCCGACCATCACCATTCTTCATCTCGCGACAGTGACAGAAAACAAGACATGCTGTTGTCCTTATTACTGTATACTAACAGTGGGGACACCTCACCCCGCTATGCAAAAAATATGCTGTAAAACAGTGTATAGTACATTTGTTTCGCCTTAATGATAAGGCTGTAGTAAGTGTTGTATTGTGATATTTTACTGAATTACTGTACGTACGGCAGTGCTTTGACAGGAAAGGACAACGTCCCATTTTTGCCGGCGGTAACGTAGGCGGTGTATTCCGATAAAACACGGGAATCCGGCAACATCGGATTCCGTCGCCACAGGAATTCATACCAGATACCTGTAAGCTAGAAATAAAATACAAACGCTGAAAGGCCCGTCCCTTCGCCTATTCCTATTATTTGCAAACAAATAAAAAAAAATAGAAAAAATGACAATAGCTCTCTTGTCAAAAACTTGAAAGAAAATATCTTACTCACGAGAGGAAAAGATGGCACATGGCAACATCTCAAGTGAGTAAATATAGTTTGAGATTTTTATCTAACCTCAAAAATGAATGAATAAATAAATATAATTAAAAAGCGGAGCACAATATACCTGACATATGTTTGACAAATATCAAGGGTGATTTACGGTCATTACTCAATCTTTTCATTGGGCAAAGTTGTGAAGGTACTGTATTTTTTTTAATTGAAACATTGTTTTTGAGCGGTAGCAACAAAATAAAAAAAAAAAACAGGCTACTCCATAGTTTTACTTTATACGGTAAAAGCAGCACAAATGCTAAATAGCAATTTTATTTTTGTAATTATAAAAATTAAATCATTTTTGCCCATTGAAAAGGGCAAAGTAATTACCGTATGGCTGCACATTTGAAATCCAGTGGTGCATGTTTAAGATATTATTAGCATATGTACACTTTTGACCTTTGTACATACAATGAATGCTTTATAAACATTATAGATGATGCTAATCTTAGATTTAGATCTTGAAACTGATGGCGGGATAAACACTAAAAAAATCTTACTCCTTTTCGGTTAAAGTCTCTTGTGCTGGGTAACGATTTAACAATTTAAGCCCGTTACAAAGCGAACGTATGTACCGACAGCTTGTATCTACTTAAACATAATACAATAACTGGCAAATGATACAGACTTAAAATTTATTTCTTGTAATGGCGACACAAAGAAAGCTGACCCATGAACAGACGCACACTGTGCAGTTTCAGCCTATACAGTCACAGATGATGGCCGATGTACATGTATAACTATATACGCCCCTCTATATAAACAGACAAGCACTTACCCTAGTTACATCCAATACGGGCGTTCTCGGTCTCAAATACCACCGTCCTGTGGGCCTATAATGTCCATTAATCAAGGGAGTTGTATCTGGAATACATATTCTATGATATCCCAATCCCCCTACGACAGCCACTATCAGCGCAAAGAAAACGGCGCGTACCATGACAGCCATTTTAGGACCTGTGCCACTACCCAAATAGAACGGTCTTCAAGATATTAAGTTAATATGCAAGGGTCAGGTGGCATTAGGCCAGCTGATGAAATTTATTTTTCTCTTAGCCTCGCAAAAGAACACCTTTTTGCATTTCATTTTTTGGAATATGATTTGAGAAAAAAAGTGGATTCTTGTGTTTAAAGAGTACGGATTTTATATCGTAATAATGAAGAAAACTATCTATGTGACGTCCAAGTACAAGTAAACCAACCATTTTATGACATATGACCTGCACATCATATTAATAACGTTTGGCACGTACACCGAGTATGCTTAGTGCTAGATCTACACACATGCGACCTCTGTATGCAGTTATAAACGTACCTTCAGTCCAAGGAATTTCAGTTTCATTCGTGTGTACCCGCAGACTTAGAGTAAAACGTGGTTATCAATTTGTACAAGAGTAGAGAGTGATTTTACGAAAAAAAATCTTAAAATAAAAGTTTCCAAAACCTTTCTAGCCAAATATGGATATGCTAATATCCGGACAGTATCTGACGAGGCTGTTGCTCTATGATGCCGAGTGGGTGTTGAGATCGGTAGCCAGCTGCGGAAAAAATTGTGTTAGTTTTGTTCCTTTTCTAGGTGGACCTTACTCCAAACTTTCCAATTTTACCATTGAGTTGCTTTTGGTCATAACAGGACCACTGGCATATTTGTAGGGACTGACTTGGTTGGTTTGCAGTCCTCACTTGGGCTCACCTTCCTTTCCTATGATAGTAATTGCTAAGGTCACAAGACAGTGATCGTCTCTTTAACTCCTATTAGTGGGGGCCCAGGATAGATTACTTAAGAATATATTTTGCTGTTTATAGGAATGTTTACGCCGGTTGGAGGAGGGAGATACGACCGTTTTTATCCTGCCTATGACATTTCAAACAGTTTCATTTTTATGTTTGTTAAAGATAAAAATCATAAAAGCAGTTACACAAAAGTAATTAATTATTTTATTTTAAATTAAAATTAATGAAAATAACAGTAAAAAAGAAATTATATACATTTAAAAGCCTGTTTCGTTCTGAAACAGAACCTTCGTATATTGTTGAACCTGCATAAAATTAAGAGTGCTGAAGATATTTTATTATCTATCTATCCATCTATTAATGAGCTCTAGTAGAAAACAGTAATGATTTCTGAGATTACGTTAATCAATTGAGAAGTTAAAAAACATAATTTTGGATTTGGATTTTTTTTCTTTTCAGAATAATCAACAAACTTATATTTTCAATAAGCTGTGTTTATTTCAAAGTAAAGCTGAAAAGGACTACCGAATATGTAGCACTAGTCTCTCGGGTGGTTTTAGTACACCTAGGTTTATGAAACAGCTGTGTAGCAGATAGGACAAATTATTAAATCAAAGAAATAGTGAAGAAAACGAGGAAACTTTGTCGGTTTACTGAATACATATTGATCGTATCAGTAGCATAAGCTGTACATTCATTTTTCTCTGATGCTTTCTCGGTACACCATTTTAATTTACATGGCATTCCTAGTCTAATAAGAAATGACGCTAGTATATCAACTGACTAGTCAGAAGCTTTGTGTTATACTCGTAGCTGCCTCGCTATGCCGTACAGTAAGGGTGGCTAATAGCCGGCGATGCTCACTGCAGATTATTTCTTGGTGACCTACTCTCGGAGTTGACAAGCTGAAACAGAATTCGAATAGATATTTCAAAATAAGCACGTGTATGGCTATCTATATAAATGAAAAGTGCATAGACTGAATATCGTGTAACCCACAAAACCTATCGGAGAAGCAACGTGCCATGGCTGAAATGTTGGTAAATATTATATACATTATCATGTAATTACTTCCTAAAAAAAGGCCTATATAACTTTCAGTTAAACAATTGATTACGTAACATTTCAAGAAAAAAACCGCACGGTCATAATAATATTAATAAGAAGAAGATTTAGAATGTATGAAAGAAAGAAAGAAAAAGTCAAAAAGAAAGTAAATAGCAAAGAACGTCTGGGCTTAATGCTGCTGGTAGCTGCAGCTGCAACGGAAGTCAAGTCGTGGTCACTCCTCCTGGGCGCTACTGCTAATAACGTTATGCTACAAGGGGGGAATTAATATATATATATATATATATATATATATATATATATATATATATGCCTGGAACCAAAACTATTTACCTAACTCGTGTACACTGAAACGGAACCCTTCAAACGTTTTACACAGTCGCTGGGCAATGGTCTTCATTCCGGAGTAAACGTAAATCGGGTCCAGTCCAACACGGCGACTCCAAAGCTGAATTGCGTCTCTCTGACACCTTCCTTGGTTATCCTCGCCATAACACATGAGTACCAGCAAATAGTTGGTGTAGTCCGTGTCGATGATTTTGAAATGGTTATTGCCTGCAAAGGAACGAGAAACTGGTATGAAGTTTGAAATACGGCTTAGATAAATCTCCAAAATATATCAAACTACCAAAAACGTTCTCATCATTTTTAAAGACAGATTAACTCGTGTTTTTTTCTTTTAACTTGTCATTTAGAATTTAACTTAAACCTTTAGACGGTATTCTAATCCATATTACTTCTGATATGATTTGCTAATGTTGTGATCGTAGGCAACCTCGGATTGTTTATTGCATCTGTTTGGGATGGATTGCTAGTGGAGCGCTCCAATATCAAAATGCCAGAGTCACCCTTCATAGTTAAGTAGTCTTAGGTCTCATTTTCAATGAAACTACCGTTTATACGTAGATTGATCCAACTTCCCGGCGACTTTCGAGGAATGCCAACAGATTGACAGATTAACACCTGCTCCTGGCGTTGAGTAGAATACACAAATAGTTGGTGGTTACATGATTACTTTGGATCAGTGAGAGTCCACCCCTAGTTTGATCCACGTATTATGATAATTTTATTGGAAATAAGTCCTAGGTAAATCCTGATAACTTCGTAAAATAAAATTATTTTAAAAAAATATTCGTAGAAACAAATGACACATAGTAGGGAATAAAATAAAGAAAAAGAAAAAAAAAGGGGGGGGGAAGAAAAAAGAAATATAGTTATTTTTGTCAATGAAGGAAGAATAGCTCACTCTCTGATGGACCAAAGGAGAAGTCCTCTGGATTCCCTGTAGGAACTAGGCTTGAGACCTCGCTGATGTCTATGCATTCTTGTCCGTCTTTCCTATGATAAATGTAAGACGTGCATGTATTATAACAGGGACATTCTATGCTACATGTTTAAAACGGCTTTATTTCTAAAGTGTTCTCATTATTATTATTATGATTGTTGTTGTTGTTGTTGCTGTTGTTATATTGATGCTTTCTTTTAGAATGTAAATGGTGTGTTTCACCTGTACACGTACCTGTTCTTTAATGCTGTATACACACACTGGACAATAGAAGTGTCACCCCCTAACTCAGAGTAATAAAAGTAGGCAGATCTTGGGTACGTATAATGCCTGGTCTACTTATAATGTGACTAATGAGTATAAAACCGCTATACCATGGAACTGTATTGTTGGTCTTGTACATGTACAGCAAATGTTTTTCCTGTCTTCCTCCAATATGGAAAGATACAGGCAATTATCTAACGGTTATAGGTGTAAGTTATTAACCTGAAGAGGCGGAATATAAGCAATGTCAGAATATAGATACAATTGAATTGTTCAGTCAGAACCGTGCAGAGGGTCTGGTCTCGGTATAGAAACACTGGATCAAGAGACAAATTGCCCCTGATGGGTGGTCCAAGAAAAACTACAGGCCGTGAAGACCGACGACTGATTTTGATGTCCAGGTTGCCAAAGTTCGACAAGGCTTGTCAGTTGACAACACAGTGGAACAATTTCACACATAAGAATGTGTCTGTGAAAACTGCTAGGCGTCGGTTACATGCTCAGAGAGTGTACAGCAGGGTAGCAAGACTGAAACCTCTTATATCGTTACAAAACAGGCAACGTAGAGTGAACTAGGGTCAACAGGATCTGGAACTGGACAGTCCATGACAATTGGTCCTATATATTTTTTTCTGATGAGTGTCGCTTTGGTCTGACCTCTGATGACAGACGGGTACGATGCTGGCAAACTGCTGGTAAAGCATTTGAACCACATGCACTGAATTTTTGAACCCGGAGCAGCATATTCATCATGGTGTGGGGGTGCATCAGCATCCATGGCGTGGGCGAAATGATAGTGGTTGATGGAAACATGAATCACTAGAAATATATCGATGTTTTGGAGTCAGGCTTGCTGCAATCTATTACTAACATGTTTGGTGACAGGAATTATCCATTTGTTCACCAGGATGACAATGCCCCTTGTCACAGGCCCAGAGCAGTTGATGATTGGTTTGACCAACAGGGCATTCGCAGGGTGATGTGGCCTGCCCAGAGTCCGGATGCAAACATAATAGAAAATGTGTGGAATGATATGGCAAAACTTTTGACAAATGCCCGTCTAACCAGCAGAGAAACTCTGTTGTTTTCAGTGTTTCATGCTTCGGCCAGCATAAGCCCTGAACGCATTAGACAATTATATTAATCCTTGCCTCATAGACTGGCACCTATTATTACGTCACGTGGCTATGCAAGTAAATACTAATTTTGAACTTGAACTGCATATTTTGGTAGAATGTGTATTTTGTTCTCATTTTGTGATTTTTTTTGTGAAATTTGATGTTAATAAAATGAAACCAGGAGCATATCATTCTACAGTCATTTATCGCCCCCATAGTATTGGTTCAGTAGGGGTGACACTTGTATTGTCCAGTGTTTGCAATATAATATAATATAATATAATATAATATAATATAATATAATATAATATAATATGTATTATTGTTGGGAAAATACATGAGAGCTTTAATAGAATGAAATTGGGAGGGTAGGAACATTTCATTTGATGGCAGTAAATGACCCAGAGGTAATTTATTCATTGTAGGGTAACTTCAACACAGGTGTTGCAATAAGATTTTATGTCTTTGCATTAATTATTGACTGGTGGTCTCCATAGTTATTCGTTTAAAACACATAAACACACGTAAAATACCAATACCTCTATTTCAACGTGGGGAAATATATTGGAGAAGACGCGGCATACCGTTGCCCTTATTATTGTATACTAACAGTGGGGACACATCACTCCGCTATGCCAAATGTGCTGTTTCGGTTAAATGATAAGGCTGTAGTGTGTGTTTTCTTTATAAATTTTACTGATTTACTGTACGTACGGCAACCCTTTGATAGGAAAGGAAAATGCCCCATTTTTGCCGGCGGTAACGTTGGCAGTGTATTCTGTTAAAACACGGTCATCCGGTACCATGGGATTCCGTCGCCATAGGAAACTATACCAAATGCCTCTAAGCTAGAAATAAAATACAAACAATGAGAGATCCATCCCTTCGTCTACTCCAATCATTTGCAAACACGTGAAGTATGAAGAAAATAAAATGGCAATAGCTGTTTTGTAGCAAACTTGTCACAGAATATTCATGAGGGAAAAAGCTACATACACTGGACATTAGAAGTATCACCCCCTGAATCAGAATAATCAGGTTATAATGACTGGTCTACTTATAATGCGACTAATGAGTATAAAACCGCTGTACCATGGAATTATATTGTTGGTGTTTTTTTTAAATTTGATGTAAGTAAATGATACCAAGAGCATATCATTTCACAGTCATTTAATTCCCCCAAAGTATTGGTTCAGTAGGGGTTACACTTCTATTGTCCAGTGTGTGTAGATGGCCGATAGTACATGGCAATATCCCTCGTGAGTAAATATATTTCTTATGTTTGTGACAAAAGAGATTTTGATCTCTAACTTAAAAATAACTTGCATTCCACGCAAATGTACCGGCAGCCTCTATCAGCTTCAATATAAATGTTGGCAAATGACACAACGATACTCAAACTTCAAACCTAGGGCAGCAACCCCTGACTACCGCTGTTAACAAAAGGTGGCGATTATTAAAACATATATTTTGATCAAAATGAATATTTGGATCATGCCAATTTACAGATTATGTCTGCTACATTGTTCACATATGGTTCTAGGACGATTGGTAAACATTGTGAGTTTATAAACCGATAACATTTATTCCTTCCTCCAGCGTTAAAAAAATTCAGCTATAAAGCTGACATATAAACAGACGCGCACTGTGCACTTCCCCTTAAACAGTCACAGATGCCGACGTGCAATTTTATATGTCCCTCTATATAAAGAGGTTTGCACTTACCTTCGTTACATCCAATTTTCGGAATACGGATGTTCTCGGTCTCAAATACCATCGTCCTGTGGGCCTATTTCGTCCCATGATCAAGGGAGTTGTATCTGGGATACATATTCTATAATATCCCAATCCCCCTACTACAGCAAACATCAGCGCAAAGATAATTGCACGTAGCAAGACAGCCATGGTAGGACCCGTGACACTGCCCAAATAGAACGAGGTTCAAAATACTGAGTTAATGTGCAACGGTCAGGTGGCATTAGGCCAACCGATAAATATTAGGTGTGTGTTCGACTTATTTCTCTCTTAGCCTTGCAGAAAGAATGACATTTTGCATTGCATCTTTTGGAATATATATTGAGAAAATCAATTGTGCTTTTGTGTTTAATGGAAACGGAAACGGATTTGTATCTCGTGGTTATGAAGAAAACTATCTATTTGACCTCCAAGTAAACCAACATTTTATGGCACATGGCCCGCACATCAAAATAGTAACGTTTGGCACGTACACCGAGCATGAATACTGTTGCTGCTAGATCTACTCACATGCGACCTCTTTATGCAGTTATTAACGTCCCTTCAGTCCAACGATTTTTAGTTTCTTACGTGTGTACTTAGAGTAAAAAGTGGGTATTAATTTATACAAGACTAGAGAGTGACTTTAAGAAAAAATCTAAAAAAAAAGTTTCCAAAACCTAGCCAAATGTCGATATGCTTATATCCGGGCAGTATCAGTTGTTGCTCTTTGATGCGAGTGGGCGCTGAGATAGGAAGCCAGCGGCGAAAAAAAAACTGTGTTAGTTTCGTCCCAATTTTAGGTGAACGTAACCCCAACGTGTTCAATTTTACCATGTAGTTGCTTTTGGGTGCTTCTGGTCATAGCAGGCCACTATTCCTTATACAGGGCCGTAGCCTCCGGGGGGGCAGGGGGGGCGGCTGCCCCCCCCCCTAGAATTTGGAATTTTCCACACCGTGGTAGGGGAAAACCCCATCCCCCCTTGGGGGCTTCGTCCCCTCATGTCCGCTTACTGCCCCCCCTGGCATTTTGCTCAGGCTACGGCCCTGCCAGCACTACCAGAACGCTGTCAACCATCACTAGGAACACATTGGTTTTGCTAAAGAATCGAGGTATTTCTTGTATGCCTTTGATGGTCAAATTAGGGCCCGCAGACATGTTGCAGAATACTTTTTGGAAGGTGTATGCAGGATAATATTATTTGAGGTGTCTTAATGTTACATTACAATAAAAGAAAAGGGACGAAAATGATTTCTTGCCTTCAACTATCTGTGAAAATTGTTCATATGATACATACGTTACCGATACATACGTGACCAAAAATATGAAGGTGTTGTTTTCTATATTCATTGACTGTTCTCTGTTGTCACGACTTTGTGAGCACGTGCGACGTTGTATATATGCGCACGCATGTTTTTACGGCGCTCATTCTTCTTGGTTACGTTAAAATGATACATACGTTACCATAGAAGTATATATATATATTGATGCATCTTTGAAGATCTACATACGTTACCGATACATACCGAGACATAAGTGTTGGCCCACAAAACGAAAGGCAACCAAAGAAAATAGAATAAATAAATATTTACACGCTTCATGGTAACGTATGTATCGGTAACGTATGTATCATTTTAACGTAACAAAGAAGAATGAGCGACGTAATAACAAGCGTGCACAAAATTGATTTGCATTGTCACAGTGAACCACCGGCGCAGGGGCGGACGGAAGCCGTCTTCTGGGTCTCTTGGAAGACGATCAAAATTTCCAAGTTTACATTGACTGTCATCTAATTTTTTTCTGTCGGAAGTTGGTCAAAAGTAGAGGATGGTTCAACAAAGATAATTTGGAAGACTGTTAGAAAATACCTCTCATGGGTGAAAATAGCTTTTCCGCGTTTCTTCTGTGTAAATCAATTAACAATATAAAAGTGCAACAAAATTAATCACATTTAGAGCAAAAAATTCCTTTTCGTTGTTTTGTTCACCTCTCCACGTGCTTCTGCTTTTAAGCTGCGTCTCCGTTTGTCGTCAATTTAACCGGTTTTTAAATATTTGGTGTAGCGTTGAAAACAAGAGTGGCGTGTTAATCTGTTAAACTGATTGCATTTACCGAGAGGCCCAGCGGACTTACATGGACAAATTTGACTTCGTAATTTTGTCCATGTATAGAATGAATCAAAGCTCAAAGATTGAACTGATTACAGACTAAAGAAATAAATAGTGTACGCCATATATTATTAACAAAATTTTATTACTCTTAATTCATGCACCAATACATTTGAAGATCTAGCATCCCTGCAAGGCGCCAGTAATGCCACAATAAGTACATGTACATGTACATGTACATCTATCACCGCGGTGTTTATAGCCTTCGTAACGTTCTATACCAACCCTTCACGTACTGACGATTTCTACCACATACAACATTAACGAAACGCACCGCCGGCATATAGAATAATAACCTAACTCTATACAATTAAAACTTAATCTTCATGGTCAACTGTCCACATAAATATTTTCAGTAATGCAACCATTAAATCTGCACATTTTTCACCTATAATATCAGTCCTCCGCTATGAACCACACTTTAAAATCAATGCACAACCTGGGAGGAGTATAAGGGCGCGTTCACAACCAGTTGTTCCGTGGAATAACTAGTTCACGGATCAAATATGGCGCGCACTTGACAATGGATTCCCGCTTCCGTCACGCGCCGTGGTTGTGAACGCGGCCCAATCGTTGCTTTCTAGATAAAACGATAATGCCATGTGACCATCCTTACGAGGATCAACACGTGCATAAAGAACTTAAATAAAAAGAATAATTTGACATAACGCATTTCATTAAATTTTGGTTAAAATATTGAATTATGTCACAAAAAAAAAAAAAAAAATGAAATGAAATAAAATAAATAAATAAATACGGCTGAATAGAAGCCGTCTTATCACATTGCTTCAAGTTTGTTGGTACCTGTAGAACACTTCCATAAAGAAAATAATTGTTGAAAATTTTAAGTGTACTACATGTAGTTATTCTTGGACCATTGCCTTAACTATTCATATATTTAAAAAAAATCCTCTTACATTTGGTGACAATACCTTGTTTGACATGAATATTTAGTTGTAATATACTATGTGATAACAACTAATATTAAAAACTTTATAAACTGGCACGTTTTCTTTTTTACTCTTTGTTATCAACACTCAAACTGATTTCAGATAAAACAAATACTCTCTTATACAATAATACAATATAGATATTATAAATATTCTCTTATACAATAACACAATATAGATATTATAAATATTCTCGTAATTTTGAAAGCAATAACTCGTTTGTTATAATTTCAGAATTGACTTTAATCAGTCAAAAATTATAAACTAACACATTTTCTCATTTACGCTTTCATGAAAATACTCAAACTGATTTTTGGTATTATATAATGAATTTCCCTCTAATCTTTGACATTAATACCTTGTTTGGCCTATATATTTCTAATTTTAATGCATTTTGTGGTGATAACTTATTCCTATAACTTATAATCCATAAATCCGCATGTTTTTTATTTCACTTTCTGTTCTTGACACATGTACTCAATCTCATTGTAGATATGATAAATATTCTCTTATCTTTGATGACAATACATTGTTTGGTCTAAATATTTCAAATTTTGTGGTTACCACTAATTCCAACACTTTATAATTTGTAAACTAGCATATTTTCTTATCTGCTTTAAGCTTTAATTACTCAATATGCTAATTTTTTGTGCCTATACACAAGCTGGAGAATTTCAACTAGTTTCTCTCTTTATTTTAAGTTGAAAACATAAGTTTATATTTGTTTCAACTCTCATTTTCTTACCAAATTTAATTCTAATTAAAAAAATATTTTGCTCATCTTTTCTCTTGGCATACCTACAATATTGTTTTGTTTCTATTCTAAACGATTTTGCCAAGGGTCAAAATAAACATAGAACCTTCCATTAAATACAATATAATTCTTTTCTTAACAGATCCTTTCTTAAAATACACTGTGTAATATCAGGATCTTAATTATTATCTTTTAAATTCAAAATTCTCAAAAATAAGTTAATTTTTGCAGCCATTATTTGAACATCCCTATTTTTCTATTCCTTTCAGATTAACTAATACATGAAATAACATATCACTTTTTATTTAACATGGCTTCCGGGTGTTCCAATAATACCATTAATTTTATCAATCTCAGACTATATTCCAGTAACTATCTACCTAGTGAATATATCAAGAAATTCAAAGGTGGTACTCAAATTACTTTATACTCTCAAAAATTTAGATTAAGAGACTGATGGTGAATAAGTTAAAAAAAAAAATGTTTTATTCTTTACCTTTAATCAAGAAGCTTTTTGAATTTTGAACTATATACATTTTTTCAGCAATTTCCATAACTCATATTTAAAACCTCATTGAACCTTCATCTACATAATTTTTATCAAATTCCATAACTACACCATGGAACCTTTTTGAACTTTGAACTACATAGTTTCCAAAAAATTACAAAATTAAAATTAAAAACTTCTGTGAATCTTGCACGGATATTGTTTGTTTCTGTTTGATCTTCATTGGGCTTCTATAATGGGTTTTCAAAGCCCTATACCCAATCTCTTTATCTTTACAGGTGTAAGTTGTTCTTGTACATCATAGATCTCCAAAGAAGCCCACCTCATTCCATTCTTATATCTCCTACGGCTTCCCCTACTGCATTCTTAATTGTATCAGACATTTCAGCCAGTAGTACAATGTATTTGTTGCTGTACATGATGTTGTGGATGTTATGGCTGATTTCATCTAGACTTCTGTTTGCTACTTTGCAGTGAGTTCTTTTTGCTTCATCTCCCTGTCCATTTGTGTCTTGAAGGGACAGTGAGGAAGTGACTGCTTTGTGTCTTTATTCTCCACAGTTGTCGGAGTTAAAAAAGTTAAGAAAAGTCAACTTATAAGGCCAATCGCAGGTTTATATCCACCCTCTTATAAGTCTTCAGTTTTCTGATGTTCATGAGAATTGCTATAATTGCTTCCTCTTAAGCATGTTGTGAGTCTTTTTCAAAGCCCTAAAATGCTTCTCTTTATTTGAAAGTTGTTCACGTACATTATGGATCTCCAAAGAAGCAGATCACATTTTTCTTGAAGTTCCAGTCTTATATCTCCTAGGGCTTCTGTCCTCAGTCTTTATTGTGTTAGACATTTCAGCCAGTTGTGTTTGTTACTCTACATAACATTTTCTTGATGTTGTACTGTAGATGTTATGGCTTACTGGTACATGTATTTCAGCCAGACAGCTATTTGCTAATTTGCAGGGAGTTCTTTTTGCTTTATCTCCCTGTCCATTTGTGGCTTAATGGGACTAAAAGGACATGGCTGTTGACGTTGCCCTTGTCTTTGTGTTATTACTCCCCATAGTTGACAGTAGTAAAATAGTTCAGATAAGTCAACTTTCAAGGCCAATTGCCGGTTTATCAGCTCTATACTAAGTCTTCAGTGATTTCTCATGTTCACTAGCACATACAATCTTAACTGATGACAGTGTGCTTTGTAGTGAAAAACTGCACAAAAACTACTATATTCTAGACAATCAAGCTTGCCTCTATGGCCTTGCTTGCTTTGAACTACATAATTTTCATCATATGTCATAAATACAAAGTAGAACCTATTTGAACCTTGAATTACATAATTTTCATCAAATCCCGTAACTACAATTTAGAACCGCACTGAACTACATAATTTTGAATAAATTCCAAAACTACAATTTAGCACGTACACCACTGGACCTTAAACTAAATAATAACTTTCATCAATTCAAATTCCATAACTTTACAATTAAGCACAACAAATAATAATTTATATGTGAAAATCCATATTATAGTGATTCTATAAATGACTTTTCCATTCTGATGAAATAATTTTATCCAAAAAAGAAAAGCTAATTTCCATGTGTGACAAAATAATTGCAGCACAGCTGCCATATTTTTTATACAAAATCCAAATTTATACAATAATTTAATAATCATAAGGCAATAAAATAAAAAATAAGTCTGTTGGAAGAGAGAGCTCAGCGTTTGCGGAGAACTCTTGGCCCTACTCTGGGGCGACTGGCCTTGTTCATGGCACACCCATTTACCACTGCATCCTGCATGCTCGCTGGTGGATTCTTGGTGGCCTGCCTCAGAGCTTCGANTTTCGCCCCCTCATGTCCGCTTACTGCCCCCCCCCTGGCATTTTGCTCAGGCTACGGCCCTGTTATATATTGTTGAACCTGCATAAAATTAAGATTGCTGGGTATATTTTCTATCTATCTATCTAGCTATCTATCTACATGTATTCAGCTTAAGAAAAAAAAAATCAGTTATTATTTCTGAGGTAACGCATATCAATGAGAAAGTAAAAAAGAGCACAAAAATGGAATTGGGCCTTTTTTCTCTTTAGAATGATAACCAAAATAACTAATAATTTCAATAAGCTGATTTTATTTCAATGTAAAGCTGAAAAGGACTTCCGAATAAAAAGCACTAGTCGCTTAGTGGTTTAGTACACCTAGGTTCATGAAACAGTTGTGTAGCATATAGGTCAAAGTATTAAATCAAAGAAATTGTAAAGAAACCGAGGAAACCTAGTCGGTTTTTTTTAAATATATTGATCGTTTTTGTAGTACAAGGTGTACACTCATCTTTCTCTGCTTTCTTGATACACCAATTTAATTTATATAATGGCATTCATAGTCATATAAGAAATAACGTTAGCATTTCAACTGACTAGTCAGAAACTTTGTGTCATGCTCGGAGCTGCTTCGCTATTGCGTACAGTAAGGGTGGATAATAGCCGGCGAGGCTCACTTCAGATTATTTCTTGGTTACCTGCCCTCGGAGGTTACAGGCTGAAACAGAATTCGAATTGATATTTCAAAATAAGCACATGTTTTGCCATCTATATAAATGAAATGGGCTTAGATTTAATATCGTGTAACGCACAAAACCTATCGGAGAAGCCACGTGCCATGGCTAAAATGTTAGTAAATATTATATATTATCATGTGATTACTTCCTAGAAAAAGGCTTATAAAACTTTCAGTTTAACTTAAAGAATTGATTACGTAAAATATCAAGAAAAAAATTACACGGTCATAATAATAATAATAAGAAGATTAAGAAGGTATGGAAGAAAGAAAGAAAGAAAAGTAAAGAAGTAAGTAAATAGCAAAGAACGTCTGGGTTTAATGCTGCTGGTTGCTGCAGCAGCAACGCAAGTCAAGTCATGGTCACTCCTATGGTCACTCCTCCTGGGCTCTACTGCTTATAACGTTATACTACAAGGGGAAATTAATATATATATATAAATATACCTGAAACCAAAACTATTTACCTAACTTGTGTACACTGAAACGGAACCCTTCAAACGTTTTACACAGTCGCTGGGCAATGGTCTTCATTCCGGAGTAAACGTAAATCGGATCCAGGCCAACACGACGGCTCCAAATCTGAATGGCGTCTTTTTGACACCACCCTTGCCTTTTCTCACCATAACACACGAGTACCACCGAATAGTTGATGTAGTCCGTGTCGATGATTTTGAAATGGTTGTTGCCTGCAAAGGGACAAGAAACAGGTATTAAATCTGAAATACAACTTAGAGAAATCTCCAAAATATATCGATCGACGAATAGACAGTAATTACTTTTGGGTCAGTTAACGTTATCCTTCTAATATGCCATTATTTGAAAATTTAGAAGAATAACTCACTCTCTGGTGGGCCAAAGGCGTATACCCCAGACTGCCCTGTGGGTTGAAGGCTAGAAAGCTCATCGATAACTATGCACGCTTGTCCGTCTTTCCTAAAATGAAAGAAACACACTTTACTTTTAGGATATTCTTTGTCAAGTATACAATACAGTATAATTCTACACTGCAACCTTTTCTTTTATAGAATGAAGATCACCACACGTCTTTGTTTTATAACCATGGGAAAAGGTATATGCAATGTGTTTTTACCTTATGAAATTCTAGTGCAATCTAAATAAAGCGAGAGGAGAAAAACATTGGCGCTGGACATAAATTCAAGCAAAAAGAAAAAAAGCAACACATCCATTTATTCTTCAACACCAAATTGGAATAGCTTCACTGCATGTATTATTATCTGCCTTTATTCAATTGCGCCAAAGTACATTTTACGCATGTGGAGAACCTTCCAATCTGACCATGGGCAAAATAAAGAAATTTTGGGAGGGGATAATTAAATTTTGGTGACAGTAAGAGGCCAAGGAATTATTCGCTCTTTAGTAGAAAAATATGTGTTCGCTTTACACCCAAACCAAATATAGAGGTGCATTGCACACGTTGGAGTGTCCAAAAATAAAATTGAATAAATTCAAAGTTAAATTCAATTTTTAAAAACACGTATGTGTATAGAACAAAAACCCACAACTGTCTCAATTTAAATTCGAATTAAAAATTTCACCATGTCTTTACATTACTCAAAGAGCCCTAAATGGTAACGTATGTTCCGGGTCATTTAATTTTAATGTTTTGGAGTGATTCAGTCATGGTATATTATACATGATCTAAGGATGTTTTTATAAATATTTAAGCTGTACATCAAAGGGCTTTGCGTCATGGCTAATATTAGGTAACGTATGTTCCCTAGAAAAAAATGTCAAAAAGGTTCATTTTGTTCAAGTACTCAGTGCAATAGAAAACAGTGTTTTCTGTTGCTGACCGAAAAACATGTTGGCCCGGTTTCATCAAGGCTGGATTGGCTATCCTATGGATAACACTATCCGTGGTATAAGTCTTTTATCCTCTGGATAGTTATCCTCTGTATAAATTTGTGTTTCACGAAGGCTGGATAAACAGCATGATAGTAATCCAGTGGATAAAAATGTATCCAATGCCATATTTGGAAAAATACATTCCCATAATTCAGTTGGTTGCTATAAATATTATAAGAGACATGATAGTTGCTAACAAAAAAGTGATCTATATCTTATTTGGAAAATAAATAACCCATAATAAACAATATACAGTAAGTATATTTCTAGATGGCACATTCATTAAAATAATCGGAATAATATCTACAGGATATTTTAGTGTCAGTGTCAAAAACAGACTACATTGCATTAGTTGTGCCTCATGCAATGTTTACAATTTGCAGTTGAAGAGCTAGGTCGTGACATACTTTTTAACAAAATGGCTGACTTGGAATGTTTGGCAGATTCTGTAAATAGCAATGTAGATTTTTTTTTCGTCGATTTAAAAGGTATGCTTTAGTAAAATAAAATATAATTGCTCGCTCGCGGAGATTGGATGGGCTCTGTTCGTAGCAGGCGTGATGTCAACTTTGATAAAGTCTGTTATGTAATCTATTGATTCAGTATCAATCAAACCATCAAAGCAAACACACTTCTTCTAAAATTCTCATTCTAATCATTCTACGCCTGTAAAATCTAATCGGACTTACTCCCAAAGTAAGCAAGTGCGCTATTTTTGATGATTTATCCCATCTATTTCGAGCAGACAACTTTATCCTCTGGGTAAGCTGATTTATTCCCTGGATAACGCTATCCACTGTTGATGAAACGCACTATCCTCTGGATGGCGCTATCCAGATGATAGCAGCCATTTTTATCCGTAGGATAGCGCTATCCAGCCTTGATGAAACCAGGCCGTTGTGATTCCATGATAGTTTGATATAAAGTTTGAATCACAAGGGGAAAAATAACTTATTAAATGCTTATTTTACTGTCGTTAGGGTGTATTTTCCCCGTTTTTTAATATCCAGTGACAAGCAAACTAAAGTCGCTCAAAAACAATTAACTGCTCTATACAGAATATGATTATAATTTTTTTCAACGTTATACTTGGATGAGATAAATCAAAGAACAAAACCAGCGATGATTTAATTTTGTGATAATAACGTATGTTCCTTTTTGGGATAAAACTATGATTTATTATTATTATTATTATTATTATTATTATTATTATTATTATTATTATTAATGGTCCCAGGAAAGTGAACTTTAATACAAACCTCTTTATGTGGGACGCTAAATAAATCAAGCACAATTTGCAATCTGTGCAATATACATATTTTAACAGCATGCATGTGACCTCAGTTGCGCCTCTATACTGGGTTTGGGTGTTTGATATAAGGAGGTGTCTGCTATCAATACAGAAAATTCGTATTATTTCATGTAAAATAAATGTATTGGAAGCAATACGTCATGCTGGTGCCCTTCTAATTGTATAATAACACTTTGGGACACGTCGTTTCATTATGCCAAAATGTTGCTACATGTATACTGGCCTGGTCGAGTTATTGTACAATACGGTACATTACTTTCGCTTAAATGATAAGGGCTGCAGTATGTGTTATCTTTTGATATTTATTTACTGAAAAAAAAAACGTTTCGTTTTAATGGCAAGGGCTTCATATTCAATTTACTGAAATGATGTACGTACGGCAACGCTTCGATAAGGATTGACAAAGTTCCATTTTCGGCCGCTGTTACGTAGGGAGCGTATTCCGTTAAAACACGGTCATCCAGCACCATGGGATGGCGTCGCCATAGGTAACCGTACCAGATGCCTGTCAGCTAGAAATGAAATATACTCTTATATCATATGTACGTGCTTTGGTCAACCCCCATGTATCTTAATTACTTATAATATATATATATATATATATATATATATATATATATATATATATATATATATATATATATATATATATATATATAAAAGGTTTTCACTGGTCACAATCTCTTGTTGTTTTCTGACAATCTTTTGATTCAAAATCACTTTGTTGGTACATCAGCAATGTTTTACGTTGTTACTAACTGGACACAATAATCTTTTTTATAAGTAAGAATGCTAGTCACCCCAGTCCTTTTTCACCAAAAGGAAGTTTATTTGAATCTGATTCTGAACTTAGAGTTTGGTCTTGTTAACAAGAAAAAAAAAATACTAATCAACGAGACAAAAGTATAAGCCTGCAGTATTAGATTTAAAAATAATTTAGGTGACACTGACATTAGGAACAAGTTACTGACAGAAACTGTAACGTGCGTGCGAGCTGTGGTATTTCTAATAAACTTAAAAGCTATGGTAGCCGTAGTAATTTGCGAACAAACAAAATGCGTAGAAAAATATATTTATCTATTTTGAACAATAACAACGCATATATTTTGTTGATAAGGCACGTTTTGTCCAAAGCTGAAAGGTAGAAATAGGCAGGAATTTATTGGAAAAACAATCGCCACATTTGTATAAAAAGTTCATGCAAGCAGTGGGATATGGAGGCAATTGAAAGCTGAATAGCTACAGGGCAGTTGAAAAGTTCAGATTCAACTGAAATCACAAGGATGTCTTAGAAAACAAGATTAACTTCAATTGACAAAATACCCTGCACTTAAATGACATGCACAAATGCAGATTGATAATTTGACACATGTATCTTTTAATCACAGGATAGGAAAATTCACTTCCAGTAGCCTAAAATAAATTAGATACAATTATAATATACTTTTTAGCGTTACATCCTTTATACAATGCCAGACGTATTGGGTTGAAAAATGCATAAAAATACATAAAGAATAGAATTACAAAACACCAAAAATGTGCCAATAAATTTTCTGAAAATAAACCAATCGTACTGGGTTCCTGCCTTTTTACAACACAAAAGCCTAAAAACTAATGATGTTTGTTAGCAAACTCAGGCTCGCCTTTATAAATTACCATTAAAGCACCTTATTAATAATAGTAGTTTGAATACAAACGAAAATACGGTTTTGGAGTTATAATGATATAAAAACATAAATTACTCATTCTGTGAACGAAAATCAGAAATAAGCCACTCGACAAAATAGAATTAATTATCGAAAATCATTAAACATGTGCTTGTATTTAAAGACACACTACCTTTAATGAATAAATGAATAAGAACATGGTGATTAAACAAGGAAGTCATCCCTTGATTAGGCCATCTATCTGCCTTTAACTATCTGCTCACCTTTTCCGGTTCTAGATTCTGCATTCCACGAGGATTACAATGTTTCACTTCACCTTTAGGGAAACTTTGACAAGAAACTACACAGAAAACGAGGAAGACGGCGCACGGAATGTCAGACATGGTTATTCCACAATCGTCAACGGGTGACACTTCAACCAGTCTAGTCTTGCGTAAAATCCATAGCAGTTATATACCTGCATATGAATCAAACTGTCAAATTCTGTCAGTGCATACTGGTACCTGTTTATGCAATAACATATGAAAAACATAGAGAATGATTCAACTAACTAAAGGCACGCACAAGCTGAAAATGAAACACAACTATTGAAAAGAAACGTTTGCCATTTCTTTTGTAAACTTGCTAAAGAGCACGTATTATCGGTGTCGACTGTCTACAATGTTTCCAGTCGTCTCTGATACAGTGGACATGTGTATGCTATGGGTGTATGGTTTTACAGTCTATTATATATATATATATATATATATATATAGAGAGAGAGAGAGAGAGAGAGAGAGAGAGAGAGAGAGCTGCAATCGACTTAAATGTCTGACACGCCTCATCTGGTTGCTGGGGAGTAATTAACTAATTCATTAGCTACACGGGAGGCGTGTCACTATAAATCAGATTACAGTGAATGCACTTTAGCAGAGCTGGATCGATCCAGGTGGTACGATATTTGAATCTAAACTCTGTCAAAACTCTCGGTGTCCTCTGAACAATGGTAATTGAGGATCATAGGAGGCCTACGTGTACGTGCAAGTAGGTTATTACCTGTACAGACTGTGGCACTCTACATAACGATGATGGACGAAAAACCTTACACTTCTGATGGTCTGGGAGAAAGGAAAATCTAAAGCTTTCTCCCCTACAGCCTAAAGCGATTTGGTCTTTTTCCTTTCTTAAGAGCCAACTTCAGAGAGTTTACAACGTCCTCTGCAACACAGTGTGTTACTGGAAATGGTATAGATATAAATACACGGAGAGATCCATTTCACAGTAGAATACGCTTTGCAGGTAATAAAGGCATGCGTAACTGTTTTTCCCCTCATTAAATCAACACCGTATATCATGTTTCCAGTTCAATAGACATAAATAACTGATTTGTGTATTTTATGAATCAGACAACAAATCCAGAATAGACATGTGCCTTTATTTTCAGTCCATCATGTTTCTACTGTTTCAATGAATGCATATGCATGAAATCAAATCAAATCTCTTGCTGTGTTAGATGAGACTACAATTGAGCTAAATGCGCTAGATGAAAAAATCGTTGATTCTTGATTTTCATGATAGATTGTGCTTGAGAGATATTCAGACAAACCTTAAATCATGTAAAAAAAAATATTGTAAATGTACTTGAAAGCACAACTTCTTAAAGTGAGAAAGTTGTTCACAACAATCTTTAATATCAAATGACATAAAGTGCTAACTTTTGCAATTTTTCAAGAAAAGGAAAAAAACACTTTACTGAAAAAATATTCACAATTTACAAGACCACAAGCAGTCAACGTTGTACATATATTTAAAAATAGTTATACAAAATATCATTGGATTTACCCATGATATTAAAGAGTACAAGTGGATCAAAGGCGGTTCACAACAGGCGTGATTTTGTTTTAGCGAGACCCTAAGAGACCCATCTATCAGTGAGCTCTAGAAGAAAGCAGTTGTTATTTCTGAGGTAACAGAAGTCCATGGAGAACTAAAAAGTGCACAAAAAATGGGATTGGGTATTTTTTTTCTTCAGAATGATAACCATAATAACTTACAATTTCAATAAGCTGTTTTTATTTCAAAGTAAAGCTGAAAAAGACTTCCGAATATATAGCACTAGTCGCTCAGTGGTTTTAGTACACCTACATGTAGGTTTATGAAACAGTTTTGTAGTAGATAGTACAAAGTATTAAATCAAAGAAATTGTGAAAAAAAAACGAGGAAACCTAGTCGTTTTACTGAATATGTTGATCGTTTTGTAGCATAAGGTGTACACTCATCTTTCTCTGATGCTTTCTTGGGACACCAATTTAATTTATATAATGGCATTTATAGTCTAATAAGAAATAACGCTAGTATTTCAACTGACTTGGCAGAAGCTTTGTTTCATGCTCGAAGCTGGCTCGCTATGGCGTACAGTAAGGGTGGATAATAGCCAGCGAGGCTCACTGCAGATTATTTCTTGGTGACCTACTCCCGTAGTTGACAAGCTGAAACAGAGTTCGATTTGTTATTTCAAAATGAACGCATGTTTGGCTATCTATATAAATGAAATGCGCATAGGTTTAATACCATGTAACACACAAAAGCTATCTGAGAAGCATTGTTCCCTGACTTAAATGTTAATAAATATTATAATATTAGCATTTGATTATTTCCTAGAAAAAAAGCTTACATAACTTTCAGTTTAAATACAAACTTATAGAATTGACTACGTAACATTTTAATAAGCAATAAGCAATTAGAAGAAAAAGAATTAAGAAGTCAGAAGGTAAGTAAATAGCAAAGAGTGACGACCACATGGTATAGATTTCATGATACTAGTGCAGCAGCAAAGCAAGTCAAGTGAAATAAGGAAAAAATTAGAAAGAAAAAATAAAAACTAGATTGATTAATGCATTTCAAAACATTTCATGTATAAAGGATTAAAACCGATGCTCACGACTCAAATTTGTTGAAGAAATTTTTGAGAGCTTTTGGACATCGCCCATGGTCATGGTCACTCCTCGTGGGCCCTACTGCCGATAACGTTAAACTACGGCGGGGAAAATAGTATACATGCCTAAACCCAAACACATTCACCTAACTTGTGTACACTAAAACGGAACCCTTCAAACGTTTTACACAGTCGCTGGGCAATGTTCTTCATTCCGGAGTATACGTAAATCGGGTCCAGGCCAACACGGCGGCTCCAAAGCTGAATGGCGTCTCTCTGACACCTTCCTTGCTTATCCTCCCCGTAACACCTGAGTACCAACAAATAGTTGGTGTAGTCCGTGTCGATGATCTTGAAATGGTTGTTGCCTGCAAAGGAATGGTACCCAATTATAGAGTCTGGAATGCGACTTAGCAAAATCTCCAAATTGTATCGACCGATTAAAAAGCTGTTGTACCATTTTAAGAAATATTATTTCGGTTATTTTATTTTAATTTGTTATGTTGAACATAACTTAAGCCTTGAGACAATATTCTTATCCACTGTGTATCTTATGTTGTGACCAAAGGCAACCTAGGAATGTTTTTTTTTTTTTTTTTTTTGCATCTATTTGGAATGGATAGCTAGTGTAATGCTCCAATATTAATATCGCAAAGTCATCTGTCATAGTTAAAAAGTCTTAGGGCTCATTCCCATTGAAACTATCGTTCTACGTTATACGTAGATTGATCCAACTGCGCGGGGACTCTCATTGCATGCAAACGGATTAAGGGATTGACACACTTGCTCTGGGCGTCGAGTAGAATACATAGAAAGCTGCTGATTTTATGCGTGTTGACAGCATCAGGAGGCGTGTTAATCTATCTATCTGATTGCATTCAGCGAGAGTTCAAGCCCAGTTTGATCTATGTAGAACGGATATGGGAGAGCGGGGCTAAGTGACCCAATTATACACTTGTGGCCTTCAAGAGCCAACTGGGAATGGATTAGAGCAACAAAACCGGGTTAAACTAAACTACGTACATGTATGCAACGTGCGTCATTATTTTTAGATATAATGCCAGATGGCTCACAATCTGACAAAAAACGTAATTGACTTCAGTTGGCACCTTATACGAAAATGCAGTTAGTATCCCATGTAAACGACATGATTTTATTAAGTTGATTTTTGAGTCTTTGATGAATAAGTAGTTCAAATGAGGAGGACATGAGAGTGTATATTGAGGTTTCTGTACGTAACGTTGTGTGTTGGAAGAACCAAAATATTTATTAATTAAACTTGTTTTGTTTTAATTGAAAATAAACTAATAACGCTTTAAAACAGTTTTTTAATGAATGAAAAACGAATAATAAGTTTTGGTATTTAAAGAAACTCACAGATTCAGTCTAAAACTGGTAATAACTTAACAAACCACTGAATTTGTTTTAACAATGGTCTGTAGCTGTGTTGCGCGCAAAGGACTGTGGGCTAATTGAGGGTCCAACTTGCCCCGAGTCAAGGGAGTCAACTAGCCCCGGGTGCACATTTTGGTTTTAAAGGTTTGCAGCAATGTTGGTGCTAGAATGAACATAGATTGAACCTTACTGTGAAATTGAAACGATGAGCTTTAGTTTGATGCCCTATACATATATTATATTAGATCAAAAGCCTATAAAAGTACATTTTAATATTTCTTTAATACGGGTACTTTAAGATGCAGAATTCTTTCATTCGGACTCAGCGCCTTAATGATAATATTAAACGAAATTTTGATACGGTCACTTTAATTTACAAAATGATGTGATCATTTTTTTATCCCATAGTTACTTTTTCAGAAAATGATGCCTGGCCAACTTACCCAGGGGTCCAACTAGCCCCGGTCTCCTCTAACTTTACTGGTAATGACCCTTTAATAAATCCTGTTAACAACGCAAAATTGAATTACCTAAAAACGCGATTTTTTAAACAAATGTCAGAAACAAATGACCCATAGTATGAAAAAAATAAGGAACAAAGTTAATTTTTCTTGATGATTAAAGAATAACTCACTCTCTGATGGACCAAAGGAGAAGTCCCCTGGATTCCCTGTAGGAACTAGGCTTGAAGCCTCGTTGATGTCTGTGCACTTTTGTCCGTCTTTCCTAAGATGAAAGTAATATGCAAATAATTTATTTGTAAAAAGGATATTTTATGATACATGTTCAATGCGGCTTTTTTTCTAAACTGCTCCGACCCCCACCTACAAAATGACTATAACCATTTCAAATCTAACAACCGTGAAAAGGAAATCATTTGGTGTCATTTTTACTATTATTATTATTGTTGTTGTTGCTGTGTTGCTTTTGTTGCCTTTTCTTAAAGTATAAGCGGTATGTTTCACCTGTATACCGGTGTACCTGTCTGTTCTTTAATACTGTAGAAAAGGGCAGCTGCAGTGTTATTTTAACACATAATATAATATAATATAATATAATATAATATAATATAATATAATATAATATAATATAATATCAGCGTGGGGTAGTTTTATTATTCATTTATCAACTGGTATGTAGCCGCTCCTTGGTTCATGCATAACATTTGAGCCTAACATGCGTCTTCTTTATAAGGAAAATACTTGGAAGCTTTTCTATTCTTTAATAAAATGGAATCGGGAGGATTGAAACCCTTTTCATTTGATGGCAGTAAATGACCCAGAGATAAATTATTCATTGTAGAGTAACTTCAACACAGGTGTTGCAATAAAATTTTATGTCTTTGCATTAATTATTGACTGGTGTTCTCCATAGTTATTCGTTTAACATACATAAACACGCTCATAAAATACCAGTAACTCTATTTCAACGTGGGGAAATATATAGGAGAAGACGCGGCATAACGTTGTCCTTATTATTGTATACTAACAGTGGGAACACACCACTCCTTTATACCAAATATGCTGTAAAACCGTGTGATATGTTACATTTGTTTCGTTAAATTGATATGGCTGTATTATATGCCCCATTTATATAATTTACTGAATTACTGTACGTACGGCAACGCTCTGATATGAAAGGAAAATGCTCCATCTTTGCCGGCGGTAACGTAGGCGGTGTATTCCGATAAAACACGGTCGTCCGGCACCATGGGGTTCCGTCTCCACAAAAAACTATACCAGATGCCCGTAAGCTAGAAATAAATGCAAACGATGTTAGGTCCTTCTCCTTGTCTATTCCTATCATTTGCAAACAGGTGATTAAAAATGGCAATAGCTCTCTTGTCACAAATTTGAAAAAAAAAATGTCTTAATCACATCGCAATATCTCTCGTCAGTAAATATAGTTTGGAAAAAGATATTTTGATCTCTAGATCTAACCTAAAAATTGCACATCACTCGAAAAAAGCGGAGCAAAATATTCCAGACTTATTTTTCACAACAATCAACGGGCAACAAATGAGAAAAACAGGCTACTCTATAGTTCTACTTATACAGTAAAAGCAGCAAATATGTTAAAAACTTTCTACCTACAATGGATGCCTTATAATTTATAGATGATGCTTATCTCAGACTCCGATCTTGAAACTAATGGCAGGGCAAATATTAAAAAAAATACCTTACTCTTTTTCAGTTTAAGTTTCTTGTGCTAGGTGACGATTTAACAATTTAAGCCCACTACAAAGTGGACGTATGTGCCATCAGCCTGTATCTGCTTAAACATAATACAGTAGCTGGCAAATGATACAGACTCAAACTGCAAACCAAATTCTTTGACTTCCGCCGTAAAATCAAGGTGACAATTATTAAACCATATACCAGTATCTTGATCAAAATGAATATTCGGACTTGCTAATTTTCATTTCTTTTTCCTGCTACATTGTACATGTTGGATTTTAAGACGTAGAGTAAACCGTGTGAGTCTGTAAACCAGTAACATTTATTCCTTGTAATTGCGCCCCCCCCCCCCCCCCAAACAGTCTCAGATGATGCCGATGTACAACTGTAAATGTCCCTCTATATATGGCAGACCTACATGGAAGGAAGACCACGTACTCCTTTAATGGTCTCTCCGCCTCTCACACACCTCCCCAGTAATTAAATATCGGCTCAATTCAACCGGTCGATGGACGACGAGTGGGGAGCCGTGTGAGAGACGGAGAGACTATATTGCAGGATTAAGTCTTCCTTTCATGTAGGTCCGCCATATTTAGGTCGTGGCCTAGCTAGTACTCGGCTACTCTCATTCTGAATAGCCTCATTCATGCACTTACCTTAGTTACATCCAACTTTCGGAATCCCTTAATCAAGGGAGTTGTATCTGGAATACATATTCTAGGATATCCCAATCCCCCTACGACAGCAACTATCAGCGCAAAGAAAATGGCGCGTACCAAGACAGCCATTCTAGGACCTGTGACTCTGTCCAAATAGAGCGGAGTTCAAAATACTGAGTTAATATGCAAGCTTCGACTGGCATTAGGCCAGCCGATACAAATTACGTGTGTGTCTAGCTTATTTCTCTCTTAGCCTCACAAAAGAATACCAATTTTGCATTTATCTTTTGGAATATGATTTGAGGAAAAAAACTGGGCTATTGTGTTCAATGAATACATATTTCGTTTTGTGATAATGAAGAAAAATAGCTATGTGACCTCCATGTAAACCAACATATTATGAAATATGGCCTGTACATCATATTAGTAATGTTAATCATGTACACCGAGGATTATGTGCTTACTGCTACGCAACTTCAGTCCAAGGACTTTTATGTTTTATACGTGTGTATATCCTCTGGCGTAAAGTACAATCTGAGCATCAATTCATACTACCGGTAGAGTCGAGCGTGAAGTTTACAGAACCTTTACTCTTTTTTAAAAGATATTTTCGTCTGTTAGTTTCAGAAGTACGGGCACGGGTATATTAATATATATATATATATATATATATATATATATATATATATATATATATATATATATATATATATATATATATATATATATATATATATATATTTTTTTTTTTTTTTTTTTTTATT
>NW_019773997.1:18254-28254 GCF_001039355.2 Lingula anatina
GTATTATCGCCACGTGGAAATGCGGCCGCTTTGCCGTCAAATTCATCTCTAGGATTACTTTCAAATTACACAACAATAAAAGTCATAAAGAGAACGGGCGCCGTCGTTTTGGATTGGTATGTAATTGATATTGGGCATGGAGATATCACCTTTTTACAATTGTGCGAAAGGCTGGCGGCGGCCAGCAATTATCGCCCGAAAAATTTCTGTGACATTCTGTACAAAGCAGCACATTAATACTAGGTTTTCTGTAGCGAAAAAAGGGTCGACAAGGGCGTCGAGGTATTTGGTGGGCTGAAGGTCGGACAGGCCACCTGACAGTTTGGCTGCTTCGTGTGAGTTGAAGTAGACAAAATGGCATCGTCCGAAATGTCCTTTAATAGATTTGGTAGTATTAAGCATATCTTTGCATCATTTTTTAAACATTTCTGTGAAGTGTTCAAAATGCTTTAATATTCTGAGAATACAAATAAAGACACACTGTGTGATTGATATTTGTTTTATTGATTGCTATATCAACCGAGTTTGTTGTATATGTGCGTGGGGGTCTATTCCCGTTATTAATCTCTCTGTCCCGGTGATGATTAAGGAAGGACAAGTCACTGCTTTTCCAGTAAAGTATTTATTCCGTGAGTAAAATTATTGATAAATATACTCCAAGCTAGTAGCAACTGCCTAGAAAGTAGCTATGCGAAAATAAGCAGCCTGGGGATCACTGTAGCCGACGATACTTTAGTCCCACGAGGAACTGTAGCAAATAAGTAAATAGTAAGTCAGTAAGTCAGTAAGTAAGAAGGTAAGTGTAAGTAAGTGTTAAAAGAGAGCCAGTGGTCTCTATTTATACCCTTTTGACTACCACGCCCAAACGATAGCCAAACACCGATTTTCACGTGATGTGTCTTATATAAATTCTATTTCCAAATTTCCTTTTAAAGGTGCCAAATGTATAACTCCAAGCAGCTTACTCTCTGTACCTCTAGAAGTTGCCTCTTTCTAACTTTCTTTGGTGCGTATAGTAAACTGATCTATTTCTATAATTATAGATATCACTGATCAAATTATTTCCATTGCAGGATTCATCAAAGCAATACTCTGGTTTGATGATTACCTGATACTTAAATCCTGAGCAATATCTATAAACTATATCACCCACACACCTGAGAACTCAATCATGTTAAATTCTCCATCCGCAATAGACTACAAGGTATACAGGCTGATAAATAAAATCTTTACTGTTTGTTTTTGCTTTCTGTAAGTATTAACTTTACATTCTTTTTTTAACAATCACGCATAAATAAAATCAGTATAATAGCTATACCAACTAAATGCATGAAATAACCTTTCGCCCTCTCGCACCGATTTTGGGGTACCCAGAGGATGTCATCCATAAAAATAAAAAAGTGTGGCCTTAATATTCTTAATTTAAAATTTGTAATAACGAATGGGAGCAAAAATAAATAAAAACGGTGAAAAAATTGATTATATTTCCTGACACATTTGATTCCTAATTAAAAGTAGGCCTACATTTACAACTCCGCGGGGAACCTTGCCAAATACGATCAGAATCAAAAATCACACCTCTTGCTCAATGCAATCGTGTGCCCCAGTTTGTTTGTATCATACCCAACGCCGGGAGGAGGCTTGTTAATCCGTTTATCTGATTGCATTCAGCGACAGTCCTCGAGGAGTTGGACCGATCTTTGTAGAACAAGTTTCATTAGGAATTATGGGCCCTACGACCTTAACATATATCGCTGATGTTTTATATGAATAAGCTACAAAGTATACATATATACGTACATAGCATTACCAGGCTTAAGACCCCAGCAACCGACGCCAAACATACGACAAGTCCTATGCCGACCAGAGGCACAATGCGACGTTTTCGTCGGTCAGTTTTTTCATAATATTTATCAGAATTCTGGCTTGTTGTATCGTTATCTCTGATTGGGGGAACGGCCGGCAAAGGTCGATTTATATATTTTTTCCCATCTGAAATCGTGAATGCAATACGCACGTTTTAATTACACAATGCATGAAGATAATAATTTTTTATGCAGGAGTAACGAAACTGAGGGTCCGTGTAACAGAAAGCCCGACCTCCATTTAGTTTAACGTTATAATTGCATTAGCCCGATACCCTAGGTTCTCGATTTCAGTATTGCCGGCTCGATCCTGATTTCATATATAACCCATATCAGCAATACTGAAGCACTGTAAAAACTTCCACATGAAAGGCATAGTGAGCAAGCTAGCTTTAAAGAGGCCCTGACACTCAGGGCATATAGCCTGACCTAAGTGGGCCAAAATCTAGGGCCAGGCTTACATGTACATGTACAAATCAGGGGCGTAACCAGACCTTTAAAAATTGTACGCACAGATTTTTAAAATACCCAGCATGTACAGCAAAATGTAGACTAACGCAACAGATGAAGGACAGCGTAATCACAGCATATGTACCACACATCATAGCTAAAATTCCATTAATGATAAAATCATCATTTAAGTCAAAAATGTTCTCGCGATTTAATAAAGTTTCAATATTTTTATATACCCAGAAGGGTATATTCATTTAAAAGGAGGCTAACTTCGCATTAGCAGACCCCCCTCCCCTCTTCGAATAATCCTGGATCCTCCTCTGAGTTGAACTTAAGGATGTAGATAACAGGGGTAGCTATCTTCTAAACCGACCAAGATATACCAACATGTTACATACCAATAGAAAGCTTATTTCAACTGCTTTTCATTTCATATCCTTATTTTATTATGTAATTGTTACGTAATGAGATATAATGCTTAATAGGTGTTCTCAGCATGATCTTTATACCTTAAAAACTAGAAGTCCACTACAAATGGACATGTGTAGACAGCTTGACTCGTGAGCCCTCATTGGGATCAACAAGAATGCGCCTCAAATTAGCGATATGTGTTAAATTAGCAGAGATATCAAAATAAACCTGGTTTCCAGTTCAACGAGACCCCCTTGCCTAACTAAAGCACGCGTAAGTTGAAAACGGTGCTGATGTTATGAAATCCCAGACACATACTTTCAGACAAACCTTAGATCTAACGAATGAATGCCAGCTTTCATCGGTTGAGAGTTCTAATTAATTTTGACACTGGTCTAAATCGTTCTCTTGAAGCCATAAACTGAAGCGGAGAAATCAGCCTTTTAGTGTTCCCCGGAGATTCCAACGTTATATAATCACTAAGTTGCATTGGCAAGCTGGGAAATTTAGTTAATTATACTGGTTCAGCCCTCTACTCACTGCCTGTGTAACTGTCACTATGTCTTTCATACGTTTTCAACGTTATTATTGAACATTTTCAACCGGAGGCCCCCTCCATGCATCGACAGCAGCCACCATGTTAGTCGTGACGTCAGCCTTCTTCACCACGTGACACCTAGGGGGCGTGCCTTTGCCCATATACGCCTCGTCTATATGTCTGCGTTTTAGAGCTTTAGTAGATCGTCGGGAATAAGGGCATTGCTTACTGATTAACTCAAAATGAACAGAAGATCGAAGAAAAGCGATAAAAATACTCGTTTGGCAAGTGAAAGCGGGACGTTACTCACAGAATGTGACAGGCTTCGCAGCGATCTAGTACGGGAAATATACTCTCGGGGGTACGTACCGGGTAGCTTAGCAGTGTAGTCACCGACTTCTAGATAAAACGGAATGTTGACCGATTAATAAAATGAATTCATCAAATATTTCTTGTTTTCGTATCATTTTCCTTCTGAAACGTGGTCAACGGTGATTTTAGTGATATCCAGCTAAAGACTGGAAGTCTAAAATTTGGCAATGCTGCCGTAACCGTCCATAAGAAATGAACCGAAAATCGAAAAGAAAATGTATTTAATTATATATAATCTTAATTCAGTTAAAAAGGTTTCCTGCATGTTATATAATGATTTATTTATTTCACTTTGTTATAGGTTTCAAGCTGAACAATTTTTGAGGGGGATTGAAAGTAGTTCTTCAGACAGAAAGAAGAAAGGATACATTAATCCTCGGAGGATACGTTACCTGAATTATCTCAAATGGGCGATTGCAATGCGGGTGAGAAAGAGAGAGAGAGAAAGGTTATGCTAATCATTTTATAAATTCATTATGATTTACTCTACCGGCGTAAAAATAATTATCTAATCGTAAACTATAACAAGAATAGGCTATAATTGCTGAGTAGTTGTAGCTAATTTTACCTTGCTCAGTTTTATCAAGTATATCCATAGCTAATTTTACCTTGCTCAGTTTTATTAAGTATATCCAAACATAAAGTAGCCGAACAAATTAACTTTTGTAGCATTATTTCTTCTATCTAGGAACGAAGAGACGAACAAGGAGAGAGGGTGAACAGAGAAGAAGAATTTTATGCTTGGCCCCCACTAATTCTAAAGTGGATTAGAGCATTGGTTCCTGGGAACATAAAAGGGGAAGACCGCGCTGACGCAATGCCAGTTTCTTTAGACATGTTTTGTACATACGTTCTAACTGCAATGGGAATACCCCAAACATGATAAAGGATATTATATCATTTTTATATGAACATATACGGAAATAAATTTAGACGTGATCTACAAGGCACCTTTATTGACTTACTGAACGCTGTTCACAACCGACCAAAATATAGAAACACGATAAATAAATTGTAAAATGTGTAAAAATTGTAAAATATTTAAAAAATAAATTAATTGATTCTGATTGAAAACAGCAGTGTTTAAAGTATTTCTTATATATTTCACAGACATTATCTATGTACATTCTCGACGTTTATGTCCTTTCATAGGTTTTCCACACTTGGAACATTTACGCACGCTAATCTGTCCACCAAACGCTCCAGATTTATAACTTTCTCCCTCAGCATATTCTAACTTGTCCATCTTTCGCGCATATGAGAGCTTCAGTTTTTTGCGACGATCCTTGTTTTCAGGCATATTGTTGTAATCCGCGTGCTGTTCCCTTTTTGTGTCAGCGTCCTGCCATGCCTTCGTGGAGTTGCCTGAAAAATGAAGCCCAAGACTTCCAAACAACGCTGTGTTCACAGTTGTTACCCCGGCATTGAAACACGCTACTCCCAGAGAGATGCCAAATTCCGTCTCATGATAGCTGTGCCTGTGAGACTTAGGCAGATAGGTGCCCCAAACAACGTGATGCAAACTTTCGTTGGCATTCTGAGTCCTACAGTTCTTTGCACCTTCTAATAGATCAAAATCTGCCAGGCGGTTGATAACTGGGGTGACTGCTTCTTGAACTGCAGGTGGGATGGGGTTTTTCAACGGTCGGTAGGTGTGCTCTCCAGTAACCAGCTCGCGTTGATACTTGCACCAGCTATTCGTCCCGGGGGGGCAGTCTTCGTGTTGGGGGATTTCCTCCGTGCTTGAGTAATGCTTCAAAATGGCTCTAGTTGATTTTTGCATTCTCAAAACGTCGCCCTTATTTTGCCTGATTCCCATCCCGTAAAAGATCTGAAACGAGTTTACTAGCCTCTGTGTTAGCCGTCCCTTGCCGCTCAGTGCTTTGCCATCTGACAGTTTCTTCCCTGCAAAGATATAACGGTATATATATATTAGCATAGTGTTTCCAACAAGTACATCCTGTCGTTTTTAAAATGACAAAATGAAGCGAAATAAAAAAACACGTTTAATGAGAAATTCACTTTGCAGAAAAAATACATTAACCTTTAGATAAGTTTGGTCGCAATTGAGTAAGGTGATGAATATTTACCTTTAGTGTTATCAAGTAAACGGCGTAAACTTGTCCCCATCCTTTTTTGAATGTGGCCGACACAGTCTTCTTTCTCTATTCTGACGTTTGGTCCGTAGGGCTGGGCCTTCTGCACATTTAAATATGCACCACTATCGCCGTCCCCAAGAAAGGTTGTGTAGCGCATATTGTGGCGAGCAAGCGAGCGTGAAAATAGAGTTAACGCACCTTGCGTTTCCATAGACTTGCTGCTACCGTCGTGATTCTTGGTGCAGTTTGGCTCATGTTCCAAAAACCAGCGATAGAAATCTGTACTGTGCAAGTCACCACCTTCTTCGCGTTTTTTGCACTCTCTACACTCGAGACTGAGGTGCACGGCGTCTAAAACTTTGCCGGTATCCACGCTGATTACTGACACAAGGCCATGTCGCGCAGAAAAACCAGGATGAGCCCAAGAACCATCTACGCTGACCGCAACATCCAGCACATCATCATCACCAGTCTCTGACTCTTCCCCCAGGTCTCGTTTGAGTTGCCGCAGTTCTTGGCCAACCACACTACACTCACGCTCCATCACCTTTTTTGTCTCATCAGCGAGTTTTTTTGTGTGACTGCTCCAGGGTTTTCCACTGACCGGTGCTGGCAGATCCAGATAGCCACACAGTCTTGCCATACCTGTACGGGACGCCCCTACACTTCTAGCAGCGAGCACTGACTGGCGGTTGACATTTGGCGTTGACTGTGCATACCCTGAAGTTCTAAATTCAGTGGAGTGGTTGCACTTGCTATCACGGCATTGCCACACAAGAAATTGATCAAGTCCTTTCCTGCGAGGTGGGCACTCTTTCAGTGTTAATGAATGATTATTGCATTTAGCGCACTTTGCGGCAGCTTTCAGACTTTCAATCAGCAATTCCCACTCGATGATTCCTCTTCCCTTCACGTCGACGAGATCGTAGCTTCCGTCGTCGGACGTGTCCTCGTGTTCTGTACATACTGAGACAGTGGCGGTATCGGAACAAGACGGTTGCTCAGAGTCCGAAAGAAACCACTCCTTAGGCTGGTTATAGTAAGAGCCTTTGTCCGACTCTTTCAGCCTGTTATGTACCTTTACATATACATATGAGATGAATGTCCTAAACTTATATAATTTAGAACGCTTAATTCAAGCGTGGGCTCGAAATAGGACATTACGTTTTAAACTTACTCAGTGGATAACGCAATTCAAAATTCCACTGTTCGTGTCAGATTTACGTAAGTCGCGCAAAGAAAACCCAAGTCCACATAATGACCAGTTTAATGGTTTATTGGTTGACGATCTCTAACTACATGTTCTATACGTGAAGCCTCCAACTTCTAAGCCGTCTCCCATAGCTCCGACGAGCGGTCCACTTCGTGTCTTCTTCAGTCTGCCCTCAATATTATTTCTAGACGTCTTTTATACGTATTTCTTATCTATAGGTGGATTCTGTGCTGCAGTATTTGGCGGTACCTACCAATTTTAATTATTCACATTGCACACGTCCACTTAAATTACATGACTACAGGTAAGGCCATAAAACGAGTCGAGTGCACAAGCAATCGACTCTAATCAAATTAATTTANTATATTAGCATAGTGTTTCCAACAAGTACATCCTGTCGTTTTTAAAATGACAAAATGAAGCGAAATAAAAAACACGTTTAATGAGAAATTCACTTTGCATAAAAAATACATTAACTATTAGATAAGTTTGGTCGCAATTGAGTAAGGTGATGAATATTTACCTTTAGTGTTATCAAGTAAACGGCGTAAACTTGTCCCCATCCTTTTTTGAATGTGGCCGACACAGTCTTCTTTCTCTATTCTGACGTTTGGTCCGTAGGGCTGGGCCTTCTGCACAGCTAAATATGCACCACTATCGCCGTCCCCAAGAAAGGTTGTGTAGCGCATATTGTGGCGAGCAAGCGAGCGTGAAAATAGAGTTAACGCACCTTGCGTTTCCATAGACTTGCTGCTACCGTCGTGATTCTTGGTGCAGTTTGGCTCATGTTCCAAAAACCAGCGATAGAAATCTGTACTGTGCAAGTCACCACCTTCTTCGCGTTTTTTGCACTCTCTACACTCGAGACTGAGGTGCACGGCGTCTAAAACTTTGCCGGTATCCACGCTGATTACTGACACAAGGCCATGTCGCGCAGAAAAACCAGGATGAGCCCAAGAACCATCTACGCTGACCGCAACATCCAGCACATCATCATCACCAGTCTCTGACTCTTCCCCCAGGTCTCGTTTGAGTTGCCGCAGTTCTTGGCCAGCCACACTACACTCACGCTCCATCACCTTTTTTGTCTCATCAGCGAGTTTTTTTGTGTGACTGCTCCAGGGTTTTCCACTGACCGGTGCTGGCAGATCCAGATAGCCACACAGTCTTGCCATACCTGTACGGGACGCCCCTACACTTCTAGCAGCGAGCACTGACTGGCGGTTGACATTTGGCGTTGACTGTGCATACCCCGAAGTTCTAAATTCAGTGGAGTGGTTGCACTTGCTATCACGGCATTGCCACACAAGAAATTGATCAAGTCCTTTCCTGCGAGGTGGGCACTCTTTCAGTGTTAATGAATGATTATTGCATTTAGCGCACTTTGCGGCAGCTTTCAGACTTTCAATCAGCAATTCCCACTCGATGATTCCTCTTCCCTTCACGTCGACGAGATCGTAGCTTCCGTCGTCGGACGTGTCCTCGTGTTCTGTACATACTGAGACAGTGGCGGTATCGGAACAAGACGGTTGCTCAGAGTCCGAAAGAAACCACTCCTTAGGCTGGTTATAGTAAGAGCCTTTGTCCGACTCTTTCAGCCTGTTATGTACCTTTACATATACATATGAGATGAATGTCCTAAACTTATATAATTTAGAACGCTTAATTCAAGCGTGGGCTCGAAATAGGACATTACGTTTTAAACTTACTCAGTGGATAACGCAATTCAAAATTCCACTGTTCGTGTCAGATTTACGTAAGTCGCGCAAAGAAAACCCAAGTCCACATAATGACCAGTTTAATGGTTTATTGGTTGACGATCTCTAACTACATGTTCTATACGTGAAGCCTCCAACTTCTAAGCCGTCTCCCATAGCTCCGACGAGCGGTCCACTTCGTGTCTTCTTCAGTCTGCCCTCAATATTATTTCTAGACGTCTTTTATACGTATTTCTTATCTATAGGTGGATTCTGTGCTGCAGTATTTGGCGGTACCTACCAATTTTAATTATTCACATTGCACACGTCCACTTAAATTACATGACTACAGGTAAGGCCATAAAACGAGTCGAGTGCACAAGCAATCGACTCTAATCAAATTAATTTACATGTCTGTGAATTATATTTGTGAACACTACAAGCCGTAGCTTCGCCTCCTCAGACATTGGTGTTCTTCTCCTTGTCTTCCCATTTCAGATAATAACGTTTTAGTGTTTTCAGTCAAGTAATTTGCTGTAAACTGACTTTAAAATAGGTTTGGTTCCGAATTTATATAGTCTTATCTAACCACCCACTATCAATACTGGACCCTCATTAATATTTCAAAGAAAACACGCTGGGATCTGAGCTAAAACTTCCGCTGAACAAACTGACCAGATGGACACTGAGGGCAGACAAAAAACGGGAAACGCATCATAAACATCTTTTCTCAAATCCGGAAAATAGTATAATGGACCAACAGTTATTGTTAAAATATGCACGTTAAATCGGCAAAGCAATTCTGAACAATAAGTAGGAAATCCGAATTCATCGCAAATAGAATATCACAGAAATACGTTGGCCAGGAAATTAAACATTTCTATCATCTTCTTATCAACGCAAAAACAAAACAAAACAAAACAAAAAACGCAAAGTTACTTCCGTGTAGAAAAACGCCACAAGAACGATATTCAAAAGTAAGCAAGTTTAATTTGTTTTAAGCCAAGTTGAAAGAAATAAAACGCACAACCAAGGTAACACGTTGAATATTATGTTTTGACATCGATCGCCTCCCGCGAGGGTCATGAGAAGGCTCACTGGTCTAGTCTGCTAATGAGCCACAGCTGCACAGTGCAGCTGCCAATCAAACCCATATATGGACAGCAGTGACCTACTTTAAAACTCAGACCCGCTACCACTGGGGTAAATCGGCAATTAGGCTAAAATTACGGGTTTATTTGTAAACTTCCATTATTTTAAGATATGCTGATGTGTAGTTGATATTTCATCTATCTAATACTGACAAATTCAGAAAAACACCCAAATTTTGACAATTTACTGTTATCTACATC
>NW_019773998.1:1209-28249 GCF_001039355.2 Lingula anatina
TTACACGCCCCACAAAAGACCCTCATGTCAATGTCTACACACAGCAACAGTCACTAAGAACTAAGTTTCGAGCAGAAACAATAGACCGTGCTGTGCTTACACGCCCCACAAAAGACCCTCATGTCAATGCTTACTCACAGCAACAGTCACTAAGAACTAAAGTCACAAATCAGTTGCGATGTGTTGGGGATGGGTAAAACCCGGGAAATTTGAACAAAAACTTGAGACAGATCTCAGATGTAAGAACTGTAGATTTTATGTTGTTAAGTTCATTGTAACCTGTACATACTACTCAATCCCTAAATATAAGGGATGTTTATGTGCTTTAAAAAGTGACCTTATAGTTTATAGCACAGTTATTACATTAACAGGGGTTGTCTACTTTCCTATAATTTTTCATAACCAAATGATGTATATATAGTAGCCACTTATGTAATTATAAATTGCAGTCAAAATTGAAGACTTACCTTCGTTAAATAACCAGGCCCTGGTGAACCCTTCAGGACGTAAACCACGAGGTGTCGGCCATTTAGCAAAGGCCGAGAATCTAGTGTTTACACAATCGTATCTCTCGTGTCTGGGTCCCACTGGTAGTATCCCTTGTGTGCCTCCAGTTTTGGCAACTATGAGGCAAAAACACGAAAAGAGGAGTTTATGTGGTCGACATGATAAGTTAAAACATGAAATATCTACGGTTTACGACATTGCACTAACATCTCTGCTACATGGTGTAGATGGAATACGCTAAGAACCAAGGTTCGAGCTGACACAATAGGATGTGCTGTGTTTACACGCCCCACAAAAGACCCTCATGTCAATGTCCACTCACAGCAACAGTCACTAAGAACCAAGGTTCGAAGGGAATTGTCTACTTTCCTATAATTTTTTCAAAACCAAATGATATATATATATATATATATATTAGCCACTTATTTAATTAATAAATTGCAGTAAAAATGAAGACTTACCGTCGTTAAAGAACCGAGCCCTGGCAAGTTCTTTAAAAATACGAAATGGCGGGCAGATACAACAGGTCGGGATTATTGTGTTTCCAAAGGCGTATCTCTCAGCTCCAGTTTTGGCAACTATGAGGCAAAGACATAGAAAGACGAGTTTAAGTGAACAGGCCTTCAAAGTTTATTAGTTAGTCGTAATTTTTTCCTGACTTAACCATTTCTACAGAACAGACAGGGTTAGAATCATGTTAATTGCCACATAAATTAATGACACATACTTGATTCCCGATTCCTTAAGACCCCCTCAAAGAAGGCACCCAGTACCCGGCTCTCCTTGCCCGGTACAGCTGTTGCCAAGCCCTTGGGTTGCACACTATAACTTAGTGCATTACTTAGTGCTTGTTGACTTGCCAGTAGTGAGAGCGCATTGCCACCAAGGTCAAGTGGTGTAGACCTTGCATTTTCAAAATGAACAATAGCGAGTATGCTGAAATTAGAAAGAGGATCACCTGTGGAAAGAATTAGAACATTACCTGTGTCAGTCCCTCTCACCAAAGGACAATGTGGGTAGAAATTGCGATGTCGCACAGCAGGGTCATCCCAACGAGCCCACTCTTCACCAGAATAGTAGAACCTAGCGCGTGCAAGGCGCGTGACAGGCAGAGGGACCGAACAGGGTATTATTTGAAAGGTCCATAATCTGACAGCTACATTACAAAAATCTTCTCTGTTTCGGAAAGGTGGGCGGACAATTTGCCTTACGGAATAACTTCCCCTGGATATAAACAGGAAACGTGTACATTCTCTATGGGTTGCGCATAGCGCCACCACTTTTTCCTACGGGGTGTTTTACTCAAGAAACAAGCTTTGCAAATACAGACTTGACATTTCATATGGAATATTTTTTTCCAAATAATTTTTCATCAGGTTTTTCCTATTTTGCAGACTGATAAATGAAAATAGGGATTTAAATCGTGTTTTAATAACTTTTAATTATCTCTTTGATGTCATTGAGAAGCAAACAAAAACACATTGCCTATTCTATGTCATACAACAACCATTAAAAGGGATATTTTAGACCTGCATATTTTCTAAATTTTTGTCTGTAAAAGAGGTAAACGCTCCACAAAAGGACCCTGATGTCAGTGTCTTGTCACAGTAACGGTCGCTGTTACGCCTGACTTCTTCTGGCTGCTACCAGCACTCTCAAGTGGCAAGGCATTGAATGGGATAGGTTTTTAAAGTTCAATCTGGAATAATATTCCAGGCATTGGTCAAAATCTGCCCAATTTGGTCCAGTTTTGTTGTAGGACACGTACATGTAGACCATTGATTCGGAGAGGAATGGCCTACCCACATATTGTCTAAGTGGTTCAAATATGGCGATTTTGATGACCAAGGTAGCTGCTCATTCCCTTGGTTCTGTAAGTAAACTGCTATTAAAAGTGTTCTGTATGAACCGGCAATCTCACCGTGCAACCTAAAATTGTTCCTAAGTTGTCCCCTATCAAATGATAGCCAAGTGGTTCCCAGATTATTTCTTTATTTGATCTGGTTCAGGTTTTCGTCGATGACTACCATTAGTGTTTTGGCACCAATGTGGTATCCACTCCAAATACTGACGCTGTTAATGACCTTAGTCACTTTAGACGCGGCACACGCTTCGTCGTTGGCCTCTTCTGGATGTCTGTAAACTCTGTTTTGACTGTTGAGCGGTACAGGTGAAATCTGACCTCAATAAAGAAAGCCACGAGATTTCTGTGTTCAACCCAGAAACAGTCAAGGTACCCAATTCAATAGAGAAACATACAACGATGTTTTGCTGTTTACAGTGGGTTCCTCGGAGGTCGTCTGGTATTCTAACCTGCTAAAACCAGTTTGGTTTTCGCTAAGGGCCTTGAAAAATGCATTTTGGTGGTAATTTACCCCTCATTCTGAACGGACTAGGTGGTTTTTGTTTAGTTGCAACAGCATATCCCGAAGGACAGTGGGTCCTGTACCCTGGTGGTAAGATTTCAATACATTGGGTGTCGCCTCTGTGTAGGTACATCCGTCTGGGCATTACTCTGTAAAACTGTGCGGACCGTTTCGTTTGGCGCAATTACCTGTCTGGCAATGAATGTCTTTTTTGCGCCATTCTGCCGCAGATTAACAAATTTGTAAAGCACTGCATAGCTCATTTTTCACACTGCGAACCCGACCACTTGCATGCAAAATTTCAAATTCTTCTATGCAGTAGTTGCCGACATATGGATACTTTTTTGACAGAACCATGCTTTGCCAAAGCCAAGCTTTGACCTACCCAAAGAAGCACTACCCAATTAAATCACTGCACATTACATAATGCAGCTGCGCAACAAACCTGGTAATCAGTTAATTGGTAGCGACACACCTGACTACACACTTCTCCATTCACATATCTTATATGAGATCGGAGTTTGTGAAAAAAAAAACGCATTTTCACCTAGGCATACATTCGAAACTGAAATATTCCATATTAAATGTCAAGTCTGTATGTAGAAAAAACTCGCAAGGTTATAAATGAGTGACAGCAGAGTTTGCCATGGAACACACGTAAAATTAGGCTTACCTTCACATCTGCAATATCGGAAAAGATAATGCTCTATAGGTGTACCTGTACGGTTTTCCATGAAGCTGGAAGGCATTTATAGATAAACCACACACGTACCCTTAGCACTATAACTCTCAAAGCTAAGATATCGGCTGCAAGGTCTTTTCCAGAGTAATCTCCTTTAGGAGTATGGAATAAGGATGGCAACCTCGATTTTGCACCTGCCAGCCATCATTCGTGTTGTCGATAGCAACATAGCGTTTTTCTGTGCTTACCGACCAAGAAGTTGAGCGCTTTTAACTGAATGTTAAATGTCTCTTGTTCAATACAACAACAACAACAACAATAATAATAATAATAATAATAATAATAATAATAATAATAATAATAACGTCTATTTGGGTCAACATTCATGTTGGTGCCAAAAACTCAATAATGGAAATCTGATCAAATACAGGGATATTCTGGAAACCAGCTGCCTCCCATTTGCTAGAAGGAACCTGACGAACAACTGAAATTTTACGATGAAAATATGCTTTTACATAGAGGGCCTGGATCTGCAGATTGCAGACGGAAATGGATGAGCAGCTACCTCGACGACCAAAATTGCCATTACTCGCCGAATCAACCGTCTGCTGGTCTCACAACAAACCTGAATCAAAATGAACACATTACAACCGATCTCCAAACTCTGAGAAACTTGTCAAAAAAAATAACCTGAAAGCAGCCAGATTAGGCCAGATGCGCCGTTGCATTGACCCTTGCTGTGAATAGAAAATGATATCAGCGTCCTTTGTCGAGCCTAAAACTCTATCACATGTGATAATTTGGAAAATATGAAAATTGAGACAACTATGTCTCTGATTGGATAAGAATAACATCTATCAGCTATCAGTATATTTTCACTGTCAAGATCCATCTATAAGAAAAGTAGTGGTTTGTGAGAAATATATTGGACTTAAAGCATGTCCAGCACGTTTTGTATAAAATTAAATGTTGAAAGATACTTACGACGGATCACCCAGATGCAAAAGAACACCCCCTCTAAACAACGCCTTCATAATGCCTGGAAAATATGAAAGATAAATAAGTAATGACAAGACATCAGTCAGTACTGGATTTGCAATAATAAGGTAGGTACAAATACCAATCAGCCGATGAAGAACACAACACTGAGATATATTTCCCGAGTGTGTCTGTATGTGCTCTCCTAGCTATATAATCAATGTTTTTAACGGATCGTATATTATCAAATATATGTAAAAAATATATAAGATTACCGCAGATTACCCTTTTATATTTAATATATTCACGGGGTTCAGTCAAGTAGGTTTTAAGGGAACCTAGCTTTTATCATATATAACCAAGTAAAAGGAAACAATTGTGAAGGTTATTTGTCGGATGAATGTCACCTGTAAGTAAAAGGCGTAACACAAGCCCTTTAACGACCTTCAGCCGAAAGAGATATCTTACAAAACGGTATGTAAAGGCGATTGGGGTGTATATATAGTAATTATTATTATTCTTATTATTATTATTATTATTATTATTATTTTAAATATATACCAGATAAAGCTAAACATACTTAAAATGACAGTTCACTTCATCAGGGCTGTTCTGGTACAAACTGTTTTCGTGTTGTGAGTTCTACTTTGTTGAGCTCAAGATTGCTGTGCCAAGTCTCATGATATCTGGTGTTATGCGACACCTGTTGTGAAGCGTAAACAACACATATACTAATACACTACATTTGAGATAGACCAACAGACCTCTCTAACCTACCATTACGAAAAAGAAGCCATGCCATTGGACAATGCGACCTCTGCGGTTACGTCATTTCCTGAATTGGATTGTAGAGAGGACCAATTTAAACATCAGAGGTGCAATTTGGATATACGGTTTGATTGTGCGTATGCCATGCACGGATTTTACAAACGAGCGACGGGATGATGTAGCCTGCAGTATTTGCGGTAAGCGTGCCAAGCAGTATTTTATTTCGATTATTTCGATTATTTCGGTGCATTTCACGGGAGCAGCAGTTATTAGAAACTGAAACTAAAAACTCTCTTTAATTTTGGAACCGTTGATGCTAGAGACCTCTTGTTTACTGCACTTAATAGAGCATGGCACGCCCATCACTGGAAGTGGTGTCCGCTTTTTCATTTTCCATACAGTTAACAAGTTTCGACATATCAAAAAGTACATTGTGGTGGTGAAAATATGCATAACATTTTGAACATTTGGAAAAAGACAACATAAGGCATAGCGAGGCAGACAACTTCTGGTCAAAAATGATATTATTTCATGAAATTCGAATATCTGGAATTTCTGCGCACCTCCCATTTGATGAATTTCAACAAAAATGACATGTTCTTTGTTTCAATTAGTTTCTTTAGTACGAACTTTGTGGCACGTAATTGTAACTGAAAAACTATTTTAAAATGCATCTCTGTTCCTACGCTTTTTATTCATAATACTGAAAGTATTTTGTTAGTTTACGATGTCATCGCTCAATTGCACCTAATGGTGCATTAGCCAGGATTCTTTTATAAGTGCCGACATCCCTTCCCTGTTCACGAATGACTAGGGACGACAGATGTTAATTGTCTCTTGCACTTCGTGTAGATCCGCATTTTGCAACCCGGCGCGTTTTGAAACTGCAACGCATTTTGCAACCAAAGAAAATTCTGAAAACGCATTTTGCAACCATGGCCCGTTTTCGTCAAGGCTGGATAACTCCTATGGATAACACTATCCATGGTATAAATTTCTCATACACTGGATAGTTATCTTCTGTATAAATTTGTGTTTCACAAAGGGTGCGTAAACATAATGATAGTGGATAAAATAAAATATCCAGTGGATAAAATTTACCCAATACTATATTTGGAAAAAAGACATTAAGAGAGCCATGATATTTGCTAACAAAAATTGATCTATATCACATTTGGAAAATAAATTACCCAAAATAAACAATCTAAGTATATTTCAAGATGGTAAATACATTAAAATAATGGGTATAATATTTACAGGATACTGTGGTGTCAGTGTCAAAACAGACCACATTACATTGCTTGTGCTTCATGCAATATTTACAATTTTCAGTGAAATACGAGTGTGTGAAATAATAATCAGCCATCCTCTCGCGATATACTCACTTACAAGTAAGTGTTGAACACATCTCGATGACGTTCGAGCTGTTCTGTTACTAATATACATATCGTTCGGGTGACAGTTAATTATTTTATACTTGGTGCCTTGATGATCATTGGGAATATTTGCACAGTAGTTATAGAGACATAATATGCAGTTTGAGACTGTAAATGAAACGTGTATAATTGTATGATAAATAAATTGAATGTGTCTGTTACTGTTTATACATGCATTTTTACTATTAGTTCTAACATTCTTCTGAGCGCAAATTTCCCCTTACATATGGATCACGGATTTTCCATTTTAATTCTTTGTATTTTTAGGTGAAAGAAGAAAGCATATGCTCTTTTGCGTACAATTATCCAATGAAATTCGGCCACGGCCTCGTATAATCTCCCTCGAGTTATTAAAGGAATTCTAAAATAAATCAACGTTAAAAAATGATGATGTTTAAATCAAACATTTAAAATCTCGCCTCATCAAAATAACTATTGTATAACAACAACATATAGTGCGTTTAGTTCTTTGAAATGGAGAATAAATAAGAAAAACAGTTGTATATAGAGTAACATCGCTGCTGAGGATACGAACCTACGTCTCTCTACGCTGTTGGCTATTCATCCAGCCGTCTTACTGATGAGCCTGTGTGGAAGCTGCTGCCAACCAACCGAAAATTACCGATACTTATGGCCCCGTGTTTATAATTATTGTACGGACATTAATTATGTAGGACTTGCGTTTCTGTGTATATGTGAAAGGAAATTATGTCCGACAGGAATACATGTCCTAGCTGCGTATAAATACAGCTGGGAATCTAGGTCCGGGTAGGACAGTACATCCTAGGGAACGCACGTCCATAGGACATGTTTTCCCTGGAACGGAGGTCCTACGGGGACATGCATTCCTTTCACCGGTTTAGTCGATAGGAATTTAGTGAGACTCCCCAGGAAGACTGATCCAAATGGATCGATCTAGGCATGGGGATCCAACCTTAGTAAGTATCAATAAGTAAAAAATGCACAGCAATGTTTGGAAAAACAAACGTGTTATATATATATATATATATATATATATATATATATATATATATATATATATATATATATGTGTGTGTGTGTGTGTGTGTGTGTGTGTCATTACAAAATGCCTCTCTCCTTCTGGAGCATCTTACCATGTGTTACTATGCAAAGATAGCTAAATGATGCGTGACAGAGGGGTCACAGAAGTCGGATCGTAGTCTACCTACAAATACAGAGCTATCTGCAGTCCAAATCTAAAAGACAAAATTAGCTAACAAAACCACGCTCGCTTAGTGCTGTGACTATCCACGAGTACTGCAACTTTCTGGACACATGGGTGGCTGGCTTACAAATTTTAGTCTTATTTTCTAATCTGTATACTATGCTAGATATTCATTTGACGTCAGATGGTTGAGTACTGCAGGGATCGTTGAATCACCGAGACTTCTTTTTCTTCATATTGTTGCACAGCTAGCATAGCCCCTTTTTTACACGCAAAGCCTATTAAACAAGCGAATTATACTTCTATAGGCCCATATTCACATGACTGTGGAAAATTCCGTTGGCATTCCGCCAGCATTGATCGAAATCCGGAAACTCCCCATTGTTGGTTTTGACGCGGAAAAAGTCCCTCAAGTTTTTTGCGTGGAGTCTTATTTTGCGCATGCAGACCAACCAAGCTTCTAATCTTATCAATGCGTAGTTCATTGTTGATTTTATGTGGCTGTTTTCGCATAACACTAAGATAGGCTGGCAATGTTTCAGCAAAAAAATCGACTTTACACCGACGTACTCTTAGCAAAACTAAACGAGGACACCTTGCATTCACAAAAGTGTGTTACTTTCATATATATATAGTTAGTACAGCGTTGTCAAATATTGTTCAACTGCTGAGCAGGATCAGACAATACATTAACTTTACATGGATTTTTATATTCTCTAGGTTGTTTCCGCTATCAAAACTACCTACGTCATCTTATTATTTCTGACATAACACTCCGCAGCCTTGTTAAATGACACGATTACTTACCAGTTCGAAATTATCCTAACAAATGACGTCGCGCTGTCACGATTTTTAGATAAGGGGACTTTTGGGGTATTCCCCTTTCTATCAAAAAATATATATAGTTGTCGAGCGCAACAGAGGTGATTTTTCTGACAGTAAGTCAATATAAGCAGCACTCTAGTGTAACCAGTGCCAAGGACGCAGGACTGTGTGATTACTGATTCTATATACAGCTGTCGAGAACAACAAAGGGGATTTTTCTGACAGTAAGTCGATATAATCAACTGATATCGTGTTATGGTGACGTGGCATAAACATCATGAGTCATGGCTATATCTGTTCTGGTGATATTAAGTGCTCTTATTAAAATCGCGAGTCGCTTTCGCTTTATATTATGTACACTATGCACGAAACATCAATAAAACCTGACTACCAAATCATCAACTGTACCTGCTTTGCTTTTAACAACGTGTCATATCCGGATTTGAAATAGGTAAATTTGCATCTGTATGGAATTTTTCAATAGGGTCCAAGAGGTACAGGATCCTATAGCACATATTTATCCCACTCTGGCTCTATGAAATATTCCATCTGGCGCCTTGTAGGAAGTTCATGTCTTCTAGGACATCCGATAAAATATATAGAGAGTCTCATAGAGGTCTGTTGAAGTACCATGGAGTCCCTTAGGACATAATGTAGGGACATTCCGCAAGGGAGCTACACTACTTCCCCTTTAACATGACACAAAACCACGTGGTTATCGGTTATGTTAACCACTGTGACATTCTATAACTCATATTTATCTGTTCTACAAGTACCACATACAGTGCCTTTTCAAACATTACCCGTTTTCACTACTGCTAATACGTAGTACAGTAGAAGCGGATAATAGATAAATATAATGTTCTCCAATGAACGTTAAATTTCACATTAACAAGAAATGCAAATATTTTTGAAAGGTCAGATGGCACTTATCAGTTCGGCAAGGATACAGTACAGGGTGCACGGTAAGTGATACTATATATAGCTGTCGAGAACAACAGAGGGGATTTTTTGATAGTACGTCAATATAATCAGCTGATATCGTGTTATGGTGACGTGACATAAACATTATGTTTATTCTATATCTGTTCTACTGTCATTAAGTGCTTTATTAAAAAAAACGTGAGCCGTTTTCTCTTTCTTTTTATGTACTATATGCACGAAACCTCAATAAAAGCTAACTTATAACCAAATGTACTAGTTCCTGCTTTGCTTTTAACAACATGTGATATCAGGATTTGAAATAGGTAATTTTACGTCTGTATGGAATTTTCCAATAGGGCCCAAGAAGTTATAGGGTCCTATAGTGCATATTTATCCCACTCTGGCTCTACGAAATATTCTATGTGGCGTCTTTTAGGAAACACGTGTCCTCTAGGACGTCCGATGCATTTTCTATAGAGTCTCACATAGTCCTGTAGTAAGTACCAAGGACGCAGTACAGTGTGATAAGTGATACTTTATACAGCTGTCGAACACAACAGAGGGGATTTTTCGGACAATAAGTCAATATAATCAGCTGATATCGTGTTATGGCGACTTGACATGAACATCATGAGTCATTTTTTCATCTGCTCTCCTGTCATTCATTGCGTGTATTAACCAGTACTTTCAGCGGACTTTGCTAAGAAAGACGTTTATTTAGGAAAATTATAGTCTTACATATCGTACCCACGATGTGAAAGATACAATAAATCTGAATGAACTCGGTAGAAACAAGGTGAGGCCAGTGACCATTTTCGTGTCTTTATTGATATATGAAATTACGCACCATTAAAATGACTTTGACTTATACTCAGTTTCTTTTAATCACCTGTTCTGTTCCTTCATCATCTCTGACATAACCCATTCTCCATTCATATGCATGCTACACCAATAAAATGAAAATACTGATTTGAGAAAAAAGTATTCACGAAGTAAAAGATTGGACAACTTAAAAAAGGACGCCGTTAACTTTATTTTGTCCTCAATGGTTTGCCTGCAGACGTTACAGTTTTGAAGCCCATCTGCGCATGAGACACACGGCAGCAAGGTGTCTGCACGGCAAAAATAATACGACAGCTTCTTGCTCCATACATTTCTTACAGGTGTGCTTCTCTTTCAGTTTTTTTTTTTTTTTTTTTTTTTTTTTTTTTTTTTTTTTTGTTCTCTTCTTGCAGTGACTCGATTTCTGGAGAAAAATTGAAGAATTTTACTTACAGTCAAGTTTATGTATGCTGGATGTTATATCCACAATGGGCACAGGGGTAACACTCGTCGTACGCTTAATAAATTCTAACCACAAGCAACTGCTTTGAGATGATTTGCACAATTTTATATTCAAAAAGAGAATATAGACCAATGATACGAATGAACTGAAATAATCGAGAGTTGGCTTATCTGAAACAAAATAATTACTTGCCGTCTGGGCTTTGTATTTGCACCTGTACCTGAGGGGGGCTATATCCAATAAAAAAAAATTAAATATGAGAAAGGATAATGAAAAAATTATGACCAGTGGAAAAGAAGATGCTGCCAGAGGCAGTAAGTGACAGTTGCTGCCAGCAAAGTAAGCACCAACAGATGGTCCAGTGACCATATATACATGTACATGAACAAAGTGTACACGTTACTCAAGTTTCACATACTCCTACAGTAACGTTCAATTCAGTGTTGCTTTGATAAAAAAAAATATATATGTAACTGCTAAATAATTTGTTGTTACTATCTTCGTCATATAAAATGATGCGATTAACTGTGTTTACCGTGTTGTTTGGCGAATGATGTTTCTTTGTCCTTTGTATAAATGCGTCCCCCTTGCACTGGCGAACAAAGCCACAACGTGGGTAAGTAAGCGCATGCTCGACCCACGGATCCTGTTTAGGGTCCAAATGGCCCAATCCTCCGTCACAGTAGCAATACCTCACGTCGTTACTAGTGCCTGATATCAGCAAATATGAAAATTAAGTTATACCGTTGCATTCCATAACTTCATTCCCCTTTATCGTACTACTGCTGAACAAATCAACATTACAAATACTCACAACAATTCAATTTATAGTTAATATATACTAGTACGTGTCTCATTAAATAACCCCAAAAGACTGATGTGCACTTATTTCGTTAGACACTGCATCTATGGTAGTATTGTTATAAAATGGGGTGTGGAACCCGGTTTCAAAACTGAACATCAAAACTCGGCATTTTGACTAAATGTTCCGTTCCTTAGTTTACTAAAATTCTTCCTGGCTGGCTTGTGTATCATAAATAATGTAAAAGGCCCTTTACTCTGTTTTATCTGTCTAAATTTTAACAACAAACTAGATATTTAATTTGCCTCGGGTTTTGCCTAAAACTGCTGTTTTACAGTCAGCAAAACGAAAACAAACCTCAGTTAATACCTGTAGGACTATAAGCAAAAAACATATAGCTTCCTCGTATATATTAACTTAAACCAAAACAGCTTAAAGCAATAATAACTCTTCGTTTTGGCCAAAAAATGAATTTTCCTGGAGTAAACAACAATTTTCCCATACTTACCAATTGTTAATGAATCCATTTTTACATTCAAAGTTAGTCCCTGGTTTTTTTCTAAAAAGTTTGGTTTTTTGTTAAAATCTCTTAAGAGATTTTAACAGAGTATAGACATCAATGGAGGTCACGTGGTCTAAAGACAAGTTCAGATATCAGAATAAAAGCTATAACTGATGTTTTTGTGGTAAAACAGAATATATTATATTTCTATGAGTTATTCACAAGGTTTTTATTGTGAAATATAGATCTCATACAAAGAGTTATTATCCCTTTAACTACCCTTCTTGTCACGTAATATTTAAGATATCTCTGTGGTTAGGTAAGCTTTAAGTACAATTTTTAATGGAAATGATTAAACAAATACTTACAGGTAATTAAATACTGTACTGGTACGTATAAATTTAATTTCAATATGTGTGTAAATGTCATGTATAAATACCAATGTGATAGAACCCTGCGTCGGCAAGAGTGTCTGGACGCAGATTACAAGATGTCGGCGAGTTAACAAAGGACCGAACCCTGTCGTCTGCGGTGAAAAACTCCTTGTGTCTGGGTCCGTCTTGATTGTGTCCAGCTGTGGCATCTAATGGAAAAGAACATAAATTTTGAATATCATTTTCATAAGTAAATCACATTTCAATTCATGGGATTTCCGCCATCACCTGTACACTACTGTTGTATCTATACTACTTAATAAATATTTAACTGTTAGATTTATTATATTGCTTATGTTAAAAGCCTTTGACAATAAAAAAATTGACAATAGATTGATAGCCAATGCTTACTTTCTAACCCTGTCATGTTTCTTCCCACAGCTTGACCCTGTGATTCTGAAACATCAAGAGGTAGTGGCTGCGACGCTTGGCACTTCCTGAGGGACGTTCCCAACTTCAGTTCCACAAAGTAATGGGCAAGACGGATTGTTCACCTAAAATAAACGTGAAAAGTATTCGTAAGTGCTTTAAATATAATTCTAATGTTCTTGAATGTTTTGCTCAAATCAGCATTTAGTTGACAAAGCGATTTTTCAAGCAGATTTGTCATTTCAATGTTACATCTAACTTTGGAGGGTGCCTTTGACAAGTTCTTGGATATTCACATCCTATGTGTTAGATACAATGTTGATAACTCCTCTTTGCGCAGAATACACGGGGATTGAATTGTGTTAGTGCAAAGATAACATGAACCCTACCTTGTTCCCAATCCCTTAGTACCAATCCACAGAAGGCACACTGTACCCGGTCCCCCGTGCCTATATAGTAGAAACCAGCTCTTGCCAAGTCTCTGGGTCGAACACTTGCTCTACTGGGCCAGTTGCCGTTGGTGAATGTGTCCATTCGGTTAGATTCGATCCTCATATTTTCGTTGAGGGTGCGGGTGGCTATGTTCTCTGTGGAGCGGGCACCATTGATCCCAGCGTAATCCACCGTCTGATATTCCATATGGAGTTCAAACTTCACAATATAGGCCTTCGAACACCAGTTTTCCATTGACGCCGATAATATGTCTGGCGCCCAAGGGGAGGGGGGGGGGGGGCTTTGCCGTTACTACCCCTATTATGTGCCATCGGTGACTGCTGGAATTAACGGAACATTTGTTTGTGTCATTCATGCTATCAACAAATGATGATACTTATACCCCCATCACACTACAGGCGGAATGAGCAAGAATGCCGTCGCAAAGACAATTCTTTGTGCGTTCCTGGATATTCGAAGAGCATTCTAAAAATTCCAAGTGTGTTCCAACATTTTACCCATTTTTCTGGCCGGCCTGAATGTTTTGCTCATTAAAAAAAAAAAAAAAAAAACTTTCGAAGTGCATTCCAAGTGGAAAATTATCGAAGGGCATTTGAATTGGAGGCCTATTCTAACTGCGTTATGACTTTATTCTAAATATTCTCACGGCATTCCCACAACATTCGAAACATTCTGATCACATTCGAGGGAGAAACGAAATGGCAAGACACTTCAAATCCTGCGAGAATGAGCCAGAATGCAACTCGAATGCATCTCGATCCTATTTCAGCCAGCAAACGAAATACACTCGTACGGCATTCGAAGTGTATTCTAAATATTCTGACTGCATTCTGAGAGCATCATTGATATTCTTAGTTTTCCAACTATATTCAAGTTGCATTTGAGAGTTAATACAACTGAAATGTGCACGAATCATACCAGGTGGATTCAAGCGCATTCTGAGTATTCCATGCAGCGGCATTCTTACAAGAATATAGGTCAATTTGAAATTTCTCCCCGAGTGTATATATTACAAATGTTTTTAATTTAGTTATTCCGGATGTTTCTTCTTGATTCTTCCTGATTCCTAATAAGTGTGACGGGGACTCTAGAATCAATTAAAATATTATAATGATGTACTCGTGTATGTATGACCAATCTAGGGTTGTAAAAATCAACATCACAAAAACGTGCCCCAGATTTTACTTAAATTCCAGTCATATTTTGGTTCCTTTACGACGTAATAATGCCAGATTAAGACGTCATAACGTCTACATAGCCTACAAAGCTCACGTTCAAAACAGAAAACAGTTTTGCAGGGTCGTTGAGGCTTCCCTAAAGTTGCTTAACTAGACTCTATCATTTGTATAGCTTATATATATATATATATATATATATATATATATATATATATATATATATATATATATATATATATGCATAATACTTTGGATGAATTTATTTAGAAAACTAATTGACAAACCCTTCTTACCACTGACAAGAGTGCTGCGTCAACATTGGGTCAGGGTTAAAAGCCAGAAATCCAGAAATCTTCATCAAATAATTTTGATTAAAAAAAAAAAAAACGTCGAGTCTCGAGATTTTCTAAGTTTACATTGAAGAGCACAAATTAAAATATAACCTAAATGAGATACAATGTACATATTGACATCAACAATGGTCACCAAACAATTTTAGATATTAAATATAAATCTCAGTCTAAATGACGGACTATTTCTATATAAATTAACTGGTTTTGCTTGCTGAAGGTCACTTCTTGGCTTAATGCCTGTATGCACTGAAAAGAAAATTAATAATCAGACTTTTTTTCCTCTGCGTCTGCTTATGTGAACATATACCTTACCTGAGTATCGTAATTCGTACGAGTTAGCCTGGCGATTCCCTTCCATTTGTTTACCCATGTGCATTATTTTCTAACACGACTGACACTAATACCGCCATACCCCTCTAGGTGTGACACAGCCTATAGCTCGTGCGGTGTTAAACAGGTGTGTTAGTTTTCACCTGTGGTATATTAGGGGGGATCAGGGTGTTCCAAATGGCATTTTTCCCCTCAAAAACACCAAACATTTCGGGGTTCTTTAACAGGTCCTGAACCCAGCCCAAACGCAAGGGTCGGTTTCGTAGCCAAGGCCTGTCATTTCTAAAAAAATAAAAATAAAAAAATGCCCCCGCCTTCGAGCAATCCTTGATCCGCCCCTGATATTGGTATTTAAAACAGTGATTATAAATAAATATTAGATTTAAAATATTAATCTGAGTATATTATTGGTGAAGGTCAATACTTGGCTAACGCGCACTCGTACGAGTGGGCCTGGCGATTCCCTTCCATTTCCTTACGTAAGTGCAATATTTTCTCACACGACACTCATGTCCCTCTAGGTGTCACACAGTCTGTAGCTTGTTTGGTGTTAAACAGACGCGGAAGGAACCTGAGCAGTTTTCACCTGCATACTAAGATACACCCACGGAAGGACTGCACTTTTCAATAAGCTTGTTTATGATGCTTGGTTATCCCCTTTTTTGTGAAAATTCCCAAACCTGTTTTAGTTTCCAATGGCTATTATGTTCTCAATGTGCAGGACAGAAAGGGGATTTTTTTTCTATACATAGGACAGGAGAATTTATTGTGGGGGTCTGGGATTTTTCTGACAGTTTGCCCTGCTTGTATACAAATATATATATAGTCGCCGAACACAAAAGAGGGGATTTTTCTGACAGTATATCAATATGAACATTTGATTCTGTGTTATCGTTATCCACTGGGCCAGCACAATGTCAGCATGACATCACGTCTATATATATATATCTGACCTCAGTTACTGCGTTTTACGTACACATGAACCTAGTAATTTTATCACTTTGCAATCACTATTTTTGGGTCTAAGCAGTATGGCAGAGGCCTAATCCCAATCCAGTTTACGTACTAACCAGCCTATACTATATCCGAATTAAGTCTTTGCATTATTAACCTCATAATGGACATGTTAATTGGTCAAGTAGTTTACAGGTGAGCTGCCAGATTGTTTGTATGACATGTGTAGTTAAATAGGGGATGTCATAGATCAAGACATATAGATTATACTTACAGGTGTGACAAATGAAATATAGTTGTATTCATCTGAGGGTCATTTCTGAAGGGCACTGCATAAATATTTAAAGGGAAAGCATTCTAATTAATAATTTTAATACAGTGCAATAGGATCAATCAAAATAATTTGATTAAAATATCTACTAAAGGAATGTTAATCAAATATGTAACAGTGAAAGATAGCAATGTTTCGCTTGTATAAATCTTTTAATAACCGGTCCCTTTTTTCTACTTTCACTTTGCACCCAGGCTGTGTTTTAACGTGGAAATTTTAAAAAATCTCGAATTTCAATGATCAACCACCTACTGCCTTAATCTTTTCCTTCGGCCCTTTGAATTAACGAACTTTTTTTTAATACAGATATCAAAACCACTAGCCTGCAAATAAATACGTCCAAGTTCTCCATCCATATACGGCGATATCTGTCCGATAGACATCAGCAGACTGTTGCCTGGTGAGTACTGTAGATGTTAAGTGTTTATTTAAATCGAACAGTTTAATACGATAGTTAATGTATACTAGCACAGGCGACCACTGTTGTTGTTTTCATTTATCCTCATCTTAAGATAAATGCCCTTTCATTCCTGAGGATTATTATTATTATTGTTTTAATGTTTGACTTTTTCGGTAAGAAGGAATTCTTGTTTTCTCCCAGTTGACAGCATTAGGCTGTTAGGCCGACTACTCGTTTGTTGGGTATACTGTATGTACAGTATGTCCGCGAGCCAGCACTAGGTCTATTCGATGTATGTTGTGCATACTAGCAGACTTATAACAAATAAGGAACAGATGTTAAATCCCACTGAATGGTTTATAGCCAATATAAACATGCTATATTTCACGTCTCAGTAGACATCGATAACACAGCATTAGGCACTAATGTTGACATACTATCAGAAAAATCCCCCCTTTTGTGTTAGACGGCTATGAATAGTATTTCCGAACGCACAGCTGACTTAGGTGCATTAAGCCTGTGTACCAATTACGTGTTGGACGCACGGTTTTTTAGGTTCCTTGCATCCGGTGTGAACGGAATGCAGGTCCGCTTGGAACCTACGGACCACCGTTCCTTAAGCCCCCTTTACACTGGACGGCGTCATTTCTACGTCCTTTGGTACGGGCCCGTTTGAGAGTAAAAAAAATAAGAAAAATTTACGTGCCGAGAACTGGCCGATTATTAAGTATTTATTCTGCAACCAAAGCAATGCTTGTTCCTCCTTATTACGACCACAGCGATGCCAGTTTCATCTATATCACAAAGGACGCAGAAAGGACGTCGTCCAGTGTAAAGGGGGTTTTAGGAACAGTAGTCCTAATTGGACCTGTATTCCTGATATAAATATGGATAGGACTTCTATTCCTGGCAAACCTGCATTCCGTTTACTGGAGGTCCGCCCTATATTTATGTTCGTCCCTTTATATTACTACTAGGTGAAGACCATTGACATGAATAGTATGCTTAAGTGAGCATATACAATTACTCCGTAAAATCGTTGGTTTGCAGGTTCATCTCCCTGGTGTAGTGATTAGGCAGTGTAACAATGTGCGTCCATAACAGTATCTTAGAGTAATCTGATGGGAGTTCGAATCCCTCTAAAACTGAAGTTGCGTTTTTAACTTTTGCGTGATTTTTATGCCTTTGTCATGTTTGCTGGTCATTTTACTTTGTCACGTCGGATAATTTTGATTGGTTACAGATGTCACGCGCTTTCTTGCACTACTTTACATACGCTCACATTCTTTTTCCACACCCTCACTTGACATTGGATATGGAAGGGACGAGCAGCACCCGTGCTAGACCCAACATAGAGGTTATATTTCAGTATCTCCAAGAGGGCACATACCCGATAGGCACAACACCGACCCAGAAAAGAGTAAATCGAAGAACTAGCAAGTCGAATTATAAAGTAAGCTTTCATTTACAGTTAATTTTCATAATGTTCAAAATAAAAATTATTTTCGTTGACAGAGGCCATTTTAGCTTACACACAGACATTCATTCCCGGGAATGACCTATGCTCCTGGAATAAGTGCCTGGGGGACTACAACTTCTGGTATTTAAGGTCCGGGGGGCTACAATTTTTGGGATTTTAGGTCCGGGGGAGTACTATCTCTAGGATTTTGAGTCCGAAATTATTGATTTATATAAATAACTAGCATAATACTAACTTCATGTCATATGTCATTGAAAAGTAATATTTCCGCTGAAGCTCATACAGAGTGAGTTGTTAACTAAACAATCATGATCAAGTGTTCTTTTTTTTCAGTTTTGGATTTCCCAGGGAAATGTTAACTGACCAGGGAAGGGAGTTTAACAACAATTTGTTACATGCCATATCCACACCCCTCCAAATTTAAACACAAGAGAACCACAGCTTACCATCCCCAATGCAATGGTATAGGCCTACATGTCTGTAATGCCGTATATTGTCACTCATTTTAGCCCACAGTTTAGTTAAGGATTAGATTGGCTATTTAATATAATATAAATACTATATCATATTATACAACTCATCAGTTTGGTGAAATGAGTACATATTATTCTTTAATATTTATATATTGGATGAATTTTAAGATTAATCCTTTTTTCCAGAACGTTTTAACAAACCCTTAAGGACATACTGTTAAAGTACCAGGATGATCACCACTGGGACGGAGTTTTGGGGGGTGTTGTCTTTGCGTATAATACGGCCTTCCATGCATCGTCTGGTTTTTTTTCCTTTTTATCTGATGTTTGGAAGGTAAAGAGGAATATAAACTTTCTTCACCATAAATATTGAATTCTTTGACGTTTTATTTCAAAATTTTAAATATTATTTTCCACTCATTTTCTTTAGTGATGTAAGTAATGTTGAACAATGTCGTATTTTTATTATAGGTTATCTCGGATGGATATAATAAATAAAATTTAAGGAATGGGTAACTGTACATAAAATTAAATTTTATTTTGTCTTTAAAGAACCTGTGCTACCAACAGACGTGTGTATTAGTGATGGAGAAGAGTGTGACGAAGGCGTGCCAGGGCCCAGTAGCATAAATATGCCGACTGTATCTGAGTGCCAAAAAGAAGTGGAAACAAGAGTAAAGACGATGAACAAAACAGTGGGAGAGGCAGCATTAAGAAACATCAGAAAGGCACAACAAGAGCAAAAAAGCGATATGATGCTCGCCATGCGACAGATGAGGTAATACATTTCAATGAGTCATCACTGCTTTTATTATTTTTTTTTTGAAAAAAATTATATATATATATATATATATATATATATATATATATATATATATATATATATATATATATATATATATATATAATCAATAATACGACCGTTGTAAGTACACCGTTTGCCTGATATATAATCAATAATACGACCGTTGTAAGTACACCGTTTGCCTGAGCTTATTTTTTATTGTTGTTGTTGCTTATTTCATACATAATTTCCAATCATATAAATTTGATTTAATTATGATTAATCATTTCAAAAATACTTATCATAACTAAATATATTTTACAGGTGCTTACCATAGGTACAAAGGTTCTAAAACGCAATCTAAGATTACCAGACAGAAAAAGGTGGAAAGCAGGAAGATCCCTGGCTAGGGCCTTATGTATTGAAAATAAATATCAAAATCGGGAGCGTACATCCTACAAATTGAAGGGTGATGCACCCTTAAAGGTGCCGTCAACGGCTCCAATTTGAAATTTTATCTGACAAATAAATAGGTCTACTAAAATGAAAATAAATTTATTACAACTTCATATGTGTTATTTTTCATTATTAATTTTTTCATTCAGTTTGTGAATATCAAAATAATAAAGGTAACGGCACAGGTCATTTTAATACACACATATTATTATTTATTATATGTAACTTCCATTTAAGTGTGAGAGAAAAAGCCTAATCGGACATATAGTCCTAGTATAAATAAGAAAAACAGGTCCCATCCGTACTTGCGCTCCTTGCAATGGGACTTACATTCCTTGGTAACTGTTGTCCCACGGACGTTAAATCCTAGTAAAGCATGTCCCAGGACATCCATTCCTAGACACGCTAGACCTAGGACTTTCATTCCCAGGACTTAGTGTCCGGTCAGACTTGTGTTACTAGAACTACCATTCCGTTCACACCGGCTAGGACGTAGCTAGATCGCAGGGAATGAATCAAGTGATTGGTGATTGCGAGGAGTGCGCAAGGAGAAAGTGCGTGAAAAGTACGTGATGACCACAGCCTCCACACGGCAGAATTACCTGCTGCGCTCTACGGGCTTTCGCACGTGTTCCACGCGTTCCGTGCATGCAAAGTACTAGCATCATGCACCACGTACGTTATCCGTACTAAGAGTACGGGTAACGCAAGGACAACGTAAGTGGACGTAAAGCCTACACACACTGGACAATAGAAGTGTCACCCCCTAACTCGGAGTAATAAAAGTAGGCAGATCTTGGGTAGTTATAATGCCTGGTCTACTTATAATGTGACTAATAAGTATAAAACCGCTACACCATGGAATTGTATTGTTGGTCTTGTACATGTACAGCAAATGTTAATTCTGTCTTCCTCCAATATGGCAAGATACAGGCAATTATGTAACGGTTACAGGTGCAAGTTATTAACCTGAAGAGGCGGAATATAAGCAATGTCAGAATATCGATACAATTGAATTGTTCAGTCAGAACCGTGCAGAGGGTCTGGTCTCGGTATAGAAACACTGGATCAAGAGACAAATTGCGTCTGATGGGTCGTCCAAGAAAAACTACTGGCCGTGAAGACCGACGACTGAATTTGATGTCCAGGTTATCAACAAACGACACTGCATGTCAGTTGACAACACAGTGGAACAATTTCACACATAAGAATGTGTCTGTGAAAATTGCTAGGCGTCGGTTACATGCTCATAGAGTGTACAGCAGGGTAGCAAGACTGAAACCTCTTATATCGTTACAAAACAGGCAACGTAGAGTGAACTAGGGTCAACAGGATCTGGAACTGGACAGTCCATGACAATTAGTCCTATATATTTTTTTTTCTGATGAGTGTCGCTTTGGTCTGACCTCTGATGACAGACGGGTACGATGCTGGCGAACTGCTGGTAAAGCATTTGAACCACATGCACTGAATTTTTGAACCCGGAGCAGCATATTCATCATGGTGTGGGGCTGCATCAGCATCCATGGCATGGGCGAATTGATAGTGGTTGATGGAAACATAGAAATATATCGATATTTTGGAGTCAGGCTTGCTACCATCTATCACTAACATGTTTGGTTACAGGAATTATCCATTTGTTCACCAGGATGACAATGCTCCTTGTCACAGGCCCAGAGCAGTTGATGATTGGTTTGACCAACAGGACATTGGCAGGGTGACGTGGCCTGCCCAGAGTCCGGATGCAAACATAATAGAAAATGTGTGGAATGATATGTCAAAACTTTTGACAAATACCCGTCTAACCAGCAGAGAAACTCTATTATATCAGTGTTTCATGCTCGGGCCAGCGTAAGCCCTGAACGCATCAGACAATTATATGAATCCTTGCCTCGTAGACTGGCACCTGTTATTAGGTCACGTGGCTATGCCACTAAGTACTAATTTTTGACTTGAAACTGCATATTTTGGTAGAATGTATATTTTGTTCCCATTTTGTGATTTTTTGTGAAATTTGATGTTAATAAAATGATACCAGGAGCATATCATTACACAGTCATTTATCTCCCCCATAGTATTGGTTCAGTAGGGGTGACACTTCTATTGTCCAGTGTGTGTAGGTCCCAATTACGTTTTGGACGCAGGTTTTTTTTTTTTTTTTTTTTTTTTTTTTTTTTTTTTTTTTTTTTTTTTTTTGGTTCCTTGCGTCCAGCTAGGACGTAGCTAGATCGCATGTAGCGGCTGTTGATCATGTCGAAAAGTTTCTACGTGCTGTTTGCGTCCTCCAAAAGTCGCACGATGGACGTGCTCCTCACGCACGAACTCCCACGTTTCCTCATTTTTTTGGCCGTAGACCACACGTAGCAGCTCGTACGTTCGGTTGGGACCTAGGCTTTACTTGATTCCTTCCCTGCGATCTAGCTACGTCCTAGACGGACGTTAGGAACATAAAAACCGTGCGTCCATAACGTAGTTGGGAACTAGGCTTTAGGCAGCTTACTAGGGTCAACGAGAGACAAAGACTGTATTAACAAAACGGTTATGCATAATAACCTCTACTGGGGACCCAAATATTAATTATACACACTTTTTGAAAACGAAGTATACACCCCAGCGCAGTGGACTTACTGTGATCACACTGAAACCATACCTCAAATCTGCCCCAATTTAAGGTAAACATGGTGTATACTCTACAGAAGTACAGCTGAGCTAAGGGAATGGGACGTTACCACTTTTAACAACTTAACTGGTTACTTTTTTATAACACCCCTCCTCTTTTATGAAAGGATTGTGTTACTTGAACACAATGCATGTTTGCTCTCTGTCTTATCAACAGACAATAGTTTGGTAATTTATTGCAGCATGGGGTGTTATCTCTTAATTGTCTAAAAATTGTGAACACAGACATGTCAACTCTAATACCCTACAACTATCACCGTTAGTTAGTTAGTTAGTTAGTTTTGGTGACATGAATAACAAACAGATAACAATTTAGAACTTTCTGAGCTCAACTGTAGCATTGTACTGTAACCATGCTTTACAAAAATCTCAGTAGAAATGAGGCAAAATGCTTCACTGCAGTAGTACATAATTACCACGTTTCTACTCTGACACGCTCTACGATTCAGTTACGATACAGGTGCCAAAGAGTTACGAATATTCGTGGGATTCGGCTGGAATCGCACGAATATTGTCCAGAAATTCACTACGATTTCGTGGCCAAAATTTTGAACAGCTCAAAAATTTTGCCACGAATTCCCGATTGGTCAAGAATTGCAAGAACTGACTACGATTATATACGAATCTGTTAAGACCTTCACGAACTGATTACGATCCAACCACGAATGCTGAAATTTGTCAATCCCTGGCCATTCGTGGGATTCGTGGTCTGTGTGAAATAGGGGCATAAAGCGAATAAACATGTGTGTGAACTATAGCATTACCTTTCATTTCAGTCCAACCAATAGAGGTGGCACGCGAATCACAAATAAAATTAACTCTGCACATCGAATGCTGAACTGGTCATGGGCACCGAATTTTTCTCTTTACGCTCCGTTCCCCCGGAAATAGAGGGAGCAATGTGCGATTCACACGAGCTTAACAGAGAACCTGTCCGTTTGCATACCTTTAAGGAATGGCCTGACTGGGTGCCTGTGCCTGGGAACGAACTAGCTAGCGCAGGTTTCCATTATTTGGGAATCGAAGATGCTGTGGCTTGTTATTCTTGTCAGTGCACTATTAAGGACTGGCGTGAAGGAGATGATATAAACATGCGACATGTTGAAGCATCGCCTTTCTGCAGCTTCCTCAACAACATAGCTCCGAAGCAAGGCACCACAATATTCACTGACATGAAGCTCGAGGAAAACCGTCTCCATACATTCGGACGGTGGCCCCCATACACCTCTCCCAACCCCAGGGAGCTAGCAAAAGCTGGGTTTTGTGATATTGGCGAGGCACGCCAGGTTCAGTGCCCTTTTTGTGGTTGCACCCTTCAGCTTACAGATTTTGCAATTAGTAAGTATGATTTTTACGGTAAATGCATGTATATATGTAGTTTACATTTATTCCATTTAATTCATGGCAATTATGTATTTATGTGATTTGGAAAAGAATCGAATTGAATTGAAAAGTTATCATTGGCACATGTTCAACTTTGCCGAAAGATTCTGATATGTTAGTGCAGACGTAATATTTTGTTTGGTGCTAAATTATGTAAACATTGAATTATATTTGTGTCTGAAATTTAGACTATCTGGGATAACGCATAACTAAAGAAAATACTTGAAATTTAAGTCAATCAACGTCCTTTTAATACTTCTTCAAATAAGCCAAATAAATCACTTTTTGAGTGTTAAGAATATTAAGAATGATAATGATAATTTATAATATATTTTGTTTATTTTCCATATTTTTGTATAAATATCCATAAATTCTCCTTAGCACTCTGAACCCATAAGATGTTCAATACACATTTCACTACTATTGTAGGTCCCTTCCTTCCATTCAACCTGCATGCGCAACAGAGCCCTTCCTGCCCCTTTGTGAGAGAAAAGGAGAAACACAACATTCCACTTGATATCGATGATAAGCGTGGGTGTGCTGTGATCAAACCAGGTATAAATGTCTGAGTGTTTTATTTGTTCCTATACTATCCGTCCCCTCCCTTCCACTCAAGGCACCACAAGTATCGTGCAGCGCTTGAGGCAACTGTAACCTAGCTTTTACTAATTGGATATGGATCAGAATAACATTTGTTTTTTATAAACTGAATATGTGTTTGATGTAGGTTCACCACCCATAAGAGATAAATGGCATCATCTATCAAATATTGTAGCTTTTGTCTTTCTTTTTTCTACGTTTCAAGATCAACGTTCATAATACATGCACAGTCTTTGCATTGTCATTTAGGCCGTTTGCTTGCTGGTCCAGTCTATCCTAGATTCAGTGATATTGATAGTCGTCAGGAAACTTTTGAGACATGGCCGTTCCATCTTCCCACACTACCTAATAAGTTACAAACAGCGGGCTTCTTTTACAGAGGTGAGACACCTGTTTTAACGGCAGTTCTTTCATGTTTAATGAAAAGCTAGTTAAGATATCAATCGTAATTCAAATTTATTGTATGGTATTTATGTTCATTAATTGCGTCGCTGAATAAGCATTATGTTTGGTTTTGTCGCACTTTTATAAAATTTGAAGAAACTAATGGCAATAGGTACCAATACAATGGCAAATATACTAGTAACAACAACAAAGTATGAGAGCTTTATCTAAAGCGATGTTAAAAAAAACAACATCTCATAAAAGAATTATATTATATTAATGCTAAATTCTCAAGCCAAATCTTATTTACTTGAGAAAAAAATTTTAAAAAAATCTTAGTTTAAAAATTACATCATTGCTGATTTTACCGTTCTTATGGCCTGAATTTTGAAAGAAAGATAAATAGCTTTATCGGATATTTTGACATTTCTAAAAGGTATAGAATGCTGGTTATAAAGTGGAGAAAAATCAATATTAATATTGTGGTTTTGCAGGTTTTTCGGACAACGTCACATGTTTTTATTGCGGTGGACAACTTCGAAACTGGGAAAACAACGGCGGTTCACTGACAAATATAGCATGGATAGAGCACGCGCGGTGGCTTCCGAGATGTCCATTTTTGTTGCTTAAAAAGGGACCAGAGTTTGTTGATATGGTGCAGACAATATACCCACCTAAGGTTTGCTAAATAATGTACTTTGGGTTGATATCATAAACATATTAAGCAATATTAAGCAATGTATTTTCCAGGTTGTCGTATTAAACTTACCAGTCACCCAAGTCTGATTTATTTTCTCACAAAATAATATGCCAACCGAAAGCAAATAACCACTGTTTTATTTATTTATTTATTTATTTATTTATTTATTTATTTATTTATTTATTTATTTTGTTTGTTTGTTTGTGTTTTCCGCACAAGATTTATATTATTGCTTACTAACATGTTAATGTTCTATTTCCATTCAAAAAGATACCAGATGACAACTCTAGAGGTAATGAAGCCTATACAGCAGTTAGAAGTGATGATTCATTATTTGACATGGCAAGGCTACAATACGAAATAGATCAGATCGGTAAGTTTGTGCTGTTTCCTGTTAGCAAATATTCCTCCTCCCATATTAACTGTATGTATTGCATTGGTCGTGTACTTTACATGTGAATTGTATATGTTATCTATAATTATGTTCCCAATCATTAAGTATAAGCTTAGTTTTCTTTATCGTTTCTCCTCTGAGACCCAGTGGCATTTTGACTTTCATATTTGACTGCGTCAGTTTTGATTATTTTTCTGATGCATTGCCATTAAGGGTCAATTAATCAGTACATCATCAAAATCAACCTGCATTGGTATACATCTTCGTCAATTTTGTTAAGGCGCCTTCTGCTGGTATATTTCATCTCTCACATTGTTACAGGAAAAATTACAAAATTACAGAACGAAATTACAGAAATGGCAGGATCAATAAGCAGTCTTCAGATCCAACACGACGAAGCTTTGAGAAAAGTGAGGTGTCCAGTATGCATTGACCGGGAAGTCAATACTCTACTCAAACGTTGCAACCACGTCGTGTGCGAGTCATGTGCGCCAAATTTATCAACATGCCCTATATGTCGCAGTGTCGTCGATAATAAGGAACGATTTTATTTCGGATAAACGTGTTAATATATAATATTATAGTCAGGTCAGGTCTCGCCACCCTGAGCTTCAGAGCTAACTTGACACTAACCTATTCACTGT
>NW_019773999.1:15600-28181 GCF_001039355.2 Lingula anatina
ATTTTCCCGTATTTTTAATGTTATTTTATTTCTTTAGCCTACGCATTTTGTAGGGGTTTTGGTGACAATATTACATCTTTCCTTGGAAGCTAGGCTTCATCGCCTTACTCAATGTGAACAAAAATACCTAATGAGTGTAATTTTTAAAACGGAGTCGGGCAATTAGGGCACACATAATTGGCATGTTATTTAACGAGCGGCCACTCTCTGCAAATACATTAAGTCGATGGATAAGTAGTAGTCGTTTCCGTTTTCATCATATGTTTACCAGATGTCGATAAATAATGGAAAAAGCCTGACTATTTATGAATCTGTATCTCTCTATAACTGTACTTTTGCTTAGATTTTGTTCTGGAAAGTCGTTTTTAAATGTGGTTCGTATTTATTTGCGTAATTATTTTACTAGGTAAATTTAAAATTATTTTTAATGGTATTCGCTATTGTTTAGGGTGTGCGTATAATGAGTGTACAAAATAGTAGATTAGTATAAGATTACTTTCCACTTGTGAAATATAGTAGCTATGTTGCGCTTTATAAACATAATTCCCACTGCATTGTAATGGTTATTGTTGTTTTTTTGCAATAAATTATTATAAATGAAAACTCACAAGCCTTCCTCTCATTAAATGAAATGCTGCATTAATTTGAAACATTATCGGTGCTATAAGTAATTGAAATAACTATAAACGTCCATATTTGATTAGATAAGGGAAGTAGAGACTTACCTAAAATTGCCTTTATTTGATCGTAAAAGGGTTATAATGACGTACCTCATATCGCATTTACTTCATCGGAAAAGGGTTATAAAGACGTGTCAAAAATGGCCTATATTTGATCGGAAAGGAGAAGTAAAAAGGTTGTTTTTAGTCGCCTATACTTGATCGGAAAGACGTAGTAATAGTGCAACTACAATTTTAAGCTTAGGCATAAAAGGGTAGTAAACCCGTAGACCCTGACCTTTCCGGTAGAGCTTTACACCGTTGAAAAGGCTTGTAAAGAGAATATTCAGATCCATTTCCTGAAGAGTAAAAGAGCTGAAAATTGACTTTTTGTGCTGTGTGTACCGCACCAGTTTGTCCAGTGTAACGTACGTGACAGAGACTCCCCCATGAAAGAGAGTCCGCTTTCTCTTCATTTGTATAGGTAAGCCTCACCCTAGATTTTGGCACACTTAGGTACAGGCTAATCCTGACCATTATAACTAAATGGAGGGCGGACTATCTGTTACACGGACCCTCAGTTTCGTCACACCTGTTCTAAATGCAGGATTTTTACTCCCTTTCACAATTAATATTCTATTCAATATTAATCTAGTTTTAACTGGTCGCGTCGAGTGTAGGTGACTCTCTGAGGTCATAGCAAGCATATAAGCTTGGTCAATCTCTCAAACTGGAGCGCTACAGAAAGCTGCACTGTTCAATAACATAAGACCAGAAGGTCATTGAAGTGTGCACTAACTATTCTATTCAGTAAGGTTGAAGTGAAATTTACATGAAAGCATATATGTATTAATGCGCGTGCGAGGTTGACGTTTGTTCGAGAAAGATTGTGTATATATATATACAGACCTATGTGAACACATACGTTATAACGATGACGTCAACAAACAGACTGTCTAATCTAGGAAATTTCATGTTCTTATACCAGATCTAATAGACTTATCAAAAGTAAAAGAATGAAAAAATAGCTTATGACCGAAAGAACTTCTGGTTCGTTTTGGCTAAACCTTTGTCGCAAAACACGGTGATATTAAAAACAAAAGGTCTACCTACTTTACTTACAGTTAACCTACAGTTGATCTCGGTCGTTTTTGATATAATCAGCCTCCAATGGTTTTCGACTTCTTCCACTTCTGTCCAGTCCCCCAGTCATGTGCAAATGCAGGGAGTAGACGGTGTTTAAATACTCGTCTCCAGGATCGAGTTACCTGACACCGCTAGTGACACAAACAGAGCGAGACTGCGACGAGATTTCCATCAAAATTTCAGGAAATTTGCGCTCCTTTGCTGGGATGGAGTTTCCAGGTATGTCATGATATGTTTAGTAAAATGACGCAATATGATAACTCGGGTCAGAGGAAAATATTTGCTTCTACGACAGGTTCTGGCAGAAAAACTCGGAATTTCAATGCGATTTCTGTATTGTGCCTTGGTTTTTAGTGATTATCTATCTAGCCTAAGATTAACAGGCTGGGTTCATTGAACGATTTAAACGGTGTTTAGTTCAACAGAAAATGATAATTAAAGAAATTGTTCTCAAAGTCAAGGTATAGAAATATTGAGATTGCTTGCGTGATTTTTCACTTCGTGTATTAGGGGACTGCACGAGGATGGCCAAATTCTTTCTTCGATATACACGTTATACACACGGGCGTCTTGCTAAGACAAATCAGCTAGGTTTATGCCACGTCAAGCTGCGAAAGAGGAGAGAGAGAATGGGAGAATGAATGGATGAGAGAGAGCGAGAGAGAGAGAGAAGATGAGCGTGCTGAAACGTACTTCAGGGATGGCCGCAGCTAAGATTTTCCATACGATGCAAAAGCAAACACAACGGCAATGGTAGTGGAACAGTCTGCTTAGGAACAGTTTCCCATTACTATGTCAGGTGACATTCAGTCCCTTTGCTGACCCCAATACTCCAACTAACCCTTACCCATACTTATCATATGGGACCCCGGACTTCTATTAATTCCTAAGACTACCGTTCCTATTACACCCGACCCTACAGAGTACATGTAAGCTACACCTCAAATTCTTACGTACAAGATACTGATTTTTGGTATTGAATATTTTACCTTCATTCAGCACAGATTTCAGGGGCGGATCCATAGCTATTTTCTGACCGTTTTCCAAATTATCTTTGTTGATCCATTCTTTATTTTTGACCGACTTCCGACAAAAAGAAATAGATCCCCATCAATGTAAACTTGAAAATCCAAAAGACCCAGAAGACGGCCTCGATCCGCCCTTGTGATTTGTATGCGTGTGACTTTGTTGGTTTGGTGACAACTTTGGAGATAAAAAAGAATAGATATTCCATGACTATTTTCTTAAATTTCCGTTGCTGATGAAGCGAACGTGAGCTTTGGGGCGTGAGGTTTGGCCTTCTGACGGTCTCGAGTATACCTTAATCTTAATTATTACAACTTAGGCATTCTTTGAATCCATTGTTTTCAATGTTTATATTTCTTGATTATCATCTCTCCATGATTCAAGTGAAATGGAGGTCTAGGAAATGTTTGGGTGTCTCCGAGTTTCTTGATACAAAGGATGTCCACGTGTACGATACCCGCCCATCTTTTCTATCAAAGCCGTGCAATTAGAAGTTTTTATTTGAAATGACATTTTTAATTTAAATATATAGCATCTAATAATTTAATACTTATCACTAGAAGTCCGCAAAACAGACCCTCTTCGATAAGTGGATATTTTGGTGGACAATGGTATAGGCCTACCACGCTAGACGTTTCAATAACAAGTTTTTTTTTTATTCTGGATTGATAATGGGTTAGAAGGTAGATTAGAATGAAATACCTTTTTGTCGAGAAAAAGTAGCAATATTTAAAATAGGTCTCGCGACGAAAAGTTAATTTTTTCAGTAAAAAAAGGACCCTTCTCTAAAATTGCTTCACCCCTCTCAACCCCGAGTTAGCAGATAAGGTTATGCCGCCGCCAATTGCATGCAGTATACAACATATTCTATGCCGGGCTTTGAGATCAAATGTATACTTCAACGCGTTTGAATTTTATGAATTAGAGTTGAATTGATTTCTCCTGGCTGAGACAACTTGCGCAGGAGGCTATCGCTTTCTTGTGGTAAGTAGTGCTGCGCATGCGGCATTTAGAGCTGTGTCCATTTGACGCTAAGCGCTCAGGCAGAAAGGACACAACTACATGCACATTAAAAAATGATATATGTAATATAAACGAGCATTTTAAGTAATTATGATGAGCAGATAAAAAGTGAATCGGTGAATCGGTGAATTCTTGCTTCTTCAATGCAAACACTCCATAAGAGACATTTTGTTTTTGAACGAGCATGGTAACTCGAAATATGCTTTATTGGCAAGTCAGGATTCCCCTAGACAAGGGTGATCTAGTACCAGCGATGAAGAGGCAAGACGCCTTTGTTGAAAATGCCTGTGAGAGAATACCTTCAGATAAGAGTGCCCTAATTGGTCTGATGGGGATAGGATATCCCAGTAGTAACTGTTACGATTGTAAGATGATTGACATGTTTATGTACCGTATGTCATACTGTAGTATCGTCTTTATTCCTGTTTTTTTTTTCAACTAACATGAGCGACGATAGCGTCAGCATTTACAGTTTAATAAAGTGTTTGTGTTATTATACTATTTGCAGTGTCCATGATTATATAGGAAAAGTATACTATAGTTATCCGCCATTTTTACCAAAAAATGTTTTAAAAAATTAGAAAAGAGTTTAAGCCAACTAGAAAAGAGTTTCATAACTAACAAGAACAAACAAATTATACACAATATAGACTGATTTATTGCCCATCTAAATCGAAAAAATAACCGATCGCAACCAAGAACTCCAAATAGTTGGTGGTGGTTACTCTTCTGAAAATAAAAGTGAAAAATTCTAACTGTTCAGAGTAGTTCTTTAATTATGTGAAATTACGTTGCTATAGTATCAATAATACTACGGCCGACACCTTTTAAGTATTAAACTTTAAGCCACAATTTGTGTTCACAAAACGCGTTGTTATGTAATAAACCTAACGTTAAGAAAATCAACATAAAAGTAGACCATTAAACTGCTGAAATAGTAAGCCCAAAGTGAGGATGACTTTATGAGTAGATGTTTTCAGACTTGGATAATTATAATATTTACCAATTTAAGAGTGCATCAAGGAATTCTTTCATTTCTTTATCCGTGACATCATTTTCAGTCTCGGTGTCGTCTACATCTGGCCCACGATTGCCTCTCTGAAGAGGGAAAATAAGTTGACATCAAGAGGAGAAAAAAGCTAAATTTACCCATGAGGCAGTATTATGTATAATTGCATGAAAAATAAATGAACGAGGTAATAAAAATAAAATATTAATCGTGGTTTTGAAACAAAAAGGGTACCGAGGACGAAAGCGTATGCACAAGTCTGATAATTTTTGTTTAAATCGGTGGCTGTTAAGTTAATGAAAGCAAACGCGTATTGCTGTATCTTTCTTACTAAGAAAGCTGTTAAGTTTTTTTTGTGGCAAATATCAAATTATCATCGATTGAAAATGCAAAGTTAAAATCACTCGACACTTGCCATTTCTTTTGATTATTTCAATCATAAAACATTAATTTTGGACATCATGAAAAAATCGCACTGGACTTTAAAAAATTACCCCTGACGAAAGCGAGCTCACTGCTTCTTGGATACAACTCAAGTAGGCGGCCTGGTTTCTACCAGTATAGGTGCGATAGAGTTCGGCTGCTCTGCCGCAGATGGTCTGAACCGCATCGTCTGTCGCCTTGCTGTCTGCCTTACGCACGTCCTCGGCACACTGACTGATGAAGAAGTCTCGGTTTGCTAGCTTCTCCCAGTAACCAGTTGGTCCACTTTTCTCGTCTCTCAATGTAGCAGGTCTCTGGAATTCAATACGATAGGTAAAGAAAGAACTGGAACAAATCAAAATGTTTTCTGGACAAAAAATGGGTCCTCTATATTGTAATTATGGTATGGGAGACAATTGAATGGAAGAATACAAGGAAACTTATATTTGGAACGAAGAAAAAATTTTCAGAAAGAACTTAAAATTCATTTAAACTATTAGCCAAGAACTTAAGGACTTAAATACTTTTTTTAATTTCTTGAATCATAAACAATGATACATAGCATTTTTAATTTTCAAGAAAACCTACTCAAAATATACTATTAAGCTGGTTAGAAATGTTCGATGCTAAAACAGTCAGTTTGTCAGTCAACTCACTGAAGCAGGCCTAGATTCCGCAGCCTTCCTTATACTGCCGACATAGGCTTGTTCGTTACGTTTTGTACCCTTTATGTACAGCCCATGGGCCCTCTGGCAAAGACTGGTGATAAGAGATATTGGCACGTCCAGGTTATTACTTGCAACATACACCGCACACTCTGTGATGAAGAAGGGACCGTTCTCGAGTTTTCGCCAGTAAGACTGCTGTCCAGTTCCTCGCTTCAGGCTCTTTCCATCCCGGTCACGAACAGGGACAGGCAAACGGATGCTATGCAGGCGGATGCGAGGCAAACTTTCAGTTCTGTGGACGTACAGCATTATTACCGCTGCCACAAGCAAACACACAAACGAAATCTTCATTGTCTGAAACAGGAAAGTAACCAGTAACAGAATACTCATTCCGTGTGACAGGTATGAAAGTAAGGATTTTAATAGAATTCTGGTATGGTTATATTTAAAATGCAAATTAAAGAATTGGAATTAACTTGCAACCAGAGATCTGGTTGAGTCAGCATGCCCACATAAGACGGAATGAAAAGAAAAAAACACCGAACTTTACTCTGTCTGGGACAAAGATATTGCTAAGCATAATCCGTGGTTAAAAACTTGAACCTCGAACCTTCATAACAAGTAGACTACGAAAACAGATTTTTTTGTCAGCAATAACCTACAATAAGTCAATAAAAACGTGGTTACCGCGAACAGTTGGTAATCCTGTGATATTCCTCAGTCGTTCTTCCTACTTCTTCAACTGCCAAACTACTGTGTGAAAGAGAATTTGAGCACAGGTTTTTATAGGGGAAAAGCACGTGGCGCTAGAGAACAGTGTTCAAACCCTCTGGGTAGGGCAACTACGTGGGATAACGGCTGACTGATTTTGTTGAAAAAATATTCAGGTATTTGGCAAATTGCCAAGTGCCATCACCCTGGTTCTCAGGGGTCTTACAGCATCTCACCCCAGCCCTGTGAACATTCCGTGACCAAAGTCAGCATTGGTGAGTTTCAAGCCGACCCTACTATTCCGGGTGGAACAACCAGAACGACGTGCCGTTATCATAAAGTTTGCATCCTCTTGAAAGCTCATTCTGAGCAGGGAATTATATCCGAAATAATTCCCTGTTCTGAGTTGGCGAAGGATGCTCGCCATGGGTTCTAGTTGTCTAATATGGAAAAATCGTCTGCTTATCATTTTTTTTTTGCTACGGTTTACATTTTATATGGTTTTACAGTAATTTCATCCCGCTTATTTATTTATTTATTTCAATGTTGTTTTAAGGTTATTTGTCACTTGGAAGTGTGACACATCAGTTTATAATACAAAACCGAAATTATCTTGAGCAGTCTTTAAAGAATAGGACAGGAAAGTAGGAAATATGTAGGGGGGTTCTTCTTCTTCTTCTTCTTCTTATTTTTATTAATTATACATTGACCTTTTTGAAAACAAAACGTTTTCGCTATGAATAAGCACTGATCATTCCTAAACAGGATTTAGAACTGTTTTTAAATTGTTTTGAAGAATCTAAAAAAAAAAAAAAAATGAAATGAATTTGACACAATTTCATGTCTTAACTGCTCACTTTTCATAGTAGCGGATAATTTCAATTTATTTCAACACATTGATCATTGTTTTATTTTTATTTTATTTGCAAACGCACATATGTTTGGCGAAATACTCGATCCTTTTGCGCCAGATATGTGTAAGTCATGGTCATTGATTTGGAAATCTTGCGATAGGTGGCAGTAGTTGACGCCAGAGTCGGACAAACCAGGGAATTATGTCTGATATAATTCCCTGGACAAACGCAAGCACATCGGAATGCAAGATGATAAAGTGTTATCTTGTTGTTTATCAGTAAAAATGAAATAAAAAATGGAATTCTGATCACCGATATGTCAATACAATTTTGAACGACATGCAGTAAGAGATTTGTTACTGACTGACATAGAATCCCATTTTGGACCAGGGATTTACCCTACTTCCGGTAAACTGATTACCGCTACAGTGGTGTAGCTTTTAATGGTAAGTTTTAATAAAATTATACCGCTGAATTTTGTTAATCTATCAGTAGAGCGTAGAGTAAAATGTACAAATGTATGCTACGGTTGATAAGTGAAGAGAAAAAATAAATAGATGTAATTTTAACAACAACAAGAGCGGCTACAGTATGACCTTAGTTTTCGGCATTTCAAGTAAACGTTTCTAGTTAAAAAGTTATATCACATGTACCCTGGTACAGTATAAGGCCTCAATACTCGTGGCAGTGTCAGAAACTCTCAGGGCTACAAGAGACGTAACTTACAACAACTGGCGTGCCGAAGTAATGCATAGCTAGAAATAAAATACTTAAACATTGTGAAACTGGTATGTGAACTGATACAAATCTGGAACACCCTGAGCTTCAGAGATAACTTGACACTAACCTCTTCACAATAGCCTATCTTCATCGTGTCAAGTTACCTCTGACCACATTCGATTGCCCCCGATATGGGCGGCCAAAAGGGCAAAAAATCATGTCGTCGATTCAGTTATGTTTCGTCGATTCACTGCCTTCCCATCGATTCAGTTTCAAGTTTAAATGATCCTGTCATAAATTCAACATCTACTTTCGTCAATTCAACTGTCAAACATTTCTCATCTACGGTGTATTAAAACTAATGCTGTCACTATTTTCGTCGATCGTGTAACTATTCTCGTCGATCGTCTAATCTCGTCGATCGTCCAACTAATCTCGTCGATCGTGTAACTATTCTCATCGATCGTCTGAAGACGATAGTGTCCCTGTCGTAGTGAAGAGGATAGTGTCAAGTTATCTCTGAAGCTCAGGGTGATCTGGAAGGACTTGAATTGCAAATGATATACTGTACGTACTTCAGTGTGGGACAGAGGAAACAGTTTACCCGGGAAGTGTATATTAATCGCATTGAGAGTTTCTAACACAGGAAGTTATGAGGCCTTACCTACTTAATGTGTGAGGCAGAAAACTAAGACCCCATTTCCAGAGATTAGATCGATCTACTTTAGATCGACCTAACTCCCCGGGGGTTCACGCTAAATAACTGTCAGCCGAGTGGACACGAAAGTTAATTACCCCCTTACAGCTTGTAGTAGGTGGGACAGACATTTAAGCCGGATTATCTGACAGTAATCTAGTGAGACTCCCCACGGGGATAGATCGATCTAAAAGTTCTGGGAATACAGCCTAAGGTAAGGATTCTCAGTACTAGTATTTATATTTTTAAAGAACTTTTATGAAATTTAAATGCAGTAGTACAGGTTTTAATCTCTCATAACCCTTAGTAGGGTGGGTTTCATTTTTTAAAACGTGAGACGTTAATAAAATTATTATTATTATTATTCAGGCTATACTACACAGTATAGATGTAATTACTATAGTAACAAACTTGGTCTAAAAACTAATGAAGTCAGAATGACTTTTTCTCAAACCCCTTCCATCTCTCCCTCCCTCCTATTCTAGGCATTCTCTCTCACACACTCACACTCACACACACACACAGAAACACACTCATGAACTCATTCACACACATAAACACACACTCACACACTATAAAGTAATATCTTTAACCTGCTAATTAAATATGAAATTACTTAAGTCTGCAAAAAATCGATAAGTTGAAATAATTATACAAATCCACCTATTTGAATTTCAAAGGAAAATGTTACAGACAACACAGCAGTGTCTGCTAGCTGTTATTCAAACATTAGAGACTGTGACAGATGGCACTAACTACTACCATGGCTTATAGAGTTATTTTCTTTATTATTTTGTTATTATTTTCATTTAATATTATCTTCTTTTCTGACTTTTTTGTCATCTGAGAAAAGATCTGCAAGTTTAAATTTGACCTAGGTGCTGTTCCATTAAAAAGGAATGTTTCACTTTTTAAGTGGAAAGGTCCCCACCCCTCTTTTAAATTGTAGGCTACATGACTGATGGTGGCACAGTTATAGTTGCCAGGACTGGATTTTCTTATCACCAGGCATAAGACCCCCGTGTTTTTGAAAAGAGAAATGTTGTTCTGATAACCTGCAGATAAAACTATTAGATTGTAATTCAATACAGTTAACTCCTAAAGGTAGTGCTAATCTGGCTGAGATTAGTTGCTGGCAGTTTGTAGGCAAGCACAGGGTGGCAGGTGGGTCGTAGATGTGTAGAGGTAGGCCAAGTTTTGTTCACAAGTTCAAAGTTGGTCTTCACCTTTGGGTATGATTTTTATGTATGTTTTTCATCATTTTTGCCTTTTTTGAGTGAGTTGTTGTGTTTTAAGGTGTTCTATTTCTCCCAATTTGATAAAAATTGAAAACATTCATCGCGTGGTATTTTGATGCAGAGAGAATCCATGCAAACAATTGAAAAAAAAATTGTTAACTAAATGCTACCCTGACTTACTGACTCCATCGCACAACAGACCCCAAATATTTAAAAACCATTGCCTTAACTTTGACAGAGCTAATGAACATAAACAAAATATATTGCCTCCAAGTTCCTGTGAATAAGCAATTCATTTTTTTTATTCCAGTCCAAGGCTAATCATTCAGTGCTTTAAGTCTTAAAAAAAGAATGAAACATACCACCGACACCAGATATTCAACAGGAAATTATAAAAATCTACATTTAAAACCACATAAATATCTTTCTCCTTGAAAATTACCCACATGGCAAACAATTTGTGCTACTAGGCACTTGCCCCAGACAATTGCACATCTAAAGAGGTACCAGGCTAGTAGAAAAACTTAAGTTTAATTAAAAAAACAAACTCACATTAAGACCAAAATTGCCTGAAATGCTAGCTGCTTAGAAGTTTTTGACACAGTCATTTCTTGTGACATAGAAATGATCCATAATTTCATTTTTACCCTAGTTAAGATAATTCCTTCGAGATAAAATAAATATCTGATACTGTTGATGTTTTTTTGTAGTATTTTAAAATAATTTTCCTGTTCTAAGTAAGTCATTGTCTTAATGCTTTGACCCTTATATACAAGATGTCAGTGCTCTATAATGTTACGTGAGATCAGAAACATATTGAGGTCTCCTCTGATGTGAGTTGGTCAATGTTGAATTTTTTTCACAAAATGGAATCAAGTTAAACTTGGTCAGTTTAGGAGAGATAAAACAATACTATTATCATTATATTTTATCAAAATTTACCTAGTCAAAATGCCTCTTATAAGAAAGATAAAATTTAGTGCCACTTCTATTTTCCGTACTCCAACAGTGTGTGTAAACTGGCTTTATTTCTGGGCCAAGTCACATCGCAGGGCAGATATATATAAACTACGGAGACAGCTGACTCTACATAATGTGCATATGCGGCTTGGATGGATAGCAGTTCAGAAAACTGTACTGTAACATGGCACACTAAGGTTTACCTGAACCTGGAGTAGTCCTGCTGATGTCATCAGACAGCCTGAGTATGGAAATCACTTATTAAGATTTAATAGAAATTCTTGGTACCTTTTTTTTTTTAGAAAAGTGTATTTTATGTTAAAAATCCTGATTTAAGAGACATGAAAGGTGAGTTTCGTTTGAATCGGGAAGCATAACACGTAACACGGCAATGGGTGTGCCAAATAGTAATTTAACTTCTGATAAATGTTCATGTGAAAGATGTTCATACTTGTTGTTTATAACATAAATTTTATAACATATCAAGGTTTTGCAGACTAAAGTATCTTCATAAAAGCAGATTAAAGATCTTACTTAAGTGTGTGTGTGTTTGTTTACATGTATGGGAATTAGTTCACAAATGTGATTCTTCGTGTGTGTGTGTGTGTGTGTGTGTGTGTGTGTGTGTGTGTGTCTTTGAGAGAGAGAGAGAGTAAGAGAGAGTGTGTGTATCATATGCATGTGAAAGTGCATGTGCTTGACTGACAAAATGTGTATGATTCTGAAAAGACTGAAATGTTCACTTTTTGTGGAATGACCCATAGGTTTTAACTTAGATCTGTGCTAAACACACCTGAAGTATGCACATTTTCCTGAAATGTGTTCAAAGACATGGCAGATGGCAGACAAATCAGTTAAACTGTTTTTATAATACAATGGGTTCTCTACTATAATTGCTCTGTGATGTACAATATGATATGAAACAGGTTTTGAAATTGCCTCTGAAAATACATGGTTTAAAAGTACATCCTCGCTGAAAAGAGATAAAATAGAGGGTTGGATGTCAAGTCTCACAAGAAGGAACACTTTTCAGCTCTTTAGAAACAATTAACTTGTAGTTTTTTATGAGGACATTTTTTATCTTTGTTCCTTAGACAGGTGCTTTCTGATCTATTGTGGTATAATTGATATTTAAAATGGAAGGAAAAGAGAATAGTGAATATTTGAGGTGGGCGTGGTCGGACAGTGGATGAAAACCAGGCTCACAGTGTAATTTTTTTATTTCAAAATTTACCAAGAGAGATGTAAAGTCTTCAGTTCTGGGGAGATATATGTAATTTGGATTCAAGGGGGAAACAAATACTTGAGTACAGGTTTGTAAAACACTATGTGCAGTATGAGTAAAGATAAGGATGGGTATTTAATTAGATATTTCATCAAAGCCATACTGGTCAGAGAAAATTGTTAATTCCCTTTACGGATAAAGTTACAAATTACAATCCATTAA